>VZRZ01001942.1:50733-73693 GCA_013398175.1 Climacteris rufus | reverse complement strand
AGGGGTTTTGGGGATGATTCTGTACGAGCAGCGCTGTGGGGAGATGAGAACCCCTCGGGCCGGGTGTTGCCTTTCCCCGGGGGTGGTTTCTGTCTGCCGGGGGGGTTTGTGGCGGAGACCCCCGTGCGCACCCCAGGGAGGGTCTCACCCGGCTCGCACCCCGCAGGCAGCGATGGCCGAGTGCACGGAGCTGGAATGGGCCGTGCAGGTGCTGGTGAACAACTTTGACAAGTACTCGAGCCGCTGCTGCTGCTGCAAGAACCCGCGGCGCATCAGCAAGAAGGATTTTCGGAAGATGCTGAGCCGCGAGCTCAACCACATGCTGACGGTGAGCCCGGGGCCGGGGGTCCCGCTCCTGCCGCTCCTCCCGCTGCCCCCGCCCCGCTGCCGGTGTGAGCGGCTCCCTCTCTCCCCCAGGACACCGGGAACCGCCGGGCGGCCGATAAGCTCATCTGCGACCTGGACGAGAACAAGGACGGGCGCATCAGCTTCGAGGAGTACTGGACCTTGATAGGCGGCATCGCCAGCCCCATCGCGCAGATCATCCGCCAGCAGGAGCAGAGTGTCAAGCACACCAAGTAGCTGCTGCTCCCGACCCTCCTGGACCCGCCCTGCTCCTCCACGTCCCCGCTTTGTGCCCTCCCCGAGCCGCCGGGACCCCCCGGCTTTGCCGAGCAGGATTGGGGCGGGCAGACCCCGTGGGTGGGATTTGGGGTGCGAGGCCATCGCAGCTTTGGGGGGCTCCTCCTTGCCCTGCCCTCCTCCTCTTCCCCAAGGAGCAAAGGGAGAGGATTCCCGGCGTGTGGGACGGGAATTCCCTGTCCTCAGCCGTCCGCTGGCAGAAATCCCCGCACAAGCAGCAGCCCCTCTCCCCCTGGAGCTCCCCCTCGGAGTGGGGGGCTCTCCCCGGGCAAAGGGCGCTTCTCCTCCTGTCCGGGATGGCCAAGGCTCTGCCTCGCCCGGGGCCGGGGCTCGGGGAGCGGCGCGGTCCCGTTCGGGTGACACCACCGTGGTTATTTATTGCAGCAATAAAATTTGGAGGAGCAGCGGGTCACGCTCCGGCTCTGCCTTCCCGAGGGGACGGGGAGGGCTGGCGGGGGGGGGTCCGCCCTGTCCCCGCCCTGGTCACGCCTTCCCCGGGCCGGGGACAAAGCCGGGCCCGGCTGCCCCGGAGCCACCACCGGGTGTCAGCAAACACCGCGGCCTCCCCGGCCTCTGCCTGGGGCACGGGGGGGCGGCTGCCGCCCCTTTTGTCACGGGGGGGTCCCTCCGTGTCCCCAAGGGGGTCCCGAGCAGGGTGGGACCACAGCCCCCCATCCCCGCCTGCCCCGGCTCCGGGGCGCCTCGGGGGACCCCAAATCCTGTCCTGGATCCCGGCACATCCAGACCCCGCTCGGGATGGGGGCAAAGCTCCGCGGGACCCTCGGGACCCCCGGGCTGGGCAGGGCCGGGCTCCCGGCGCTCCGCGGCGCCCACGGGCCTGGCAGGACGCCTGGGCCGGCAGCTCTGGCTCTTCCTGGGGATTTTCCACTGGGAAGGGGCTTGGCCGTGGAGCTGCGAGCACGGCGGGGGCCCCCAAGGACCCCCACTCTAAGGCGGGGGGCGCCGAGGACCCGGGACCCCCGTGCCCGTGCAGCCCCCCCGGCGCCGCCGCTGCGGGAGCACCGCGGGGTCCCGCCCGCCCCCCAGCCCGGCCCGGGGGTCCCGGGGGTCCCGGGAGAAGCGGGGTGTCCCCCGTGGGAGCGGGCGCGGCTGGGCTGAGTCACGGCCGAGGAATCCCCGCGGGGCGAGGGCCGGGAGTGACTCAGCCCGCGGGGTGCGGGGCGAGCGGGGCTGGGCTGGGCTGGGCTGGGCTGGGCGCTGCCGCCTCGGGATCCCGGAGATCCGGGAGATCCGGGAGATCCGGGCTCCGTCCTGGGGGTCTCTCCCCTCAGGCTGGAGGCAGCCGAGCCCCAAGGTCTCCATTTTAGATGCAGCAAAGGGAAGGAATTCCGGGTGTTCCCCCTGCTCGTGTCCCTGGGGAGATGTGGGGGCAGGGGAGGTCTGGCTTCCCCCTCAGATCCCCCCCCCCGTGTTCTCCTGCAGGATCCCAGGGAATCTTGGGATCCCCTCCCTTCCCCGTGAGGGTGGGACCCCACCCCAACCCCCTTGGCGTGGCTCCTGCCCACCCGTGCCAGCCTTGGTCCCACGGCCACCCTGTGCCAAGGAAAACTCGGCCCAGCTCAGCTCCCGGAGACCTGGAGGACAAGGACAACGGGATGGACTGGCAGGAGGACACGGGCCAGCCGGGCAGTGCTAAACCTCACGGACATGGACCCAAACAACGCTGCTGTCACCTTCCCAGCCCCAAACGTTCACCCGCGGTGGGGTCACTGGGATGGCAGCGCCCAGGACCCCCCGTCCTGGGGGGATTGAGGCCGCCCAGCAAAGCTGGGACAGCGCAGCGATGGTTTAGGGGGGCCCGGTGGCCCAGGGGATCATCCCAGCGCCCCGAGGGATGCCCCGGCACCCCCACCTCCCTCTGATGGGATCACACAGCTCGTTAGGCAAAAATGAGGCGCGGGCGAAACCGCCTGCGAGGAGCTCTGGGAAAGCCTGGGGCGAGGGGCTGCAGCGGGGCAGAGCCGCCCCTGCCGGGCTATAAATGCCCGGCGTGCCCCGGCTGCCGCATCCCGAGTCCTGGGGCTGCTGATCCGCGCTGACCCGGTGAGTCTCTGCTCCCCGTCCTCCCCTGCACCCCAAAACCTCCCCGGGAGACGCGGGGGGCACGAACGTCCTGTGCTGTGCCCCCCAGGCTGGCATGGCGTGTCCCCTGGAGCAGGCGATGGCCGTGATGGTCACCACCTTCCACAAGTACTCGGGGAAGGAGGGCGACAAGTACAAGCTCAGCAAGGCCGAGCTCAAGGAGCTGCTGAACAAGGAGATGCCCATCTTCGGGAGCGTGAGTGGCACAGCCGGGGCTGGAGGGGCAAACCGGCCCCGCCTCTCTCACCCGGGCCAAGGGGGTCCTGAAATTCCCCAAGTGGGACCTGATGGATGCACAGAGGGCTCCTGCTCCAGGGAAAGCCCCTGGGAAGAGGAGGGATGAGGCCTGGGGGAGCGGAGCTGGAGCAGGCTCAGCCCGAGAGGGAATTTGGCTTTTTCATACCCACAGAAATATTTTGTTTGGCAAAGGAAATCACGCTCCGATTTCCATTTCTAAATTTTTTTTTTTTAATTTTTTTTTTAACCCTCACTTCCCTTTCTTGGCTTGTGGTTTCAACCGGGAAGCGAAACTTTTTTAGCCAAACTTTTCCACTTTGGTGCACATTTCCAGCACTGCCCAGGTCACCCACCTGCAGCTCCTTCCAGAGGCAAAGGGGGAGGGAAAGGGGGTGGGCAGGGGAAGCCCCTCACCCCAAAACCTCTCCCTCTCCCCTTGCTCAGAAACAAATGGACGAGGCCGAGTTCAAGAGGCTCATGAACGACCTGGACCACAACAAGGACAGCGAGGTGGATTTTAAGGAATACGTTTGTTTCCTGGCCTGCGTCACCATGGGCTTCAACGAGTTCTTCAAGGACGACCCCAGCAAGCAGCACCGCAGGAAGTGACCTCCCCGTCCCCCTGCCCATCCCAGCCCCCAGGGCTGCCAATAAAAGCTTTTTCTCCCCATCCTGGCAGCGCTCCGGGGGTTCTGTCGGCCGCAGGCAGCGGGCACAGGGTGACTCACGCCTTCCTCCAGCTCCCTGGGATTTTCCATGGGGTGGCTCAGCTTTTTTTTTTTTTTTCTTTTGGAGTAGTCTGAGCAAAACAGCTCTTGGATGTCCCCCCGAACGTCCTGGCTGGCTGGGAGAGGGTTCAGTGCGTGTCAGGGCAGAACAGAGGGGATTTGCTGAGCCCAGCGTGGGCCGTGGGTGGGCACGAGGGGCCCTGGGTGACACCTCAGGGTTGGGGGGACACCAGGGGTGGCCAAAGCACAAGAGCCAGAGCGAGTCCCCAGCGCCCCCCTGGAGCCCCCCGGACCCCCGTGCTGGGGGGGCTGCACTGCAGAGCTCAACCCGAGCCCCCGACAGGCAGCGATTCCCGGGACACATCCCCTGGGCTGGGGCTGGGAGTTGGGAGTCACCGGGCTCCGCCGCCCCCGGCAGCTCCGGGCAGGTCGGGGCTGGTTGGGAGCCGCTCCTGCCGCTGCTTTCCGGCTTGGCAGAGAAATAATCCCAGGTGGAAAAACCCTCAGGAAGCAGGGCCGAGCTGGCAGACCCCTGGCAGAGCCTGTCCCCAAGTCCCCAAGTCCTCCCCAAGGCCCCCAAATCCTCCTTGAGCCCTCCCAGGTCCTTCCAGCATCTCCAAACTTCTCCAAACTTCTCCCTGCCCCTCCGCAGGGTCTTTATAAGGAGCCCCAGGAGCTCCTGCCCCTCCCAGAAATTCACACTTGCTAGTGGGGAGACGAGGTTCGGGCTTGGGGGTTTCTTGTGCCAAAAAGTAAAGAATCCCCCGAGCCCGGGGAGGTTTCACATCCCCCTGAAGCATCGGAGCCACCGGAGCCGAGTTTTGGTCGCTCTGGGCCGGGACCAGAGCGGGCTGGGGGACACTGGGGGGCTCTGCCAGGCCTCGCCCCCCGCCTGGGGGGTCTCCAAGTGCCGGTTCCCGGTGTTCCCGGCTCCCACACACGTGCCCGGCCACGCCGCCACCAAAATAGCTCCGTTACACAACGGGGCGCCGGGACGCGCCGCCCTCGCCGTTAGGAAACAGAAATCGCTGCCAGGAGACCGAAAAACAGAAAAAAACCCTCAGCGCAACCCCGGCAGGACAGAACCCCCGCGGCCAAACCCGGCTCGGCCCCAGACATCCCTTGGGATGCTGCCAGAACCTCCCTGCGTGGCCCCTGGCCCTGCCCGATGGGATGCGGTGCCCACCAGGGCATCCCAAATCCTCCGGGATTCTCCTGGGCCGGGCGGTGCCTGCCCAGCCCCCCCGGGCACGATTTTGCTCTTTCTGACCCAAACCAGCGCCCTTGGCAGTGCGGGAGCGGGGCGGGCTGGGAGGGGGGGCCGGGGCTGCTCCCGAGGTTTCCTTTCTCCTCCTTTTCTCCTTTTCCAGCCGTGTCCGGAAAGCCTCGGGATCGGCGGTGCCTCCCCAGCCGGGTGTGGCCCAGGCGGGGCTATAAATGCCATGGCCCGGGTCCGGCTCGTCTCCCGCCCTGCCCGTCCTCTTCTCTTCCGTCTGAGCTCTCGGTGAGTTGGGTTTTTTCCCTCTGTTCCCCCTCCAGATGCTCTCCAGATGTTGCCCACAGCGCAGCTGCCCCATCCCGCAGCGGGGTTTTCCCCTGGCAGAGCTTTTCCCCCGGGATGGAGCGGGAGGTTCCTGCTGCAGGTGCCGAAAAAAATCTGGATTTCACCTCCCAGGGCCAGAAATGCACCTGAGCCCCTCCCCAGGGTGGTCTGGGCGGGACGGGGCTGCGACCCCACATTTTTCCATTTGATTTGGAGGTTGCCCAGCCCGGCCTGGAGCGGGAGGGTGGAATTAGGGAGGGAATTGGTGGATCCCGGGGTGTGCCCGGTCCGGGGCTGGGAGGGGCTGTTCCCCCCAGCACGGGGGTGGCTGGGGATGCCACTGTCCCCTCCTTGTGTCCCCAGCTCGCCGCTGTCCCCATGGCGTGTCCCCTGGAGCAGGCGCTGGCCGTGATTGTCGCCACCTTCCACAAGTACTCGGGCAACGAGGGCGACAAGTACAAGCTCAGCAAGACCGAGCTCAAGGAGATGCTCACCAAGGAGCTGCCCAGCTTCAGCGTAAGTGTGGGGTGATGGACGCCACGTCCCGCGGGAAATCCGGGATTTGGGGACGTGCCCACCCCGATTTTAACCCCTGCTTTTCCTCCCGGGGCAGAAACAAACCAGCGAGGCCAGTTTACAGAAGCTCATGAGCAGCCTGGACTGCAACAGTGACAGCGAGGTGGACTTCCAGGAGTACGTGACCTTCCTGGCCTGCATGGCCATGATGTGCAATGACTTCTTCCAGGACCTGCCGGACAAGATGCCGCGCAGAAAGTGAGGGCAGGACCCTGCCACAGCCCCGGGACTCTCCCGTTGTCTTCCCGATGCCATTTCAATAAATATCGATTCAAACAAAGCGTTTTGCCCCGGGGCTTTCTCACCTCGGGGGTGTTGTCCTCGGGAAGACCCCGCTGCCCCTCCTGCAGGGGCACCGCCGGACCGGGAGGGATTCCTGGATGGATTTTGGCTGCCTCGGGGTGGATGCTGCGTTCCCTGAGGCCTCGCAAAGCGCCCCCGGGGCCTTTCCCTGGCAGCCACGCCGGGCTGAGTCACGGGCGGCCCTGCCCGGCTGCTCCTGCCCGGCATTCCCAGGAAATGTTCGCATCCACGCGGGGATTGACGGCTCCGGGAGCGGCAGCGCTGCGGGAACGACTCTGAGCTGGGGTCCCAGGGGGCAGGACCTGTGGGGATGCCACGCAGGACCCTTGTCCCCTCCCCACCCCGGCGAACCCTGGTCCTGCGGGGTTCGGGCCGCGTTCCTGCCCGGGGTGGGGCTGTGCGGAGCAGGAAACTTCCCGGTGCTCCGGGCCGGCCCTCCCGGGAGGACCCAGCCCGTGGCTGCGAACGCCGAGCCCGTCCCGCCCCCGGCTCTGCGGCTCCGTTCCTCCTCCCCCCCCGATCCCCTTTTCCTTCCCGATGAAAAGCTTTGGATCCTGCGGGCTCCAGATGTGCCACACGCCGCTGCCAGATGTGGGGGTCCCCTCCATCGCCTTCACCTGCCAGCTCGAGGATGCTCCCGGGGGCACCGGCGCTGCCATGAAGGCTTTGCTTTGTCCCAAAAGGGACAGGACAAAAGGGAATGGAGGAATTTCCCCCTGGAAAGGGGGGTCAGGCCTTGGAAGGGGCTGCCCAGGGAGGTTTGGAGTCCCCATCCCTGGAGGTGTCCGAGGAAGGACTGGACATTGGTCTGGCTGATCAGGTGGGGATTCACAAGCTGGATGAGGTGGTCTTGGAAGAGTTTTCCAACTTCGATGATTCCATGATCCTAATATTAGGGAAAAAAAAAGTATCCATCCCTCCAGACCCAGTGAACCCCCAGAAAAGGCGGCAGCACCACGTGTCCCCCCCGGGCAGGTGGGAGGGACCCCCCAACAACCTCATGACCCTTTTCACCCCTGACCTGTGAACATTTGAAGCTGGAATGCTGCTGCTCACAGGGATCCAGCTGCATCCATCCCCCCTCACAGGGATCCAGCTGCATCCATCGCTCCTCACAGGGATCCAGCTGCATCCATCCCCCTCACAGGGATCCAGCTGCATCCATCCCCCTCACAGGGATCCAGCTGCATCCATCGCTCCTCACAGGGATCCAGTTGTGTCCATCCCCACCCTTGGGAGCCCTCGGAGCTGCACCTGGAGCATTCCCAGCCCCACGGCTGCACCCGCACACGGAGCAGGTGCCAAACCCCCCTGGGCAGCTCCTGCCCCTGGGCCCCAGGGCAGGGAGCTCCCGGTGTTTGGACGCAGGGTTTCCAGGGAATTTTGGGCAGCAAATGGCAGCAGGAGGCCCCACAGGGAGCTCCTGTCCCTTCCTCCCTGCATGGCCCAGCCGTGCCCTCACCTGTCCCCACGGCACACAGGGGTCCTGTCCCCATCCCCGCATGGCCCAGCCGTGCCCTCACCTGTCCCCACAGCACACAGGGGTCCTGTCCCCATCCCTGTGTGACCCAGCCGTGCCCTCACCTGTCCCCATTGCACTCAGGTGTCCTGTCCCCATCCCTGTGTGACCCAGCTGTGCCCTCACCTGTCCCCACGGCACACAGGTGTCCTGTCCATCCCTGTGTGACCCAGCCGTGCCCTCACCTGTCCCCACGGCACACAGGGGTCCTGTCCCCATCCCCACGTGGCCCAGCCGTGCCCTTACCTGTCCCCACGGCACACAGGTGTCCTGTCCCCATCCCTGTGTGACCCAGCCGTGCCCTCACCTGTCCCCACGCGTGTCCCCACCCATCTCCCTGATGGGTCCCCCCTGCTCAGCCCACGTGGGTCCCCTTCCCGGCGAGGGCGCGCCCGTCCCCATCCCCAAACCTGTCCCTTTGTCTGCCTCTTTTGCAATTTGGTGTTTTTCTGGCACCAGTTCCTCGTGCTCCGGGATTACGAGGCCGGCAGGGAGATGTTTCACCACCGCTGTCCTTCCCATTTCCGAAAACTCTTAATGACCAGCACAGGGCTGGACTCGGGGTGGAGGCTCCTCAGCAGCGCCCTACAAACCCCTGGGGTTTCGCAGCCACTGCCGGGCACTGGGAGCACTGGGGGCCCCGTGGGAGGCACTGGGAACACTGGGAGGCCCCAGCTCTGGGTGGATGGCTGGGAGTCGGCAGCATTTGCCAATGCCCTGGGTTATCATCAGGGCAATTCCAGCTGCCGGGAAGTGCCACCTCCTAGGACCAGCTGGCAGGGTTCCGACATGCCGGCGTGCCCAGATTTGTACCCAGGATTGACTCCTTGGAGAAGTGATTCAGGGGGAATGTTCTCTTGGAGGACTGGGATGCGCTGGCCATTCCTGGCACCTGTCCAGCAGCCAAATTCAGCTCCAGCCAAATTCACCAAGAACATCAGTGATGAACCTTGTCCCCCACTGGAGACCCTCACCCGGGTGTGATCCAGAGAAATCCCTCTTCCATCATCTCACAAAAACCTCTGGGTAAAACCAGCATCATCCCGTGGAGACCCTCACCCAGGCGTGCTCCAGAGAAATTCCTCTCCCACCATCTCCACCAAACACCTCAGGAATGTTCCAGAAAAGCCCCCGTGCCATCGCTGACCCCCGATGCTGCCTCCTCAGAAATGTAATTTTTGGTGTTTCCTTGTTTTGCCCTGACGAGTTTGGGGCTTCCCCTCCCTCAGTAACAGTTCCTGGAGCCAGGTGAGAAATCTGCACCTGGGCGTGCTGCGCCTCCTTGCACAACTCCTGGGGTTGTTGCCCCGAAGGGAATTGAGGCTGTCACAGCTCGGAGCTCAGGGAGGGTATAAAAGAGGAGGTGTCCCCACCTCAGCATCACTCGATCCTTCCACTCTGCTCCTCCCGCGTGTCCTCTGCAGAGCCCAGGACTCCTCCAAGGTGAGCAGCTCCTCCCAAACGGCGCTGGAAGCGCCACCGGTCCTTCTCCTGGGGTTCTGTTTGATGTTGTGCTGTTTGTCCCTTCCCAGCAGGATGAAAACCGACCTGGAGCTGGCCCTGGAATGCGCCGTCAACATCTACCACCAGTACGCCATGCGGCAGCCCATCGACGACTACCTGAGCAAGAACGAGTTCTCCAAGCTGCTCAAGGAGACGGCGGAGCCCTTCCTGCGGAACACGGTGCCGGTGAGATCCTGGAGCCGTGGAATGGGTTGGGAAGGCACCTTAGGGATCATCTCATTCCAGTGATGTTGGGCAGGGACACCTCTCACTGCTCAGAGCTCATCCAACCCGGCCTGGAGAACTTCCCAGGGATGGAAGAGCCGAGCGTTGCGGGATCCTTGGGGTGGATCCTTTGGGAGCATTCCAAAGGGAGGGAGGGATTTTTGGGGTTCAGCCCCCTCGTGCTGGGGGCTGGCAGGATGACCTCGAGCCAACTCCGCTCCACGTTTGTCCCGCCACAGCCCAACACGACCGTTGACAACTACATCAACCAACTCTTCACCAAAGCCGACGCCAACCGCGACGGCCGCCTCAAGTTCACCGAGTTCATGACCACGCTGAGCCTCGTGGCCATCGATGCCCACAACAGGTCCCACCAGGGCCCTGGTGGTGACCACGGCCACGACCACGGCCACGACCACGGCCATGACCATGGCCATGACCACGGCCACGGTCCCCGAAACTGAAGCATCTCCCAAGGTGGCTGAACCACGGGACTGTGCGTCCCCAGCAGCCTCAGCCCTCCTCTGTAACCACGCCTTTGTCACCTGCTTCTACTTTGTGGCATTGAAATAAAATCTCTTACTCTGAGCACCAAATCCATCTGTGTTCCGTGTCCAGGGAGTGGTTAAACACGGGGTGAGCTGGAGAAGCAACGGGAAGGGGAGGGTGGCAGAGGGGACCCCGCTCTGGGCAGAATGGGGGGGCCAGGACAATGGAACTGGAGGGTCCCCACTGAGCAGCACAGGCTGAGTGGGCTCCTGGAGGGTGTCAGATCCCAGTGTGATCCCACGGCTTTCCCAGGCCTCAGGAGAGGGCACCCCATAAGTCTGGGAGTGCTCCGGGTAGGGGCAGTTGGGGGCTGCACAGGAGCATCTCTATCCCTGCTTGTCCCAGTCCATCTTCAGACCAGCTCCAGGATGTGTCGGGGGGAAGCCCAGCTGGGGGACCCTTCCCCAGGTCTCTGCTGAGACCCAGCCCCGGAGCTGGGGCTGCCACGTCCTTGGGGTGTCACATCCTGGGGGTGCCAAGTCCTGGGGGTGTCACATCCCAGGGGTGCCACATCTTTGGGGGTCACATCCCAGGGGTGCCACATCTCAGGGGTGCCACATCTCAGGGGTGTCACATCCCAGGGGTGCCACATCCCAGGGGTGCCACATCCTGGGGGTTCCTGTGATGCTTTTGCAACCCTCAAAGCAGCCAAGCAGCCCCAGCAGAGCAAAGAACGAGGCCGAGGGGCTTCAGGGGCTCCAGGGGCTCCGGAGGGACCGATGTGGGGCAGCTCCATCCTGGGAGCTCCTCGGAAAAATGAGCACTCTGCACAATGAGTCAAATATTCCATAGCATGGAGACACATCCCCTGGTCATGGCACATCCAAAGGCCACTGTGGGCTCCTGGGGGCAGAAATAAGAGTGGAGAAGAGCTCCTGTGTCCACCAGTGCCTGAGCACCGAGCAGGGAACCCTCAGGCTCAGGAGGCTCCATGATTTCCAACATCAGCCGAGACCAGGAACCTGTCCTGGGTGAAACCAGGGGGTTTTTGGGAGGTTACTCGGTGACACAGGGGCATTTTGGGTGGGTACTCGGTGACACAGGTCATGGCTGTGTGTGTGATCACAACTGACTTTGGGGAGCAGCCCTTGTCCCCGAGGCAAATGTCACTCACTGTCACCCCAGTGTCACGTGGGCATCGCTCCCCTTGAAGGGCTGGGCATTGTCAGCTGCCTCCTCTGCAGGTTTTGGGGAGAAAAGCTGGGAAAGTGGGGAATTCAGAGCCCAGAGGTTGTGTGGGGGGGCTACACGAGTGCACCAGATGCTTTCCCTGTCAGCTGGGGAACGAGGATGCAATTTAGGATTGGTGACAGTCCCAACCAGCGGGGCTGGAAAACAAAAGAAGCAATAAAGTGAGTCAGGGATACCGGAATAAATCTCATGCAACAGCTCTGACAATGCCCCCGGGACACACAGGAGCATCCCCAAACAGGAATGGGCACCCCCTTGTTTGTCTGGTCCTTCCCTCTTCCTGGTACCCATTGTCTGGTTTTAAATCTCCTCATTGTCTCCTTGTTCTTGTCCCCAACACAAGTGACACAGAGGTGACAGTTGCAAAACACCTGGCAGTTCAAGCACCGGCCAGAAAAGACACTGAGCTTGGGTCTTCTCCTGGTTTTATGCCCAGTTTCCCACAGAAAATTTCTGGAGCGAGAGGAGAGGTCTGGAACAAGTAGAAAACAATGGAAAATATTCTGCAAAACAAGTTATAAAACGCGGATGCTGCCTTGCCTTGGGTGGTGTCCAACCAGTTGGGATTGTAGAAAACAGATGCTGCTAAAAAAACACATCCAGGGGATAAAGTTATCCCTATTTCTGCGTGAAACAGCCCAACTCGCTCCTACACCCGTAGGAAAATGTGTGAATTTTTCGTTGCGTTGCAAAACTCCCAAAATTTTGGCAACTTCTGAACGGCCTTGCCCCTTGGTGTTGGGCTGTGACAACACATTCCGGGCTTTTCCCTGCCCTGAGCCCTGTCAGAGGTGATGGAGGGGGCAAGGACAGCATTTCCAAAGCCTGGTGGGTGCAACCAGGAACTGAGAGCGGAGGAATGAGGCCGGGAGGGGCTCAGCAGTTCCCACCTTGCAATTTCCAGGTGCGGGAAATGCGAACTCAAGCTGATGCTTGTGGCAGGTGTGTCACCAGCTCTGATGAAAGAGGACCTCAGACAGGTATAAAAGGGCTGATCCAGGCTCCTGGATCACACCAACGGATCCGTTCTCTGCAAACCCTCCTTGGAGACCAGGGTGAGTAGGGCAACGATGGTCCTTGCAGGGAAAACGATGAGGGACGAGCATTGCTTGGGATGTGGCCTCAGTTTTGGATGTGGTCTTAGCCCAGGGTGGTAGAGCTGCTTTGGGCTGCAAAATGAGCATTTAAAAACAAATAAATAATGGCATGAATTAATGGCATTTTGGTGCCATCTTTGCTGGAGGCTCCATTAATTCCTCTGGCAAAGACAGAGCCCTGTGGGGATGTCACCTGCAGGGATCTCACCTGCAGGCTCTCAGGGCTGGGTGTCAGGGTTTGCAGCCCAGAGAGAGGGAGAGAAGGAGGAGGGGGAGGCTGCAGTGGAGCCTGTGCCCAAATTGTGCTCCCTGCCCTACCTGCCCCTCGCTGTCGGTGTTGCAGTGACCTGATCCTGCTTCACTCACCTGAAAATTCCTCCAGGTGCCTTAGAAGCAGCTGCTCCCTTGGCAAAGCTAAAACTGGAGCTGCATCCCGGGAATATTCCAAAATGCCCTCATTTCCTGCTCCACACCCAGGAGCTGAGGGTGTCCCTGGGCTCAGCCTCAGACGAGGCTCTGGGTGCAGCTCCCGCTGATTTTCCGCTCCTCTCACGGCTTTGAGGTTTGTCCCCAGTTCCTGCAGGTGCCTCCGCAGCCCAGCCATGTCCGCCAGCACCCACAGCCACCCCGAGACGCGGCAGTTCCCTGGGAACTGCACCATGGAGAAGGCCCTGGACACTGTGGTGGACGTTTTCCACCGCTACAGCGTCCGCCAGGGCGAGCTCGACCTCCTCAGCATCAATGACTTCAGGACGCTGCTGACGGAGCAGGCACCGTCCTTCCTGAAGGCCTGTGTGAGTGCCAGGGGGTGAATCCCTCCTCCGAGGGAATGGGGAGCAGCCCCACCGCGCCTGTGGCCCAGGGAGGGGCGTTTTGAGCAGACCCAGTTTGGGGTCACCCGTGCTGCTCCTCCTCTTATGGGGGACGGGGCAGCCAGAGGGGTTTGGGACAAAATCCTGTCCCCCTGGGGTTCAGCTTGGGGGTAAAGGCAGGGTAGGAGAGGGTCAGGGCATCCTGCAGGGCAGGGCGGCGGGGATGTGAGCCCTCCTCCTGTCCCCGATTTCAGGACAGGAACCAACGAGGATACCTGAAAAAGCTCTTTGACGAGAGCGACCTGAACAAGGACAAGGAGGTGAGCTTTGAGGAGTTCACCATCGTGCTGTCCAAGCTGGCCGACGACGCCCACCGCATCAGCCACGGCTCCGAGCGCTGCGGGCCCGACAAGGACTGAGCCTGGGCATGGAAAACTGGGAGAGGGAAGCTTTAGGGATTGGGCTCTGGCTGCTCCCTGCCTGCTTGGGACAGCCCCACTCATGAGGCAATAAAGCATCACTTGAAATTCTCCGAGTCCTTCCCGTCTCCTCATCCGTCCCGCTGGTGGGAGGGTAGGCACCAGCACCCAGGGGTGACAAACTCTGCTGCTCCCTCTTCCCACATCAACCTCTCTCCTCCTCAAATGTGTGTTTTGAAAGAGTTTTGCAACCTCCAAACTCAGGGTGTCCCCCCAGGTCCTCGGGCACAGCCAACCCCAGGCACCTCCAAGCAGAGCCTGGGCTGTCCCAGCTCTGCCTCAGGGATCCCTGCCCGAGCCTTGGGGACAGGGCTGAGCCTGTGGCACAGCTGGACAGGGAGGTTCCCGTGCAAGGACACTGCAGGGCCACCAAAGTGGTGCCAGCCCCTGTCCCTGTGACCCTCAGCGCTGCCCATTGTCCCCGGTCACCTCTGTGCCTGCACCATTCACAACCCGGGGCTCAGCCCTGGCTCCAGCCACCTTGGACCCCCCTGGTCCATCCCCTGAAACCCATCCTTGCCCCCTCCTCCCCTCCAGGGTGATAAAGTGACCCAAGGAGGTTTCCTGAGATTGCACCAAAACCCTGCAACCCCCCGGCCGGTCCCGGCCGCCCCGTTGTGAAACGTCCCCGACGTCCCCAGATGTTCTGTGCACCAGAACCCTCCTGTTGTGAAACCAGAGCACCTCCAGAGCACCCCCACCAGCCAGGGCTGGGGGGCCACGGGAATGGAATCAGAATCCCAGGATCCCCGAGGGTGGAAAAGAGCTCCGGGACAGAGTCTGATCCCTACCTGGTCACCCAGACCAACGTCCAGTCCTTCCTCGGACACCTCCAGGGATGGGGACTCCAAACTTCCCTGGGCAGCCCCTTCCAAGGCCTGACCCCCCTTTCCAGGAAGAAATTCCTCCTGGAAGAGCAGGTGGAGAGCAGATCTGTGGCTCCTTGCTCAGTGGAGCCCCGTGTCAGCTCCTCTGGAGCTCCTGAACTCACCCCAGGTCTGTCTGCGGCCCTGGTCTGAGACCAACATGAGGCTGGGCAGGTTAAACAAACCCCAAAAGGAGGGTGCTGAGTCATCAGGCAGCTTGTTTTAATGAGGAAACACTGGAAAATCTCGTTTTGCTCCCAAACTTGGCAGCTCCGAGCTGCCAGGCCTGCGCTGGGCCTCTGCCACGCTGAGAAACAACAAACACAAAAAGCCACAAAGCGAGGACGGAGCCCTGGAAAGTGGAAAAAAAAAATTTGCACTTTAAGCCACGCCTGGGCTCTGCAGCTCAGGGCACACCTGGGGTGGGGAGAATCCACCCTTGGCACAGATGGAGCTGAAACGGAGCTCCTGGAGCTGTGCCAGGCTGGGAACACGCCCTGGATCATCCTTCATGGAGAGCTGGGCGCTGCAGGCAGGGGACGGTCCCTCGGTGCCACCTCTGTCCCCGTGTCACTGGAACAACCCTGCTCACGCTGCCAGGACTGGCTGGCACTCGGTGTTCTGGGCTGGGGAGGGGTCAAAAGTTGGATTTGGTGGTTTCAGAGGCCTTTTCCAACCTCAGGGATCCAGGGAAGCTGTGGGATGCACCAGGGGTGGGGACATTTCGGGGCAGGCAGCGCTGGCTCGTTGGAGCAGGGCAGGAACGGTGCCCTGCACCTGCTTTGCACCCCCTGGATTCAGAAAACACCCCTGGGAAGGAGGAAAAAGCAGGTGACGTGGAAGAATCCCAAGGGAACGGGCTTCTGCCAAGAGGTGGTGGAGAAGTGCAATGCCACCAGCCAGGTGAGGGGACAGGGCCACCCCCAGCCTGTCCCTGCTACCCCGGCCTTGCGGGAAAAGCCACAGAGGAGCTTTTTAGGGAACTACCCCGGAGCCTTGAGCAATGCCAGGGGTGTCATGGGGACAGACTGGAACTGGATGAAACGGGGACGTTTCACAATGGCCATGGCCGGGCTATAAGAGACCCTGGCACCGTCCCTGCCCCAGCCCCAGGGGACCTCGCCACGGGGACAAGATGAGCAAGGCAAGTCCAGGGGTCATTTCAGGTCTCCATGCTCTTTTCCAGGTCTTCAGGGGTGTGAGGATCCTCAGGGAGCATCTCACCATCGGTTCCTGGCAGAGCAAAACCATCTCCGCTGGGGCCCAGCCCACCAGGAGAGAGGTTTTCTCCTGGAAGAGGTTCCTGACCACCAAAGAGGCTCCTGGATGTCAGAGCTTGTGCTCCGTGTCCCTACAGAGGGTTTTGGGGTGTTATTACCTGTTTTGTGTCCCTACAGAGGGCTTTGGGGTGTTATCAGCTGCTCTGTGTCCCTACAGAGGGTTTTGGGGTGTTATCACCTGCTCTGGTTGTTTTATCAGCAGTGCCAGGCTTAGACAAGGCACATTTTTGGGGGGAGAATCAGCTCTCAGCTCTTGTTTGCAGGTGCACAGGGCAGAGGTTGCAATGTCCTTCAGTCTCCTTGGAGAAAACCCCCAAAGCTCAAATCCATCCCCAAAAAGGAAGGGCTGAAGCAGATCTGAATCCCGTGTGAGGTTATCCTGGATTTCCCCGTGGCTCCTGCCATTATTTGGTGCAATCCTGTCTCTTGCAGGGCTCCCAGACCCAGGAGCCGCTCTCGGAGCTGGAGAAGGCCATGGATGCCATCATCGATGTCTTCCACCAGTACTCCAGGCGGGAAGGGGACAGGGACACCCTGACCAAGAAGGAGCTCAAGCTCATGATTGACAAGCAGCTCGCGAATTACCTGAAGGTGAGG
The DNA here is from genome assembly GCA_013398175.1 of Climacteris rufus. Classification (NCBI taxonomy): domain Eukaryota; kingdom Metazoa; phylum Chordata; class Aves; order Passeriformes; family Climacteridae; genus Climacteris; species Climacteris rufus. The sequence continues at coordinate 57,443 of VZRZ01001942.1, read as the reverse complement.
GGCCCCAGGGATGGGTTTTTCCACACAGCCTGGATCCCTGTGCTTGGATATCTCCAGGGTTTGGATTCACTCCATTCCCACTCCGCTCTCCCACCCAATGACCCCATTCCAAACATTCTCCAAGGAGGAAACCCACACAGGTCTGGGTGAACCTGCAGCCCCTCATCCCCTTCCCCGCAAAAATCAGGATCATGTTCCGCAAAATCTCCTTTTCCCCTGGAAACAACACCAGAAACACCCCTCAAAACCCCAATTTTTTCTGTAACTCACTTTCCTAAAGCCAAAGGAGAATTTTTCCACCCAAGGGGAGTTTTGAGCTGTGAACCAGGGGGCTTTGCCCTCACCTTGTCCCCTCCTCCTTGGCAGCACGTGAAGAACAAGGTCACCATCGACCAGATCATGAAGGACCTGGACACCAACAAGGACGCCCAGATCAGCTTTGGGGAGATGATGCTGCTGGTCACCCGTGTCACCTGTGCCACCCACGAGCACCTGCACGAGGTGGAGGACCAGCAGCACCAGCAGCATCACCACCAGCACCAGCACCACCACTGAGCCACCCCTGCAGTGCTGCAGCCCCAGGTTTTCTCCCCTCTGTGGAATCTTCGAGCTTGGAAAAGGCTCCAAGGTCAAACCCAACCTTAACCCCCCCCTCCCTGCCCACCTCCCTCCTTCCCTTCCTCCAAACCTGATGGTTTTGCTGCCAAATAAAGATTTGTCTCGAGGCTGCCCAAGCTCTCTTGTGTCTCTGTGGGTTTCCCTGGGCTCTTCTCTCTCCTTCAACCAGGCAAATCCACCTTGGGACAGGCTGCAGATTCCCAGGGGTGGGGTGGATGCCTGGAAATCTCGGGTTCACTGCAGCAGCTGCTTGTGACTCACCTTATAATGTGCTCCAGAGGCTGGGAAAGCACCAGAATTTGAGAGATTTTTGCATTTCCAGCTGGAATCCCTCCCATATTTTGGCCTGGAAACACTCCACAGCTCTCCTAAGTCCAGGCTGTGGTGGTAGGGAGGAGCTGAAAGGAAGGATGGGGTTGGATGAGCATTATTTTCTGGAGGAAAACCCTTTTTAGGGCATTTTTGCTGCATAGATGGGGGTGGACACCTTAAGTTTTGGGCAGCCGCATTTTGTGTGGACAAGGGCTGGGAACACCCCAAATCCTCACTCAGAGCAACCCAAATTTGCACCAAAAGGGTTCAATCAGCTGCTTTCCAGAGAGAAAAGTGTCTGGGAACACTGATGGAGCTGCTGAGCATCCTCTGAGGCTCCTGGTTTCCAAACCCCTTTTGGGGGAGGAAAAGGACCAGTTGTGATTTCCCAAGGGTGGCTCAAAGCCCTGAAATTCTCCGGGCAGGAACCTTCCAGAAGCTTCCCCAAAGCAGAGCTGAAGCAAGACCCCCTCACCCCCCAGCTAACACAAGTTTGCTTCACCCCCAGGTTGCTTCAGCTTCCTTTGGAGGCAGTTTTGACACCCAAAGTGCCAAACTCCTTCTGATGAGGTCAGACCTGCTGCAGGCCCAGGGTCCCCTCAGCTCTGCACAGGGGGGCAGGTCCTGCACCCCAAAATGGCCCAGGAGCCCCATCCTGCAGCACTTTGGGGTCTCTGGAGCAGGAAAAGCCCCCCAGGCCCCCAGTGTCACCACCCTGCCAGGACAAGCAGCAGCTCCAGGACGCAGGGCTGGCTCCTGAGGACATGTCAGGTTTGGGGACAAGGATTTGCAGCAGATCAGGATTTTTGGGGGACTCTGTGGGGGCTCAGCCCCTCTGTTCCCTGCACAAAACCCCCCCAGGATGGGGGCAGGAACCAGCCCGAGGCTCCGGGTGTTGCTGCAACAGGATATTTGCCAACACAGGACCTGCAACCTGGGCTGAGGGGCTCCTGTTGTGTCACCCTGGGGCTGTTGGACAGGAGGGGACAGAGCAGGAGCCCCTCCCACACCCCGGGTGGTCCCCAAATCCATCTGGATCCTTTCACAGCTCCCAAAGAGGGGTGTTGGATACCCCCAAGAGCCCTCGGGGGAGCACGGGGTGCTCTGAGCCGCCTGTCTGGGGACAGAGGTGACACCGACCTTGCTGCCCCAGGAGCAGCGCAGGACCGGGGGCAGCTCCCACCCCGCATCCCTCCCCTCCCAGGGGAGTTCCCCATTCCCGGAGATGCCCAAGGAACGGCTGGAAGTGTCACCCCGCGCTCGGAGGTGTCGAGGTGGGGATGGGTCCCAGGTCGGACTCGTTCTTGGGGAAATTTTCCAGCCTGAAAGATTCCGGGATGCGGAGCCGAGCGCCGGGCTCCTGCTGCCACCTGGTGGGATGCGACACCGCGGGGCTGTGACAGCGCTGGAGTGGCCACCAGGTCGTGCCTGGGCTGCCCAGGGATGCTGGGACCCCCCGACCTCGGGCAGAGCCCCATCCTGACCCCCCCGCCGCTGCAGCGCTGCAATAAATCGGATTATTTGGATTTATGTGTCGGAGCCAAACCCTGGATTTTTGGGCCGAGCTGTTGGTGTGAGGCCACCCACCCATTTCCAAACACCCCGAACTCCTCTCTCCCCATCCTGTCCCCCCAAAATTTCCTCGGCGTGGCCCTGGCAGCTCCTGGCACCCCCGGCCCCTTCCCAAACCTTCCCAAAGCTGTCCCAGGCCGGCGGCTGTGGCTGCAGGGCTGGGTTTTATGGATAACTCAGCAGCGAGGGGATGTGATCCAGGCCACCTCCCACCTTCTGCAGACCCCCTTCACCCCCCAGACCCCTCAGCCCTTGGCTGGCACAGGGAGGGTCCCCAGAACTGCGGCGTTTGGGGACTTTGGCGCAGGTGCTCGCTCAGACCGGACACTGCGACCGGGAGGAGCCTCTGTGGGGTGGAACCGGTTGGTCCGTGGGGGGGTTGGTGAGGTTTGGGGCCAGGATCCAACCTGCAAAGCTGAGCCCAGAGCCCAGCAAAGCCAGGCTGACGCTGCCCTGGATGGGGACGTGGCAGGGATGTGGCAGGGACGTGGTGGCAGCGGGCTGGGAGGGAGTAGCTGGCGGAAGGAACTGGCTCCGGGTGATTCAGAGCAATTTTCCTTCTAATTCCCCCCATTCCCGGGCAGACAGGTGCTAATTGGGGCGGAAGAGGCTGGAGGTGCCATTCCTGTGCGCTGCCCTCCCATCCAGCCCCGCCAGGGTTTCCTGTGGCTCCGGCCACCCCACGGCCACCCCGGCCCCTCCGCGGCCGGCACTGACCCCTGGCAGAGAGGCTTTCCCAGGGCTGTTCACGCAGAGACAGCCGCAAACATAAACCCTGAAACCCCCAGCACCTGGCCATGGGATGACTCCAGACCTTGGGAAAACGCCCCTTTTCCTGATTCTCCATCAAAGCCACGGCCGGGAGCAGCTGCAGCTCAGGATGGTGGAGGAGAAGTGGTGGGAATGTCTCTGTCTCTGTGGGGTTTCTGCTCAGCGATCTGTACCCCAATATTTTGTGGGGTAAAAGGCACTGCTGCTTGTGCCCTGTTGCCCAACAATCCCAAATCCAGCCCTAAAGGGAATCCCAAAACCTCCAGGGGTCTTTAACGAGGGAGAGCAGCCCCTGGGCTGATGCAGCTTCCACAAAAGCAGCCCTGGCTGCAGGGGCCTGCAGGGACTTGCTGCCTCTTGCCTCAGCCTGCCAGGGGAAAATTTAGCTCCAGACCGTGGTCTGCATCTCATTTCCAACCCACTTCATGGCAGGGATGCTTTGTGCCGCGCTGGTGGTGGCAGCAGGGGGACGTGGGTGGCTCCTGCAGCCCCTCCTGTCCCAACCACGCTGCCACAGCCCTGCCAGCGCCTCCGGGGGAGATGCAGAGCGTGATCTCACCTGGCTCTGCCTGTATCTGGCGATCTTGGGATGGTGCCTGAGCGCTGATGAAAGCTGGCACACCCTGGGGAGCAGGGAGGGCTCCTTACACCCCCTGCCAGGTGAGCAAACCTGCGGTCGGTGACTCCTCCAGGACCACACAGGGAACGGGCCCAGGGCCAAATGTCCTGTCCTGAGAGCAGCCTGGGCTCCTGAGCGGGGTCCTTACCTGGATCCTGGGGCTGGATCCCAGCCTGGCCCCAGACACAGCTCCACAGGGGCTGGATCCCAATCTGGTCATGGTTCCACAGGGGCTGGATCACTTCCTGACCCCGGCCATGGCTCCACAGGGGCTGGATCCCAATCTGGTCATGGCTCCACAGGGGCTGGATCACAACCTGGCCATGATTCCATGGGGCTGGATCACTTCCTGACCCTGGCCATGGCTCCACAGGGGCTGGATCACAACCTGGCCCTGGATCCATCAGGGCTGGATCACTTCCTGACCCTGGCCATGGTTCAACAGGGGCTGGATCACAACCTGGCCCTGCATCCCTCAGGACTGGATCACAACCTGGCCCTGGCCCTGGTTCCACAGGGGCTGGATCATGGCCTGGCCCTGGTTCCACAGGGGCTGGATCATGGCCTGGCCCTGGTTCCACAGGGGCTGGATCACGGCCTGGCCCTGGTTCCACAGGGGCTGGATCACGGCCTGGCCCTGGATCCATTTGGGCTGAACCCCAGGGTGACCATCCCTGTTCGTGTCCCATCAGGATGTGCAAGGAGTGACTCTCCCGTGGGAGGGAGCTCATCCCCCCTTGGCCACCTGGGTGTCTCTGGGTGTCCCCATTGTGCCACCACTGCTCTGCCAGCTCAGGGCTCCTGGTCCTTTCTTGCAGAAGAAGCCACAGCCCAGAGGCAGCTCAGTGACACTTGGGACAGCCGCCCAAAAAAAGATTAAACCCCCTTTTTCTGCAGGATTTTTTCTGGTCTGTGACATTTTTTAAACTTACCCAGGAGCTCACAAACCACTTTGGTGGTAAAGAAAAAAACAAACCCAAAACATTTAGGGGATGCTCAATGCAGAGTTTTACCTATGAAGGGAACCTCTGGCTGGCTTTTTTTGGGATCCAAGGAGGTGCAAAGCCCCGTGTCCCTGACCTACATACACCTCTCCAGGTGTGCAGGTAAACATCCTCCAAGGAGCAGGATAATGAGGGAGGCTCCCTGGGAAGAGGCAGCCAGAGAACAGGACTGACCGGAAGGAATCCTCTCCCTCCTCCCACTCCCCGCTGCTGCCAGGAGCTGCTCCGAGCTGCTCCCACCAGTCCCATCCCGCCCCTGGTCGATGCAGGTGAGTCTCCGCTGTTTCTTGTTGGATTTGAAATGAGTTTTGTGTTTTCAGGGCTGTTTTGGAGCTGGTTCTTCCCAGCAGGGCTTGGATCTAGAGGCAGCAGGACGGGATCAGCTCCCAGGCAGGGGTTTGGCCACACTTTCCTCACCTGCAGGAGCTGATTCATTCACCCCACAAGTGCCTGACATGGCTACAGGGAGCATCTTCCCTCTAATTTAACCAGGGAGAGGGAAAGTGGAGAAATCAAGGGAATTAAGGTGAAAGTCCTCAGAGCAGCCAGCAATGGAAAGCTTCTTTGTACCTCTGGTAAAATAAAATTTAGGGAGGCTGAGTGGGATGTTTTGGACTCTTGGAAGGGAACACAGGGGTTCTCCTGCGGGCACAGCTGCCCCTGAAAGTCACTGTGGCCTCAAGTTTTGCTCCTCTCCAGGACTGGAGACATGTCCAAGCTCATTAAAGCCATCACTGACCTGATGCAGAGTTCCCAGGGCAATGCCAGGAAGGGCAAAAAATCAGAGCCCTTCAGCAGGAGCGAGTTCAAGAAGCTGATCCAGCAGGAATTCACTCCTGTCAAGGTAACTGCGTGGGCTCCAAGGGAAAAGATGGGTAGGAAGGGTGCTGGGGGGATATTTAGGGGTGGCCAGGGAGGATGGGGGGTCTGCAACAGCCACTCCACATCCAGGGTTTGGATGGGATCCCTGCAATCTTTGATTTTCCTTGGGTTTGTACTGCAAAGCTCCTGTGCCCCCTCCTGGTCCCGCTGCCCCCCTTTCCTGCAGGGAATGGGAGGTCGAGGGTGTGGAAGGGGCAAATCCAGGGGTGATCCCACGCACCCTTGGCTGTTCCTTGCACTGATGGAAGGGCTGATGGGCTCCTGTCCCCTCAGAGGTCCCCCAGCAGCAAGTACAGATCCATTCCCCGGCCCTCGGACTCGGACACGGAGCCCATGAACAAGGAGAGGGGCCCTGCCAAGTCCTGCGTGTACTGAGGGGCCTGTGCTGCTCCTGGGACACGGAGAGAGCAGGTAAGGGACAGCCCAGGCAGCACCCAGAGCTCTGGGACAGCACCTCCTGAGGTGCCAGGACCAGGGTCACCCCGAGGAGCTGAGGCTTCACCCCTTGTGGTGGTCCCAGTGAGCCCAACCCACTGGGAAGGGTGGGATGGAGCCAGGAGCTGAGCCCTGGAGAGGGTTTAATTGGCTCTCATTAAAATGGCACCGTTATTGGGCACAAATTAGTGCAAAGCAGAGGGGGCTGGAGGGAGGGACTCCACTCCAGCAGGATTTTGGGGTAAACCCCCCATGGGTTTTCCCTCCCTTCCTGTAGGATCCCTGGATTGCTCCGTGGGCACCAGCAATGGTGGGGTCTCCTTCCAGGCTTTCCCTGCTCCTCCAGGCCACATCCTGGGAGAAGTGAAGACCATGCCCTGCTCCACCAGTTTACCTCCATGAGGCAAAAATATCCCCAGGTCTCCTTTGGTCCCGATGCTCCTCCAGTGTCTCCTTTAAAAACGCAGCTTTGAAGGCTGGGGAGGGGTGGGAGGGTG
>VZRZ01001942.1:146-50711 GCA_013398175.1 Climacteris rufus | reverse complement strand
GGGTGGGTGGGGGCAGATTTTTCTCTTTTCTTCTCATAAAAAGCAACAGCTGAAATCTCAACCCCTTCACCCCGGTTATTAATGAGGAGAAAGTGAAAAAATCCCTGATTAATAGGGCTGGGATGAGTTAATTACTTGACTCAGTCTGTACAGCAATAATGAATCCAGAGTGGCAATTCCTCAAGGAAAATGAAAGGTTTATGGCTGGGAGCTCCTCTCCAGCTCGTTTGGAGTCAACAGCAAAATTCCCACGGGTTTTTGGGGAGTGGACACACCAAAAATGCACCTCAGCTGGATCTGATCCTTCAGCTCTCGACTGGCTGAGGGGGCGAATCCATGGTTTTCACTGTAAATATCCCAAAGGCATTTTTCCCCCAGCTCATTTTGCTCCTTCTCACATAAATGGTTGTCAGGCCACAAAAACCCAATGAAAACCCAATAAAAACTGTACAACCTGGTGCCTGTCTGGGTTTGATGGACATCCTGGTGAGCAGCAGGAGCCTCCCGAGGCAGGAGGGTGCTCAGAGCTGGGGTGGGGAAGCTCCGAGGGGTCGGGGCAGGGTGGGGAAGCCCTGGGAGTCGGGGAGCTATGGGCTGTGGGATCCAGGAGGACACACCATGGGATGGGGAGATGTTTTTGGGCTTTCCCAACTCGGGATCTGTCTCCCAGCTGAGGGAGGAGAGCAGAGCTGGTGATCCCTCAGGGATGATCCACAGCGATGGTGACCGGAGCATCCCGAGGGCTCAGGGGGAAACCAGCTCTGCCCAAGTGGCACAATCCGTGTGTTGACCCAGCTGCATCCCTCCAGTGGCATGGAAAACCAGGATGGGGAGGTTGGAATCAATGATCTCAGAGGCCTTTCCCAACCTCATTGATCCTGTCATTCTGAGTTTAAGGAAACACCAACACAAGGGAGGATTTGGGAATGTAACTCTTTATTGGGCACCTCAGGGGGCCAAGGCACAGCCTGGGGCACCAGGGAAGCACCAGCAAGGCCTTTCCCAGGGAATGGCAGCTCCACAGGGCACTGGAGAGGGTTTGGGCAGGTGGGAGGGAGCCGGGCCCCGCGTGGCCTTTGCCGCTGGAGCTGGGACTGCGCGTGGGACGCGCTGTCACTTCATCTTCTGCTGGGGCATCTGGGGCACCTGCTGCTGCTGCTGCTGCTGCACCTGCATCTGGGGCTTGCCGTGGCAGCCGGAGCCGCCCGAGCTGTGGCAGCCCCCGGAGCTGCCCCCGGAGCTGTGGCAGCCCCCGGAGCCACCGGAGCTGTGACAGCCACCACCCCCTGAGCTGTGACAGCCGCCACCCCCTGAGCTGTGGCAGCCGCCGCTGCTCTGGCGCTGCTGCCGGTGGCACTGGTCCTTTTCCTGGCGGGAGCACATAGTCCTGCTGGGGGCAGAGGAGCTGTCAGGGCCTGCTGGAGTCCCACCACCCCGATTGTCCCAGTGCCACCACTGTCCCGCCACCACAGTTGTCCCGGTGCCCCCATCCCAGGATCTCTGTTCCTGCCCCATTCTCATAGCACTGCTCTGCAGGATCCCAGGAGACCCTTCCTAGCATCTGGAGTAGTTCCCTGTGTCCACGACGGAGAATTCCATCAGCTGGTCCATTGTCATCCACGAGGCAGGTCCTCACCTCCCTCCCTGCACCCCAAACCCTGCCAGCATCCCAACCCCAGCCCCATCTCCACATCCTCCACGGGGAAATGATTCCCGAGAGAAGGAAAATCCACCTGTGCTGCCAGAGTTACCTGAACGTGAGGGGAAAGCAGGAGCAAGGAATGAGGCTCCCGGGACAGGAGGAGTTTTATAGAAGTGTCTGTCCATTTTCCCGGAAATGAGACAGCTCCGTGTCATTGGATCTGTTCATCCAACACCCAATTCCCAACCAACCGCCCTCTGTTTACAGCTCCTGCCTGACTCACTGGTGATGGGTGTCATTCCTTCTTTATCTGTTTCCTGTGCCACATAAGCTGCTAATTGCCATCCTCATCTGCCTCCAGTGGGGGAACCTGTGGGTGCCTGGTTTTCCAAAGGCTCCTCTGCTCGGGCTCTGTTTGGTGAAATTAAGCCCAGGTTTAATTATAGCCCCTTCTCTTGAGGCTCTGCTCCCAGAGCCCAATCCCTCCTGTCGAGCTGGCACCAGATAAAACTGGGAATAATCTGGGTAAAAAGAGGGGAAAGTGGCTTTTTCTTCTGCATGAGATGAAAGAGCTGCCGCAGTTATGGGGACAGTGGGATGAGGGCAAAATCCTCCTGGATTTCCTCTGGAGAAGGAAGTGTTGCCAGGGGGAAATGCCCTGGGAGCTGTTGGAGGGAAGGAGGGGACAGGAGCAGGGCTTGGACTGTTTGAGCTGAAACCCAGCATCATTTTTAAGACACACCAACTGATTTTGGCACTGAAAATCCGCTCCTTCCTGCATTTCCTGGGAGCTGCTGGGTGACTTTGGACAAACCCCCCTTGGGAAGGTGCTGAGCTGGCCCTGAGGTCCCAGTGTCCTGCATTTTCCATTGAGGTTGGAAAAGATCTTTGAGATCATGGAGGCCAACCTTGAAACAAGCTCCATGTTGAGCAGAGCGGGGTCACAGGGATCAACCTCCCCTGTGGCCGCAGGGCACGAGCGGCTCACCCTCTCCCATCCCAAATTTTGGGTGTCTGAACTGTCCCTTGGGAGTTCCCAGCTGGTGGTGGCGAGTGGGTGTCTGTCCCACCCCTCCATCAGCCTGAACCCATTCCCCCTTGTCCTGGCACTCCAATTCCTGATAAAAATCCCTCTCCATCTTCCCTGGAGCCCCTTCAGATGCTGGAAGGGGCTCTGAGGTCTCCACAGAACCTTCTCTTCTCCAGGGTGAACATTCCCAGCTCTCCCAGCCTGGCTCCATAGGCAAGGTGTTCCAGGCCCTTTATCAACTTCGTGGCCTCCTCTGGACTTGCCTCAACAGTTCCACTTCTTTCTTATGTTGAGGGCACCAGAGCTGAACACAGAATTTCCGATGGGATCTCTCCAGGGCAGAGCAGAGTGGGAGAATCCGCTCCCTCACCACCCTGCCCACGTTCCTTTGGATGCAGCCCAGGACCTGGATGGACTCTGAGCTCACACCAGCTGCTATTCAGGTGAGGGTCTCATGAGAAAGGATCCATGAGCACTTGGAGTGTCACCAACCCTTGCCCGTGTCCCAAAACTGCTCCTGTTTCACCTGCAGCCTCTTGGATGTGTCAGCTCAGCCCCCGGGGAAAAGCACAAATCACATCAAAAGGGGAGCAGAGGAGCCTCCGTCCTTTTTTCTTGTGGTTCCAAGGAAAAGAAATAACTTTAAACGGGCAAAACCCTCAGAGGCAAAGGAAAAGAACATCAAAACTTAGGGAGAGTCATCACTTCCAGGGTTTCCTTGGGATGGGCACAGCTGTGCCACCCTGGAGTCCTCGCTCCGCCTTTGAGTGAGGCTGTAAAACATCCCAGACCTAAGGCCCCTTCCCTGCCTCTGGAAAACAAGGATGAGTTTAAGGAGACACCAACACAAGAGGGATTTCAGTAATGTAACTCTTTATTGAGCACCTCAGGGGGCCAAGGCACAGCCTGGGGCACCAGGGAAGCACCAGCAAGGCCTTTCCCAGGGAATGGCAGCTCCACAGGGCACTGGAGAGGGTTTGGGCAGGTGGGAGGGAGCCGGGCCCCGCGTGGCCTTTGCTGCTGGAGCTGGGACTGCGCGTGGGACGCGCTGTCACTTCATCTTCTGCTGGGGCATCTGGGGCACCTGCTGCTGCTGCTGCTGCTGCACCTGCATCTGGGGCTTGCCGTGGCAGCCGGAGCCGCCCGAGCTGTGGCAGCCCCCGGAGCTGCCCCCGGAGCTGTGGCAGCCGCCACCCCCGGAGCTGTGGCAGCCCCCGGAGCTGCCCCCAGAGCTGTGACAGCCGCCACCCCCGGAGCTGTGACAGCCGCCACCCCCTGAGCTGTGACAGCCGCCACCCCCCGAGCTGTGGCAGCCGCCGCTGCTCTGGCGCTGCTGCCGGTGGCACTGGTCCTTTTCCTGGCGGGAGCACATGGTCCTGCTGGGTGACCTGTGGGGGCAGAGGAGCTGTCAGGGCCTTTTCCTTCCTGGCAAGAGGGATCTGTTCATTTTTCCAGTCTCAGACAGAGCCCACAATTGTCTTTAAAGCGTGTGCTGGATTCTCTTCCCCCATGAGATTGTCCCGCTGAAGGCACTGGGGAGATCCAGGCCATGCCCGGCTTTCCCAAGTGGAGCCATCCTGAGCCAACACCCCAGATTCTCCCTCCAAGTCCAAATCTCTGCTCCTTCCTCACCCACCCCCTGCTCCCAACCACCCACAGGACAAATCCCAGCCCAGTTCCAGGTGTGAGGGTCTGAACTCACCCACCCCCCGAGGGTTTCAGAGCCCCCAGCTCTTACCTGAGCTGCTCGTGCAGGGAGGAGATGAGGAGGGAATGAGGTTTTCTGGGACCAGGAGAACTTTTATACCCTCTCTGCACACCCCACCTGGAAATGAAGCACCTCCCTGTCCCAGAGCTCTGCTCGTTCATTTAATTCGCTGCTGGCTTTCTTTTATTTTTTTGCCTGCCCATTACTCGGGCTCCTTGGGTGACTCACCTGATCCACGCCGGGATTGCCTCTCCCTATAGGTCGCCTTTCCTGTGCCACAGAAATTTAATTGCCAGCTGTGCCTGTGCCGAGCTGGGCTGGGGGAGTCGTGTGGGTGGCCCCGGTTTCCCCAGGTCGGTTTTGGTGTTGATCACACCCCGGGAGTGCTTTGGGTTTGGGGGGGAAGTGATGCCTCATCCCTAAATCACAACATCCTTCCAGAATGTCCTGACGTTCTCTAGTCCTGCAACCCACCCCAAAAACTGAGATGGGCCTGGAAGTACCAATTAAAGCTTTGGCAAGCGAAAAAAATCTTCCTTAGCAGGAATTCCCTCTGTGCTGGGCACTGGTGAGGGGATTGTCCAGTGCTGTGTCCAGTTCTGGGCCCTCATGGCAAGAGGGACATTGAGGGGCTGGAGTGTGTCCAGGGACCAGGGCTGGAGCAGCAGGAGAAGGGTCTGGAGAACTCCTGAGGGAGCTGGGGGGGCTCAGCCTGGAGAAAAGGAGGCTTGGGGGGACTTTCTGGCTCTCCACAAGTCCCTAAAAGCTGTTCAAGTTGTCCATCAGGAGGAATTTCTTCCTGGAAAGGGTGCTCAGGCCTTGGAAGGGCTGCCCAGGGAGGTTTGGAGTCCCCATCCCTGGAGGAGTCCAAGGAAGGCCTGGACGTGGCACTCAGTGCTCTGGGCTGGTGACAAGGTGGGGGTCAGTCCCAGGTTGCACTGGATGACCTTGGAGGTCTTTCCCACCACAGATGATCCTGGGATTCTGGGATTTGACTGGAATCGCTGTTGGCTCATTTCGCTCAGAACCAGTCAAAACACGGTAGAACGATGAGGAAACTCCAAGGCTTCCTGCTGTTGCCAGGAGGACCACAAGCAGCTGGAATCCTTATTTTTGGAAGGGAGAAGCCCTGCCCTGGGTAGGGATACAGAATTAGCAAGGTGTTTAATTATGTGGTTGACTCTCATCCCGGGAATAATTCCGGAGCAGCTGTGCCGTGGTTTTATTCCAGGTGAGCAGCTCCAGGTGGAGGAGAAGGGATTCCATGGGAGCCTCTGGCCACACACGGTGGTGCCACATTGTGGGGAACTGGACTTTCTCCAGACCCATTGGAACATCCTTTTTGGGTTTTCCCTGATCCCCAATTAGCTCCTAATTGGCCAGCAAATCCCGGTGCTATTCCGACGGATGCACAACCCCACACGGAGAGCTCAGCACAAGCAATAATTTGGGATACTCCCTGTACCTTTCTGCTGCGTGGGCTGGGAATTCTTTAGGACCACAGAGCTTGTTTGGCCCTTTTCTGTCACTCCTTGTGGAAGACATTGCAATCATTAAACAGAATGCAAAAAAAGGCTCAAATCCGGATTCTCCAATCTGGTAACTGCTGTGATTTTATCAGTGTGAAAGGGATTGGAAAACATGAGGTGGAAAATATTTCTCTTCCTCCTGAGCTGGTGGTACTTTTGGGCCACCTCTCCTGCCTTTGATTTGTCCTTCTCCGTGTTGAGTGAGGTTTTATGGAGGCTGAGTGGTTCCTGCAATCCTAAACCTATCCACGTTTGCTGGTACCAAAAAAAAGCAGGATTTTCATGAAGGTGGGAGGACAGGGCAGGTGAATGAACCAGGTGAGCAACCTAAATGCTTCTTGTGTATTGCTAAACTTCTGTAATGATCTAGAACAGTGTCAGGGCAAGATGTGCCCAGGTTTGATCACTGCTGTTTAATTGGGTTTTGTTCTGGCATCCACAGGAATGTGACCAGTAACCTTTGGAAAAAATGACTTGAAGGAATTTTTGGCTCTTGGCATCACCCTGTGTTCAGTTCCTCGTGTTTTAATTACTCTGAGTTTGTTAACAGTGGGCAACTCCAGATTTTATGGTGCCTTGAAAATGGGGTTTGGAATGGGGGGCTCGAGGCAAATTCCAGAGTTGGATAAAGAGCCTTTCCAAACCATCCCTGCTCTGAAAACAGGGAGTGAGCTGCTGCCTGCACCCTTTTCAGCAATGCCAGATATTTCTGATCCTCCTGACGCACTCGAGAACAATCTTATCAAGGTAACATCCATTTCATGAATGGCAATACCAGAGCAATAAATTACCCAATTCGTTTTAATTATAAGTTGAGAAGAAATTTAGCAGCTCGTTGTGTAACGATTGTGCAACGCCCCTGGCACGACCCAGAGCTCTGGCAGGGCTGGGCACAGGGTTTCTAGAAAGGCAGGCTGGGGGTTTGCCACCAGCACGTGGAGATACCTCCCCCAGGGGTGGCATTTGGGGCCAAATCACAAAAGTAAGGGGTTCTTGGTTTATAGGAATTTTTGGCTCAAAGCCTCTCTGAAATTCTGCTTTGTAAAGGCCCAAAACCCCTCCCAAACTCCAGCTTGGAATGGCTCGAATGTAGTCACAGACTGACCCAGACACAACCGTGCCAGCACGAACAGAGAGTTTATTGCAGCACCCACAGAGAAGCTCGGGAGAGGTTACAGGACTCACCAGGGGAGGGGAAGGACAAATTTTCCTTGGAAATTGCTAAGGACACGCAAAGCTTTCTGAACTCGGCACAAGATCTGGGACATTCCCGTGGATCACCTGCAGATGACGGGGTGATCCCTTCATTTTTGGGATACTTGGTAGATTTGCTGCTGGCACTCCTGCGGCTTTCCATGGCAGGATCCCCCGCTGCTCCCATGGCATCCGGATCCACTGCTCCCATGGCACCCAGATCCACTGCTTCCATGGCAACCAGATCCACTGCTGCCATGGCAACCAGATCCACTGCTCCTGTGGCAACCAGATCCACCAGTGCTACTGTGGCATCCGGATCCGCTGCTCCCCTGGCATCCGGATCCGCTGCTCCTGTGGCATCCGGATCCACCACTGCTCCCGTGGCACCCGGATCCGCTGCTGTGGCAGGAGGACCGTTCCTGCTGGTGGCACTGGTCTCTGTCCTGGCGGGAGCACATGGTTGCAGACCTGCTGGGAAAACTCATCCGTGAGTGAACGCAATGGAAGGGACACTGGAAGCATCCAAGGCCGGGTTGGATGGGGTTTGGAACAACGCGGTCCAGTGCAAGGTGTCCTTGCCCATGGCAGGGGGGTGGAATGAAATGGTCTTTAAGGTCCCTTCAACCCAACCCATTCCACCATTCCATGATTCTAAGACACGTTCTTGAAGAAGAGAAGAGTTATCACTGCACGTCTGCCTGTGGTGGCCTCTTTGGACAAGTCTCGCTTAGACATCAGGGAGAAGTTAAAAGAGAAGAGGTGAACAGACTCCAGAGCAAGACCTGAAGAATTCTGAGCCATCTGAGCCAGGAAGTTTTGTGTTTTACAACTTGCCGTCAATTATTTATCTACAACTACAGATGGAGAAGAAAACCGAGGCAGAAGGACTGAGACAGAGATTGGACGTGGAAGAGAAGTGGCCAAGAGGGACGGGGGAGAAGCTGGAGAGCATTTAAAGTGCAAAAGTCTGATAGATCTGGACTTACCTGGGTCAGCAGGAGCTCGAGAGGAGAAGCTGAGGAGCTGAGATGATGAGGAGAAACGGAGAGCGAGGGCTTTTATAGCCCGGCCCGCGCTTCTCCTCCGGAAACGAGATGGGGCCCCACTGGAGGGACTTGATTGCTCAGCACCCCGAGCACTTTGCTAATTGGGAGTTTTTGCCCTGCTGCTTTGACTCACGGAGCAGATCGATATCCCGGCCATTCCTCTTGTTACTCCATAAAAATGTTAATTGCCCACCACGCCTGCCCCGGTCGGGGTGTGCGGATGGGGAGGGTTCGGGATGGGTTTTGTCGCCTTTGACTGCAGCATTTCCCTGTTTCTTGTGCCTAAAGCCCAAACTGGGAAGGGTCAGATGTTAGAGGGCAGGATGGTGGGGTTGTGGGACTGTGGCTGGTGAACGGGGTTGTAAAGGAAAAATAAAAGGAAAAAAGTAAAAAATGGCCATGGTAAAAATCAGCCTATTTGGACAGGGAGTAGCATCAAAGGAACACCAAAAATTCTGAGTGAAACCAGCAAAGAAGCACTAAAAGGGCGGTTGCAATTTTTCAAGCCAGTTCTTTCTTTACTCAAAGGCTTTTAATCCAGACAGAAGGAATTTAAAGCTCTTTAGGAGATGGAGAACATCCAGGCAGGAGGGGGAGGACATCAGGATCCACATCTTTGTGGATTTAATGCTCTTTTTGAGGAGAAAAGTGTCTTTCTGCCCTCAGAGTGCTCCAGGCCTGATCTCCTCCAGGACTCTAGAGGCCACTGTGATATTAAAAATAGCACAGATTGAATGAAAATAAAATACAGAGCCCAGGAGACTGCTGGGTCCTTGGTGGAGTTGAATCACTGGAAGCAATGGTTGGATGAGGAAATCCGAACGTGACTGGGGATATTTCACAAACGTTGGGAGAATGAAAATTCTTGTGAAACTGATTATTCACGATTAATTACAGCCCTGATTCTGTGGATGGGGATAAACCTGTTCCATCGTTTGTCTCTGTGATAGAGACAAACACCTGAGCATGGCCTGGGGGGCAGCTGTACCCGTTCAGGGGACAGGACGGTGTTGACCCTACAGCTGTCCTCTGCATCTCCTGCAAAGATCCTGCTCTTCAGGAGAGGCTTCCCTGGATCCACTGATACCATTCTGAGTGGGCAACAATTTTTTTGGGGGGATATTTAGTTGTTTTTATGAAGGAATTGCCTTTGCTGAGGTTGGCAAGGAAGGTTTGGGGCAGTGCCGGGGTGTGTCAGCAGCCCCCAGGTATCCACTCCTAGAACCCCTGCTCTGCACCTGCTTTTGCTTCTTTTCCTTATCCTGCAGGAGAGATTCCCCCATTAATCCTGGGAAGCAGCTGGTTCTGCCGTGTGTCACGTCCTGACACCGGGAGCTGGAGAGGATGGAGGCTCTCACCTGGGTGAGGTGAGGTGCCAGGAGCCTCCGAGGACACGATGCTGTGACTCACTGCCCCCACATCCCTGCTTTGCTCCAGAAATCCTCCCAGGGGATTCCTCTCCCAATCCTTACCAGGAATTTGGGGCCTTTCCCCCATTAGAAAGAGCCATTCCCAAATTCTCTTCCTGACCTTTTTTCCCAGGGGCTTTTTTCGAGGTTTATGGTGCAAGTCCAGCTGTACTCATTGCCTCATTGGGGAATAAATGATTTCCCAGGCAGACCTCCTCCTTTTTCCCTCTTTGATGAAATATGTCTTTTTTCTTTAACATGACTATATTAATATTTAATTACCCTGTTGCATAAACACTCCATGATGAAAACTGTTACTTCCCAACAGGGAAGTTGCCTGGAGTGGGAACGAGGAGCCACCAGGTGGAATCAACCCAGAGCCTCCTTGTGAGGGCAGACGAGGCCACTGCAAACCCCAGCTTGGCCACAAGAAGGAACAGGAGCCACTCAAAAGGGATGAAGTGGGAAAAAACGGATGCAAGGGGTGTTTGAGCCATCATTTTTTATTGCCTCCACATCTGCTGTGAAATAAGGAGGGGAAGAGCATTCAATATTTCACAGAGACTGTGGGTCACACCTTCAGAGCACGTTACAAGCAAAGGGACAGAGCAGAGGTCAGTGACAGCACAGGGCAGGGACATGGGGCAAGAGGGACAAACTTCCCTCCTTTGCCCTCACTCCCCACGTCCTTTATTTGATTTTCCGGGCTGGCACTTTGCAGATCTGCTTTGCCTGCTGGCTGGGGATGCCCTTGGCCATGGGCACACAGCCCTGCTGCACTGGAGGGGGACAGGGACGGGGACAGACCTGCACCGGAGCGGGACAGGGACAGACCTGCACCGGAGGGGGACAGCTCTGCACCGGAGCGGGACAGGGACAGACCTGCACCGGAGGGGGACAGGTTTGCACAGGAGGGGGACAGCTCTGCACCGGAGGGGGACAGCTCTGCACTGGGATGCTCTGAACAGGCTTCCCACAGCACGGCTTCCCGCCCTGGGCCCCTGATCCGTGGCACCTCTCGGAGCAGACGGATCTCCCGTAGCCCTGGCACCCCCCCGAGCCCCCGTAGGTGTACGTGGGCCTCCTGACACAGCTGGAGCCCCCACCGTGGCACGAGCCCGAGGATCCGTGGCACCTCTCAGAGCACACGGATCGCCCGTAGCCCTGGCACCCCCCTGATGCCCCGTAGCTGTACGTGGGTCTCCTGACGCAGCTCGAGCCGCCTCCGTGGCACGAGGAGGAGGAGGAGGAGTAGCCGTGGCACCTCTCAGAGCACCGTGGCTGCCGGTAGCCGTAGTGCCGGTAGTTGTGGCCCCTCATGCCCTCCACGCCCTCGCCGTCGCAGCCCGAGGAGCAGCAGTTGGCGTAGCCGTAGCGGAAGGGGGTGCGCCGGGTGTCCAGCCAGGATCCCGAGGGATCATACCAGGTGGAGTTCAGGTTGAAGTAGGATTCTCTTCCAGAGGAGTAAATCATGGTGGGGCCGCAGGGGAAAACCTGGAAAAAAGATGGGTTGGTGTCACCACCTCCTGTTCCATTTAACTTCCCATAAAGCCACGTTAGGGAGCCGTGCACGCATCACCATTGCTTATCCGGAGAGCCTGGATCCAGAGAAAATCCTTGCAGTTGCCCAATATTGGTCAGATTATGCCCAAACCCTCTTTCTGACCTTCCCTTTCAATGCTTTTCCCCTCCAGGAACAAAACCAACCGCAAGGCGCCGCAGCACGTGGTGGCACCGTGTAAATCCCACACCCACTTCCCTCAGGAGCTTCTCCCTTGGCTCAGCCCATCAGCCCTGTGAGCAGAGCCCGGTCTGAAGGTTCAGGTGTGACATCCCAAATCCACAGCCCCATCCCAGAAGGAACCTGGCTGAGTCTCACCAGTTCTGAGGTGCTGACCAGGGGAGCAGAGTGTGAGAGACAAAGGGACCGAGGGCTTTTATACAGCCCCAAGTGTTCCCTTGTAAATGAAACATGCAGCAGGAACGAGGATTAAATTATTTATTGCCAAAACAACTCCTCCATTTGGATGCTGTTCCCAGTGCTTGGCACGTTCTGCTTGACTCACGATTTCTGATAAGCATCTTTTAATTATAACATCTGTCCCCAGCGGGGCACATAAAAGACTTCCATCGTTTGAGGCACACTTTGTCTATGTCAGGCCGGTAATAAAGGACTTATTCACCTTCTCCAGGGGACCAGGACACTGAGTGGAGGCTGACGGGTGACCCGTGAGTCAGGAGCTGTGATGGCACGACTCTGACCCAGCCCTCCCCTCCTGCTGCCCGTGAGGAACATTTCCAGGTGAAGCACAAGCAGGTGATGGGAAGAGCCAGCTCAGAGTCACCAAAAGCAAATTGTGCTCATTGGTTTCAGTGATGAAGAGGTTGGGTCTGTGCATGATGGAGTGAGGGCGGGGAGGACATGACACAGGTTTTCCAGGGAATTTCTGGCTGCCCCGTCCCTGGAAGTGTCCAAGGCCAGGCTGGGCTAGTGGAAGGTGTCCCTGCCTGGGAGAGATGGAATGAGATGATCCTTAAGGTCCTTTCCAAGCCAAACCATTCCATGATCCTTCTCTTCAAGTTTCAGACTTGCCCTTCCCACCTCTCCAAGGTGGTCTTTTGAGGTCCCTCCCAATCCAAACCATTCCATGATTCCATGACTCTGAGGGTGCTGCCTCAGCTTAGCCTTGTGGTTAAACTGGTGGAGGCATGGACTGGGTGGGTGAACCACGTGGTGGGTGAAAAACTGGCGATTCTGGTGCTGTTGAACATCTCCATGAATGCCCTGGGTAATGGGATGGGCTTGGCAAATCCTCAGGTGGCAGCTGAAATTGCTGCAGGAACGGTCCTGTGGCTGGGATGGACTAACTGGGATGGAGTAACTGTGATGGGAAGGCTGGTGAAAAGCAGTTTGGAAGATAAACTGGACCAAATATGACCTGGAAGCCCCAGTGTTGAGGGCTGAGCTGGCCCGTGGTCTGTGGGCTCTGAGTCACTGCACTGGGAACTGCGAAGAAGCTGGGAGAAAATCCCTAATGGAAAAAAGGGATGTCCTAAGTTAAATTTCACATGGAAGTGGTTTTTTTATCTTGGTGAAATTAGACATGAGAAAAATAAATTAGACATGAGAAAAATAAATCGTTGTGGTGAAGAAAACAAGGACGAATTTCTCTTTTCCTTTCCAGTTCTCCGTGGTGCTTGTGTGAGGACACACTGGGGTGATGCTGAGGCAACACAAAGAAATTAAATTATGTATTTTAATTCACCTCGTGGGAGGATTTTCTGGCAAAGTGAGGGAGAAAGAGCAGGTTACCCGTGTGCCTGCAAGGGCCTGGCCTGCACCTTCCTGCAGGAGTGAAAAGGCATCCCTGGCATGCACAGCCACACCTCCCGTGCCGGGCCACGCACTCATTATCGTGATTAACATTTTAATGAGGATGTCCTCCCCGTGCACTGCTTCTGTCCGGGGGATGAAGGTGCTGGCACAGCCACAGAGCCAAAGTTTGTGCCTGGATCTGTCCATCCCGAGGTCCTGTGGGAGGCAACTACAGTGGGGAGGATTTTCTACCACCCAGCCTGGAGAAACCACTTCATCCAGAGCTGAAATCCCCACGTGTGAGCCCGAGCTCTGGTTTTAGACACACAAGTTTCCTTGTGAGAATTTTAATGGCTTTTAAAATCTTCTGGTTGTAGTGTTGGTGATGTTTGTGGGGGTAGAGAAAAAAAGGAACCAAGGGTCTGCTAAGTATTTTTGAACTTTATTCTTGAATACATGTAGAGATGATAAAATTGCAGGAGTCCTCGATGCTCCTGCAGTCATAGCGATTCCTTTTTTCCCAGTAAAGTCCTGTTGCTGCTTTCAAACAGCCTTGAAATCAATCCCTGAATCCCTGGGAGAAGCTGAATCCGTGGCAGGCTGTTCCTCCATCTCCAAGTGCTCCTCAGACGGGGGAAGAAACAGCTGCCCTTCCCAAGGGAAGAGCAAAGCCTGGCTGGGGAGGACGCTGGGAGTGTAAAGTGTCAGTGCTGGGGATTGCAGAGCCCAAATCTGATGTGCAAAGAGCAGCAACGAGCCCAGGGCGGAGGTGGGAGCATCCTTCGGGCAGGGACTGAATCCCCCCAGCCCGGCCGCGAGTGGGCACGAGTGGGGAGGGGTCCCAGCCCCTGGCTGGCCCCAGGCTCAGTTCTTCACGCAGAGTGGCCAGAGAGTGACCTGCTTTTGCTGGTGGTGGCCGGGGTGTGGTGGCAGGGGGACAGGGGCTGGGCAGCAGCGCTGGACGGGCCGGGGGCAGCAGGGGATGGGCCGGGGGCAGCGCTGGGCGCAGGGGCAGCGATGCTGCAGCGGCCGGGGCTGCAGGACCACCGGGGGCTCCTCATCTTCCTCGGGGTGCTGCTCCACTCGCCGCCGGGGCTTCCCGCAGGAGTCGGGCTCCGGGCAGGGCGGGCACGGGCGGTGCTGCTCCAGCGGCCGGCGATGGATTTTCACGGGTGGGGGGCACACGGGGGGCACGGGGCTCACCTCCACCCGCCGCCGGGGCTTGCAGCTCTGCGGGGCTGGGCAGCAGCTGGGCTGGGGTGGGCACAGCTCACGGGAGTGGCAGCCCTGGGGTGGGCTCTGGCAGGACCCCTCAATGTCGTGGCTGAGGCTGCCGGGGTTGTGGCAGTGCCCCGTGGGGCTGTGCCATGTCCAGCCCTTCTGGCCACAGCCTGAGTTGTCCTGGCACAGGTTGTGGTCGCTGCCGCCTTTCTGGTAGAGCATCCTGAGGCAAAGATCACAGAGTCAGCGAGTCAGTGAGGATGGAAAAGATTTCCAGGGTCATTGAGTGGATCCAGATGGATCAACATCGTTTCACCCAGCCCAGGGCACTGAGGGCCACGTCCAGCCCTTCCTTGGACACCGCCAGGGATGGGCACTCCAAAGCTCCCTGAGCAGCCCCATCCAAGGCCTGACCACCCTTTCCAGGAGGAAATTCCTCCTCATGTCCAAGCTGAGCCTCCCCTGGCCCAGCCTGAGGCCGTTCCCTCTCCTCCTGTCCCTGTTCCCTGGGAGCAGAGCCCGACCCCCCTGGCTGCCCCTCCTGGCAGGAGCTGTGCAGAGCCAGCAGAGCCCCCTGAGCCTCCTTTGCTCCAGGCTGAGCCCCCCCAGCTCCCTCAGCTGCTCCTCCCATGACTCACAATTCCTAGGAGGGTGACCGAGCAGTGGGGAATAAACAGCCTGGGAAAAAAAAAACAAACCACCAATTCCTTTTTTTTGCTGTTTCTATCAAAAACCAGTGAAAAATCTGAGAGGGCTGAGAGAATCCAACTCACCCTGTGAGCGGAGACGGATGGGCTGAGCTGGGAGTCGGAGTCCTGAGGACAGAGCTGGGGCTGAAAGCTTTTATATGTGGCCGAGCTCTCCTGGGAATGAGGCATGTCCTGGGAATTAATAGCTGAGCACTGAGGCCGCTGCTGTGTGTGTGTTTTGTTTCTGGCACTTGCTGTCGGATTAATCAGCCGCAATTAGCGCCCGCCTCGCTGTCAGTCAGCTCAGCTCCCTGCAGAGGCAGTGGCCATTATCTCATTAGTTCTCCCACTGGTCATGCTCAAATGGGCTCTTACCTCGAGTTAGTCAGATGGGATCCTGGGATAAGGATACCTGGAATGCCGGGATGCTGAGTGGTGTGCCCAAAAGGAGTCTCTCCTGGCGGTGGGAAAACCACGGAAAGGCCCAGGAGTCCTTCCAGAGGAGGGTGAGGGAATCCAGGGTGGCAGCAGGACCGTGAGGAGCAGTGGGGGTTGTTCCTCTGGACGACCAGGAGATGTGAATCCAGGATCCCTACGGACATCAGGCATGGGGGGACCATGGCAGGCTGGGGATCGGATGTTTATTCCCTGATTTAAATGAATTAATTCCCTTCCAAGTGTGGAGCACCTCAGCCAGGCCCAGTGAGTGGCTATGGCAAGGAAAAGCCTTTTATGTGTGGAAAGTCTGGAATGAGGACACCAGAGGAGCGATGACCTCATGCACAAACAATTCCAGGCTTTGCCAAGCACCGTATCCACCTTTCTGACATTTTTGCTTTGAGTGGAGCTGCTCCATTTTGCATTTCTGTGGACAGATGAGGCATTTTTTAAGCACCAGGAAAATTCCTCTCCCAGGAGCCCCCGGGCTGCAAAGGCATTTCCATGGCTGCTCCACTGAGGAGCCCCTGTAAGGGATGCTCAGAGCTCTGTCAGGTGGAATTTGGTTTGAATCACTGGGGAAAGCATGTGCAGAATTCAGGGGTGTGACTCCAGGGCTCTGGCTGGGACCTGACACGGCTCTGCTGCTGTGGAGGTAATTTATTCTGTAGCTACAGAAGTGTCATTGCCTCTCAGGAAGTCATGGGATTTGTGTGGAAAAATGGAAAAGGCCCTGGGATCTGTTAGGGCCAAGCGGGATTTTGGATTTAGAACTCATTGCCAGAGTCCCAAGATTATGCTGGGTTTGAATTTTTTTCCCGTTAGAGGAGCTTTGGAGTCACTTCCCTTCCCGAGGATTTCACGAATCATCAAGTGAGAATGTTTAATTCCTGAGTCTTGTCTCGTAAAGTTTCCCACATTTTAATAGAACCCAGAGAAAATGATGCAGCATTTCTGAATCCTTCAGGCTGGACTTAAATCTGAGCAACCTGGGCTAGTGGGAGGTGTCCCTGCCCATGGCAGGGGGTGGGACTGGATGGGCTTTAAAGTCCCTACCAACCTGAATAATCCTGTGATTCCATGACCTCCCCATCTTCCTGTGACTCCCTTGCTTGCTGGTCTATTTAACCTATTTAAGAAGCCTCCTTTAAAGCTCAGCAAATTCTCTGGAAAGACTCCCATTAGGAAAAAAGACCTTCAGCTCTGGCTTTATGTCTGTAGAGATGCTTTGATTGCAAACTGGGTCTTCAAAGGCATCAGCAGGAGCAAGATGGAATTAAACTGATGCTGCTGTTGTTGAGGTGACAAATTCTCACTTCCAAGTCCCATTTTCCCCCAGGTGAGCATCAGCCCAAAGAGTTCGCCAGGTACATTGGGATGCTGTCATCAGTAGGATGACAAACATGCAAAATTAATTACGTTAATCAATTAGGCAAATGCTAAGGACGTCCCAGACCGGAGCTATCATTTAAAGGATAAAGATAAATGAATAAACATAACCCAGGAGTTTGCAGGATCATAAATTACAAATTTTATTGTCTTTCATGACTAATTGGAGATTAAAGAAAGAGAAGGCAGAAGGAGGCACTGACAGCATTAAACATCCCACACACCAAGAGGGAAACGAAGAGCAGGGCCAGTGCTCTGAAAAACCCGCTGGGCAGCAGCTTCAGGGCACATCAAAGCACCTGGGGACTAAAGGCAGCAAAGGAGAGAAGCTCTACAGTGTGCAAGCACAGGAGGAAGAGCTTTTGGGGTGTTATCCATATCCACATCCACATCCACATCCATATCCGAGCACGGAGTGAGCCGGGAGGGTTCAGTTGCCGCCGCAGCAGCCGCTGCAGCAGCCTCTGTTGTTGTTGCTGCTGATGGTGTAGCAGCAGGACTGCATGGGCATGCAGCAGGGGCTGGGGCAGCAGTACTGCATCGGGGAGCAGCACATCGGGGTCTTGCAGCAGCGGGGGCTGCTAACGCAGGTCACGGAGTAGTTCCCTCCGCAGCATCCACCGCAGCATCCGTTGGGCATCTTGGGGCTGCTGGGAGAGGAGGAGAAGCTGGAAGGAGCAGAGTGTTGGGGAATTCAAAGGGTTAATTCAAAGCTCTGTTAATTAACTCAAATTTGGGGGTTCAAGGAGGGGAAACACAGGGGTGTCCTGTTTGGGAATTGTGGTCACAACTCTTGTGGAGTTTTCTCGCAATGCAAGTGCCCAACTCATTCCAGAGCATCCCTGAAGTCTTAGGAAGATCAACCCAGCTCTGAGTACCCTCTTTGGGCCCTTCTGGAAGGTTCTCTGCCCTGCTTGGCCCAGCTTGGCCCTGTTGATGCTCCCAGAGCCTCCCGGAACATTTCCAGCTCATCCCCAGAATTCCTCATACAGAGTTCATAAAACCCCGACTTCCAGACCCCATCCCAGATCCCCAGCTACACTTGGATACTGCTAAAAGATCTCCAGAATTTCCTGTTGGGAGGTGAAGGAAGAGTTAGAAGTTCTCACTTACCCTGCTGAAGAGTGAGGAGAGGTGGAGGGAGGAGAAGAAGAACGAATGAAGAGAGCTGGGCCCGGAGCTCTTTTATACACCCAGCCATCCTTCCTCCTGGAAGTGAGACAGCCATGGACCATTCCAGCTTCCCTGTTTATCCATCCAAACCCATATTTTTTAGCTGTACGTGTGGCCTGGAATTTGCATTTTGCCTCATTACTGGTGATCACCGCCTTTGTTCTGCCTCGTCATGGTTTCGCCTGCAGATAATCAAAGGGCTCCCATGGATTTGGATGAATTTGTCCTCCCCACGACCTTGCCAGAGAGCCAAAAAATGTGGCCTCATATCTGCTGGACAGAGATGTTCAGGGATTGACTCAGCAGCAGCTGGTGTTGAATCAGGGCAGGAGCCAAAGCCGAACGCCGGCGTTGTGCCGGTTGTTTCATGGGAATGGTGTTCGGAACAAACTGGGAAGATTTCAACAAAATGGGTGTGTTTGTTCCTGGTCACTGGACACGCACGTGAGGAGGGAGCAAGGAGTGTTTGGGATGTCTTGGGAGTCATCCTGATGTCCGTGTCTCTGTCGCTTGCACGTGATGCTGTGACAGACCACGGAATCATGGAATGGTTTGGGTTGGGAAGGACCTTGGAGATAATCCAGTCCCAGCCCCCTGCCATCGGCAGGGAAACCTCCAACCAGACCAGGTTTCTCAGAGCTCCATCCAACCTGCCCTTGGACACTTCCAGGTTTGGGAAGTTCTAATTTCATTTATTAATTTTTAAAATTAATATTTTATTAATATTTCTCATTTTAATGAAGAAGTTAAGCGGCAGCTCTGCCTGTGCAAGAGGCAACACAAGGGATGGTGGCTCTGGGGCTGGGTGTGATGCACCGCAGGTCAACCTGTCCCTCCTGCAGCCTCTCCTGGCATCTGGCTGAAATCCAGCTGGGATCCTGGCCCCAAGCAGGACCACCCTGCCCAGCTCCTGAGCAGGGAGAGGGTTTGGGGTTGGTGAAGGACCATCTGTGGGTGTTGGAAGGGGAAGGAGCCCAGGATGAACCAAAGAGTGGGAAGGTTGAGGTGGAAGAGAAGTGCCCAGTACAGAAACTTGTCCTAACTGGAGCTGAGTGGGAGTCAGGGACTCAGGAAGAGACATTGCTGAGGTGAAACCATTTTCTGGGAGGGAAAGAGGAAGGGAGGGAGGTCAAGGTAAGGCAGAGCCTTGGGCAGCTGGGACAGGGTGGCTGGATGTGTGTTCAAGGCTTTGCTGTGAGGGGAATGTGGCAGGAACACCATGGAGGAATTTTGGGAGGAAGTTTTTCCACGTCCTGAAATTGCAGCTCTCAGTTGAGGACCTCGCCACATTATCCTGAGAGCTGCCTAATGAGAGGATGGTGGATCCTGCCTGGCGAGTTCCCTGCTGCTGCCTGACATCCTCGGGGATCCCAGGACTGCTCTGGAGAGGGGTCGGCCCGGGTGAGCTGGGACCGGCCCCGAGGACAATGGCAGGGACCTGGGTTTGCTTTCTGTGCAGTGCAAGGGGGAGCAGATTGAGATTTCAGTGCTGTTTCATCCCTGCAGGAAATGCCAAGAGCTCCTTTCTAGGCTCCCCTGGCACGAGAGCAATTCCTGGAGTGAAATAGTGGAGAAGCAACACAGGTAATTGGGACTTCTCTGGAAAGGGCAGGAGAACGCACACAGCATTTCCTTCCTGGGATGTCCCCTCAGAGGAGAAATGCACTTCCCAGACAATGAGAACAGATCCATTTATTAATTTACAAGGAATTAACGGGGCAGAAGCAAAAGGACATGATCCACTTGTGCCTCCGGAGGGAAATTTCCCGTTGGCAAATCCTGGACCTGTGAGAAGTGAGATCGAGGTGGGCATTTCCCACCCTGCATGGTCGTGTTCAGCTCTGGGTGGAACCGAGGTGCTTGAATCGTCTTTGGGAGCGGGATATGCATCAAAATGCAAATGAGGGACTGAAGCAGGGTGGATCAGAGTCAGAAAAGGGCACTCAATGCATGAAAAGGATTGTGAGGACTGTGGTGCAGACCTTGCACGTTTTGGTACAACCCCAGCTGAACCTTGGAGGTGTCTCTGCATTTGTTTTATCGCTTCAACTCGATAGGTGGTAACTCTGGCAGAGGCAAAGCCTCCACCTCCTGAGTGTCAAACTGTTTACAGGGATGTTCTGTAGGTCCTGAGCCAGATCTTTAGCTGGCTGAAATCCATGGAGCTTCCCTAGCTGGGATATGACTGTATCAAACTCTTTCAGATTTTCACATCCTTCATGGATTTATATGGAATCAGAGAATCAGAGACTGGTTTGGGTTGGAAGGACCTTAAAGATCAACCGGTTTCACCCCCTGCCATGGGCAGGGACACCTTCCACTATCCCAGGTTGCTCCAAGCCCCATCCAACCTGGCCTTGAACACTTCCAGGGCTGGGGCAGCCACAGCTTCTCTGGGCACCCTGTGCCAGGGCCTCCCCACCCTCACACGGAACAATTTCTTCCCAATATCCAACATAAATTTTCCCTCTTGCAGGCGGAACCCATTTCCCCTTGTTCTGTCACTCCAGTTCCTGATGAGAAGTCCCTCTCCAGCTTCCCTCTAGCCTCTCAGATCCTGGGAGGTGCTCTGAGGTCTCCACACAATCTTCTCCTGTTTTCTTCCCATTTCTTTGTTATTTTTATGCTGAGAGGAGAAATATTGCTCCCAGAGGTGCCAGAAACTCAGCTGGTGTTTGAATTGATCCACCAAGAATGCCCTGATTTTCTTTGTGTAGGGCTCCCCTTCTCTACTGAACACCTTGGAGACAGGAGCATCCCAACACTGGAAAAAAATGCAAGGAACAGGTAAAAGGTGCAACAAAACCCTCTGGATCCATCAGTGAACAAACAGATCGACACCAGGAGGTTGCAGGGTCACAAACTACAGATTTTATTGGTTTTTATCAGACAGATGGAAGCAAAGCAGTGATGAAAAGAATTAAACATCCCGCACACCAAGAAGGGAATGAAGAGCAGGGCCAGCGCTCCCAAGGGAAACTCGCGGTCAGCGTCTTCAGAGCACATCACCAGTGCCTGGTGAGGGCAGGCAGGGAAAGAAGAGAAGTTCTACAGTCTCTAAGCACAGGAGGAAGAGCATTCGGGGGGTTATCCATATCCACATCCATATCCAAGAGGATTTGGCTGGAAGGGTTCAGTTGCTGCCGCCGCAGCAGCCGCCGCTGCTGCCACCGCAGCAGCTGCTGTTGTTGCTGGTGATGGTGTAGCAGCAGGGCATGGGCATGCAGCAGGACTGCATGGGCATGCAGCAGGACTGCATGGGGCAGCAGCACTGCATGGGGGTGCAGCACATGGGCCTCTTGCAGGTCTTGGGGGTGCTACAGCAGGTTATGGAGTAACTTCCACCGCCACAGCAGCCGCTCATCTTGGTGATGGTAGGAGTGGAGGCAAAGCTGGAAGGGAAACAGAGAGTTTGTGTTTTTCTCTGTCTGAATCGCCGAGGGGTTGAGGCAACTTAAAGCATTCTTATCCCAAAGTTCATCCCAAATTGGCCAGGGAAGACCCTGGTGTCCAGAATCCCAGGACAGGCTGTCCCTGGAATCACATTCCTGCACTGGACTCCTGTGCTTCTGACATATGGTCCAGCACTGGTTCTGTCAGAGAGAAACCAGCCAGGTGCAGCCCCAAACCAATCTGTGACCCCAAATCATCTTCAGTGTCTGGTCCCAAACCAGACAGCCCAGAAAATCCTGGAGAAGCCCATGGAAGTAGAGTCCCAAAGCAAAGGCAAGTAGCAAAATTTGACTTACCCTGATGAACAGTGAAGGCAGGAGAGGAGAAGTCGAGAGGAGCGAATGAAGGCCCTGGTGCTGGGGAGCCTTTTATACGCTCCAAAGCCTCCCCTCCTGGAAATGAGGCATCCCTTGGCAATTCTGACTCCCCTATGGATCACTCGGGCTATCCCCTCACGTGTCTTCCGGTGTTTAATCTCTACCTCTTTCTGTTTGCTCACCACCTCAATTGTGCCCCATAATTACTTGTCCAGAGGAACAACAGATGCAAATTTTCTGATGGATTTGCGTTAATGGGACCAGAGGTAGCTCTAAGGTATCCACATCTCCTTCCCAAGGAATGACCTTGGGGACACGGGGCACTTAACAATGTGCCTGGGGTGAGGTGGGTGCTTAAGCAGTGGCACAACCATGCCTGGAACTTGGAATTGTCACCGCTCAGGTGTTCCCTCTGCCCTTGGCTGGGATTTTGGGGTGTCAGTGTAAACTCTTGGTCAACGGGAATCCTTTTTTCCCTGCCTCTGTGGTAAAGGTTTAGGCTGAAATTTCCCCTTTCTCAGTCTTGCTCTTGGGTTTCCCTTTAGGGTTCTGGGTCCTCACACTCCCTGTTTTTAATTTTGATTTTATTACCAGGATTTTTTTTCCATTTTCATCCATGGAATGGGTGGATGAAGTCTAAACAAAGCAGCTTTCAAAGCAGCGGTGCACACGTGATCTTTTCTCTGTGTTGTTTCCATACATCCCATTTTCTGAGATTATTCCCAAGGTTTGGGAGACTGAGAACACTTGAGGTGATCGCATTTGGGTGTTTCACACTATTGAATTCCATGTCAGTGCAGACAAACACGAGGAATTGTGGCCACATGCAGAGCCAGGACAACTTCACGTTGGCAGAAGGTGTTGATGGTGTTTCCATATGTTGAGAGGGGTCTGCAGCACAAGATGGGAATTCCAGGATGCTGAGACAGCATCAATTCACGGCGAAGGATGGCTGCCATCATGTCCAGCAGGCTCTGACTGCGAGCCTGATGTGGTGGCACGTGATCCCTGGTGACTGGGACAGGATCTGCCTTCCCAGGATGTGACCATGACCTCCTGTGACGTGGGGTGGGTGTCTCTTCTGGAATTGTCCCCAGGGGAGCATTGTTTTGGTCACTCAGTAATAGCCAGACTTGCCTGCAGGAAGCAGCGTCCTCCTTGTGTAAACCCTCAAACATCTCCTCTGAATAAATCATTCATCGCATTTTTATCGGGTTTTATTGTTGCCGGATTGGCCAAGATGATCCCAGTGTTGTAATCATAGAAATATGGAATGGTTTGGGTTGGAAAAGACCTCAAAGATCACCTAATCCAACTTTCCTGGATGGTCAGGGACACCTTCCACTAGCCCAGGCTGCTCCAAGCCCCATCCAGCCTTGCCTTGGACACTTCCAGGGATGGGGCAGCCACAGCTTCTCTGGGCCCCCTGTGCCAGGGCCTCAGCCCCCTCTTCCCAGTATCCCATCTAACCCCATCTCTTCTCCAGGCCGAACCACCCCACCACTCTCAGGATTTATGGCCTTTTTGTGCTGTTCAATGCCATTTCACCTGCACTTGGGTCAGAAATAGCATCTACATCAAGTCCCTCTTACAGGGGATGTCCCATGTTGCCATGTCTTTGCAAACTTCCGTGGTGGTTCCGTGAGTTTGAGTTGCAGGACCTTTGTGGATCTGTTCCTGCAGCTTTTCCAGCAAGGATAAGGCCGGGCTGGGCAGAGCTCTGAGTGACCTGATCTAGTGAAGGGTGTCCCTGTCCACGATGAGAGCTTGGAATGAGATGATTTTTAATGTCCCTTCAAACCATTCTATGATTCAAAGATGGAATGAATATTCCCAAGATTTCCTTAACAGAATGCACTTCTACAAAATGTTGTGATATGGGATATTCTTCTGCCAGAGTGTTGTGCCTGATTTACTATAAATAAAAACCATCCTGGCAACCCAAGGAATGTTTTCAGAAGAGTCCAACACGTAGAGATTATTTTAATGCAGACATTGCGTGTGAAGTCTGGAGGAAGCAAATCAAGCCAGAGCTCCAGGCGTTTTCCCCAGCCCTGCAATTCCAAGCCGAGTCCTGCATTTTAATAGCAAAGAAAGTCCCAGCCAGGGAGGGAAGGTATCATTGACTCATGGGTTTGCTATTTTAGGAATGAAGCTTTTGAGTTGGATGCCAACCCCGGGTTTCATTCCAGAGCTCGTAGTCCAGGAACGCACAGGGGAAACGCTCTGCTCGTGTAAAAACCACTCAGCCACTTCAGGGGGTTTCTAAGCTTTTATTTTTGGAAGAAGGTGGTGGGAAGAAGATGGTGGTGGGAAGAAGATGGTGGTGGGAAGAAGATGCTGCCTGCTGTCCAGTGAGTAGTGAATTCTTCTTAGTCACATATCAGAATACTCCTTCCAAGATCAGGGACGAGCTCCTGTACCTCTCACAGCTGTCCACAGCTTCCTCCTGAGGGGCAGCTCTGAGCTCTGCTCTGGGACCAGTGTCAGGACCTGAGGGAAGGGCTGGAGCTGTGCCAGGGAGGTCTAGGTTGGATATTTCTGGAAAGTTCTACCACCAGAGCGTTTGTTGGGCACCAAACAGGCTCGCCAGGGAATGGGCACGGCCCCAAGGCTGCCAGAGCTCCAGGGGCGTTTGGACAGCGCTCCCAGGGACAGGGTGGGATTTTGGATGGTCCTGGGCAGGGCCAGGAGCTGGACTTCATGATGCTTTTGAATCCATTCCAATGCAGGATATTCTAGGATTCTGTGATGTGTGAAGTGCTGTGTTTTCAGATGGTGGAATTAGGGCTTGTTCAGCCCATGCCCTTTGAGTTTTAATGATTTAACTTTTAGTTTTATCATAAAAACTGAGCTGAGGCAGATAATCAGGAGGCGCAAAAAGGGATCATGGAAGCATGGAATGGTTTGGGTTGGAAGGGACTTTATAGATCAACCAGTTCCACCCCCTGTCATGGGCAGGGACACCTTCCACTATCCCAGGTTGCTCCAAGCCCTGTCCAGCCTGGCCTTGGACACGTCCAGGGATGGGGTAGCCAAAATTTTTCTGGGCAACCCACTCCAGTGGATCAGGCTGCACTGCTGATCAGGTCAGACACGACCTAATTTGTGCCAACAATCTGGACAGCCCTTTGTGTCCTAAATGTTCTGCTGTGCCACTGGGACACATCCAGGACCTTGGCAATGGCACAAATGGTGCCAGAATGAGGACAAATTCTGGGCAAAGCGACAAATTCTGGGCAAAGCAATGTAAGAACAACCCAAAGACCAAATGTTGCATTTTGCTCAATGCTAACTTTTATTGTCTACAAATCAAGAGAGGAAATGAAGAGTGATCACAGTAACAGCAAAGGTTTCCCAAACACCAAGAGGAGAATTAACAGCCCTGCTAACATCTACTGGATTATACAACAGGCAATAAATTCAAGTGTATTGAAGACAGTCAATAATTAGTCAATAATTAAAGGATAGAAAGAAGCAGCAGCTTAAGCTTGAAAAGAAGAAGAAAATCGCTATGAATTGGCTCCATCATGGTGAGAACGAGAAGAAAACGAGCAGTTTTTCACCTCCTTGTGGACACCAGGGATGGAGCCAGCAGGGCCACCCGGGGACAGCTCAGCAGCTCTTCTTGAGGCTGGCGCAGCACTGCTGGATGGGGATGCAGGGGGTGCAGTACTTCCTCACGGGGGTGCAGCAAACCATCACCGGCTTCTTCACCACGTAGGAGCAGCAGGACAGGGACCCGCAGGGGCAGCAGCAGGGCTGGGGGGCACAGCACACGGACTTCTGGCACACCTTGGTGCAGCACACGGACTGGCATGGGTCACAGCAGGGCTTCTGGCATGGGTCACAGCACACGGTCTGGCACGGGTCACAGCAGGGCTTCTGGCATGGGTCACAGCACACGGACTGGCACGGGTCACAGCAGGGCTTCTGGCACGGGTCACAGCAGGGCTTCTGGCATGGGTCACAACAGACAGTCTGGCACGGGTCACAGCAAGGCTTCTGGCATGGGTCACAACAGACAGTCNGGGTCACAGCAAGGCTTCTGGCACGGGTCACAGCACACGGTCTGGCACGGGTCACAACAGGGCTTCTGGCATGGGTCACAGCAGACAGTCTGGCACGGGTCACAGCAAGGCTTCTGGCACGGGTCACAGCACACGGTCTGGCACGGGTCACAACAGGGCTTCTGGCATGGGTCACAGCAGACAGTCTGGCACGGGTCACAGCAAGGCTTCTGGCACGGGTCACAGCACACGGTCTGGCACGGGTCACAACAGGGCTTCTGGCATGGGTCACAGCAGACAGTCTGGCACGGGTCACAGCAAGGCTTCTGGCACGGGTCACAGCACACGGTCTGGCACGGGTCACAACAGGGCTTCTGGCATGGGTCACAGCAGACAGTCTGGCACGGGTCACAGCAAGGCTTCTGGCACGGGTCACAGCACACGGTCTGGCACGGCTCACAGCACACGGTCTTCTGGCACGGGTCGCAGCAGCAGGTCTGCTGGCACGGGGAGCAGCACACGCTCTTCTGGCACGGGGAGCAGCACACCGTTTTCTGGCAGGGGTCGCAGCACACGACCCTCGGGCAGGGGCTGCAGCACACGGTCTTGCTCTTCACGACGGAGCAGCATCCCGTGGAACAACATCCAGTGGAGCACATGTTGTTGGGAGAGGAGCGAAGGGTGGCCGGAGCGAGGACCTGGAACACAAACTGCTTTGAGATCCAACCCATATTTCCATGCTGTCCAGGCCCACATCCCACCCGCTTCCTATTTCTTTGTCTTGAGTTGGAAAACCAAGATCCTCACAGGAATCGAGCCAACGGTTGCTATCCCAGAGATACTTGAACTCTCCTGGGAGCTGCCTGCCCTGTGCTCATCCATGGCATTCACTACCTGAATTTCCACCCCAAGACGCTCATTTTCCACTGTGCTCTCTCCACCTTTTGGAAGAGGCAACAGATCAACAGGCTCAGAAAATCTGGATTTCAGAGAGAGCCGTAGATCATGGGATCACAGAATCATAAAACCATGGAATCGTAAAACCATAGAGTCACAAAACCATAGAATCATAAAACTATGGAACCATGGAACAGTTTGGGTTGGAAGAGACCTTTAAAGGTCCACCCAGTCCAACTCCCTGCAAAGATCAGACACAAAGACACAATTCCAATTCATTGCTTGCCCAAAGCCAAAGGATCATTCCCAAGGATCCCTGGTAGGTAACACTCACCGTTCTTGCTGAGAGCTGAAGGTGTGTGAGGAGCAAAGGCACCTGCAGACCTTTTATTCAGGTCGGAATTGTCCTGCCGGACATGAGGTACCCCCCAGCAATTCGTGATTTACGCACTAAGCCTGTACTTATTCACTGAATGGGCCTTCATGTGTTTAGTCTTTGCCTCGTGGCTTTTGACCAACCCCGCAATTTTGGGTTATTATCAATTTGTTGTGTGAATTTTTTACAATTTTTTAATGTCAAGTTAATTCTTGTGGGACGCTTGAAGGGGTTGTTTCTGCTCGCTTTGCATATGGTAGCTCTGCTGCATTGAGATGCTTAATTAACATAAAAGTCCTAATTAAGATTGAGGTGCAGTGGATTCCAGAGGCGTGCAGAAGCTTCTGGACGTCAGTCGCTCTTTGATATGATTTTTAAAATAGAATTCCAGGAAGTGCAATTCCATGGTCTCGTGTTTTGTGTTTGAATGCAGAAATGGTGAAGGTCAGAGTCCTTCTCTGGGGTCATCACAAGGGCAAAACCAGAAAGCTCTTGACTTCTCATCCCTCCTCCCATCCATGCATGGTAAACACATGCCCTTGGCCTTGGAATAGAATCATGGAATATTCCAGGTTGGAAGGGACCTGTGAGGATCATCAAGTGCAACTCCTGGCCCTGCACAGCCCCAACAATCCCACCCTGTCCTGAAATTGTCATCCAAATGCTCTTTGAACCCCATCAGGCTCAAGGCCTTGCCAGTGTCAGCAATTTTCTGTGCAAGGGACTATGCAAATTCATCCTGGAAATTTGGAATCGGGGTCAGGTCGAATCGGAGCCCATATTTTTCCAATTCCTTTTTGACAAATTTAAATAAAAGCAAATGCAAAACTGCTCTGGAAGTTTTGCATCCTGTTTATGCTCAGCATAACTTGATCTGCAAAATTCCTATTCAATTCTTTTTAGATTCTAAGATGCCCTGGAGGAATGGAAGACCCACCTACGGATGTTAATTTTGGAATAACTCCGTGCTCAGCTCCCAGTCACCCCCTGGCATCCATTAGTGCTGATGTTAATGATCATGCTGTGATCAGTCATTAATGATGGGTGTTAATATTTATTTTGCATAAAAGCTCGAAGGCCACACGCGGTGTCCTGAGCATCTCGAGGATCTCAAATTAAACCACAGCTTTATAAAAAATTATCTCTCTCCGGTCAGAGGAAGCTCACGGGACCCAGGGCTGTGAGTGACGGGATGAAATGTTTGGTGCCTGAGGTCACCCCGAGGAGAAGGGCTGATCCTGCTGGGGGGCTGCACACCAAAGGACTCTTGACCACCCTCCCCTAGTCACTGGAGGTGAAGAAGAGGAGCTTTGGGCTGTGTTTGCTCATAAAGGGCTCAGCACAATCCAGATCTTGGATGCTGAGGACAGTTTAGGTCACCAGAAGGTTCCATTTGACTTCTGATGACACAAAGCCTCCATTCCCCTCAGTTCTCTTGGGGGGCTGCTCCTGGTGTTTGGCTGCATCACAGTTTGGGGAGCCGGTCCTGCTTCGCAGAGCTCACAGGACTATGAGGTCACCACTTCTCCAGGCAAGGTCTTTCCAAGGTCAACGTTCCTGTTCACTCAAAGCATAATTTCCTATTGGGTTCCGCTCTGTGTTAATGAGCCAGGTCACTGCCGCCCATTATCATCTCATTAGCGATTGAGATTTACACCAGCAGAGTACCTGCAGCTCAGTGAGCAGGCAAGGAGGCTCGGGGTGATCTTCAGGGGTTTTCTGAGCCTGCAGAGAAGTGGCTGGAGACTCCATCATTGGAAATGTAGGAGATCCTGAGCAGGGAGGTGAAGGAAGAGGTGTTGGTCAAAATGAGGCAGTTTATGTTGATTTTGTACTGATTTGGTGCGCTGATGCACCCAGAGAGCCAAAAAACCCCACTGTTAGAGATGGATGTGAACACCAGAAGTGTTTACAGCTCTGCAAGGTGGATCCATGGATCCATTGGTGATTTTATAAAAGAAAATATTCAAATTAGAGTAATAAAATTTCTCAATTAAATTTGTCATTGAGTGAAGGGACTTAGCAGGCTTTGAAATATTCCCAGAGGGGCAGAGCTCTGTTTGTTTGGATTGAAGAGTTACGGATGCAGGGAAGCAATCCTTGCTGGGAGACATCCAAAGCAAGTTCCTCCTCATTACTCCTTAGGGTTTCCTCACTGTTTATCCTCTTTGTGGAATCCACTGTTACGTTATTTAATGTGTCCTCAGCAGAGCAGAAATGTCCCTTTAGGTGATCCTGAGAACAGAGAGGGAGGACTTATCTTGCCTAATGTCTGTGGTTCTTCAAGGCCTCCCCACCCTCACAGGGAACAATTTCTTCCCAATATCCCATCTAAACCTTCTCTCCATCAGTCTGAACCCTTTCCCCCTTGTCCTGTCACTCCAGTTCCTGATGAAAAGTCCCTCTCCAGCTTCCCTGGAGCCCCTTCAGATCCTTGAAGGGGCTCTGATGTCTCCACACAACTTTCTCTTCTCCAAGCTGAACATTTCCAACAATCCCAGCCTGGCTCCATAGGGGAGGGGCTCCAGTCCCCTGAGCGACTCTGTGGCCTCCTCTGGACTTGCTCCAGGGGAAAAGGAAATAAAATGGAGCAGGACAGGGAAGTGAAAGTCTTTACTGGAAGGCCAAACCACTGCTTCGGCCATGGAGTCTCAGTAACTCAATACCCACCTGCAGGGAGGGCAGGAATGAGTAAGAAAATTAATTTTTAAGGGTCATGTGAGACTGAACCACCTGGTAACAATGGCAAGAACCCACATGCAGGTGAGTCATTAATTGCTCTCTGCATCCCGTCTGCAACTTTTCCTTTTTAACCCATTCCTGTATAATGACCATTTTCTCCATAGCCTATAAATAACTAATTCCAATTACTTATAGACCAACTGGTCATTTAATGGCTATTGCAGCACTCAGCTCATTTCAGGCTGTTTCCCACACCTGGGATGGGTGATGAAGGATGAATCACGCTGGGGAAACCTTCACTTATTTTACACTGTAGAAATTGGTTAATTGAGGGTATTCCAAGTTCCAAACCCTGCAGGATTTGCTTTGTTTTGATTCCAAATTTAGCAGCGGTTTTTAAAGCAGGGAAAACATGACCGTGCAGGTCAGGCTGGAAATCTGAACCCGCAGCATCTGCTGAGCTCAGGGCAGGGATTTGTTTCCCCCAGGAATTCAAGCCACGTGCTCCTCTCAGCCCTGTGTGCGCTCCTGGCACCACTGCCGGGGGCTGCGGGCGTTTTCCATGGCTTTCGGGTTTCCTTGGCATTCCTCCGGCTCCAGGGATTAAAGCACGGTTCCAAATCCACAGGAACACACGGATACCACCAGACAAGCACAGAATCCCAGAATCCTTGATGTTCAAAAGGAACTCCAAGACTATTGAGCCCAACCTGTGTCCAATCCCCACCTTGTCCCCAGCCCAGAGCACTGAGTGCCAGGTCCTGTCATTCCTGGGGCACCTCCAGGGATGGGGACTCCAAACATCCCTGGGCAGCCCCTGACAATGTCTGATCACCCTTTCCAGGAGGAAATTCCTCCTGATGTCCAACCTGACCCTCCTCTGGCTGCCCCCTCCTCCCAAAGGCAGGACCCAGCACTTGGCCTTGTTGACCCTGCCCTGCTGGCCATCGATCCAGCCTATTTAAAGGAGTGGTGACTGAAACCATCCAGGACTGTTAGGTCGGCTTGAAACACCATTTTTATTGTCTTGCTGGAGAACAAAACAGCAAAGCAAGAAGGGAACCACTCCCAGGGCAGAGCGCGCCTTGCATGTGCAGAGAAAAGATAAACAGCTCAGAGCTCCTTAAACCGAGAGGTTTCGTCCTAAAACTGCATCACCTCTGACAGTTTTAGAAGCATTTTTTGGAGAGAATGCCAGGGCTGGAAAGCCATGAGCACTGGGATGAGCTGGAGGCTTTGGGCGAGGAGTGATCCGGTGCATCCGTGTTCCAGCGTTGGATCCTGCCCTCAGTACTTGGGGTACGTCGGGAGCTTGCAGATGTTCTTGGTGTACTGGGGGCAGACTGGGGGGCAGTAACGCTGCACTGGGGGGCAGCAGGGCTGCACTGGGGGGCAATAACGCTGCACTTGGGGACAGCAGGGTGTCACGTAGCTGTACTTCTGCACAGGCTGCCTCTGGATGGTGTAGTGGCAGGAGGGCCCCGAGTGGCAGGAGCTGGATCCGTGGCAGGAAGAGCGGGATCCGTGGCAGGAGGACTCGTAGTCGTGGCAGGACCCACGGGAGCACATCTTCCTGGAGTTCTGGCAAAGCTGTTTGGAGCGAGGGATCAATATGGTGAGAGGGGGCTCTGATTACCTTCTTATATCCTCCCCACCCCCTTTCTTTTTAACAATATTTTTCTTGAGTTCCCCAGTGAACTGTTTCTTTTCACCTGCGTAATCCAGACCCAACACACCCTCGATCCCGCCGGATCTGCTGGGCGTGCTCTGGGAATTGTGCTGTGGAATCTGGTCTCTGATTCCCCGTGAACCCATCTCCCAAACCTCCCCTGCTCTGTGGAACAGCAGAGTTTGTGTCACCTGAGGATCCCTCCGTGGGCCTTTGCTGCACCTTTCCTGGGAATGTGTCCCTCCCTCTGCCATTCCCCACCCATCCCTCAGCGCAAGCAGGAGGCATTTCCCTAAATCCCAGGTCCCACAAGGTCCATCAGAACCTCTCATGGAGGTTTCCTCCCTCTCAGCAAGAACTGAAATATTAAAATTGGTCTTACCCTCTTCAGCTGCAGCGAGAAGTTTCTGGAAGCGAAGGTGAGCGACTGAGGAGGACGGGGCTGAGCAGCCTTTTATACTCTCCCAGGGTTATCTGGGATGTGAGACACCTCCTTGCAATGACACTTTAATTAATTCCGCATTCAATCCCGCAGATGTTTGCACTTCTCCTATTTTTAGGTGTTTCCTCTTTGACACACTGGGTTCCATCCCATAGGCGATTCCTAATGCAGGGATTTTGGAAGGCAGCTCTTTCCAGTTTCCTGGAGATTGACACTAATGTGATAGGTGTTAATTAGCTTGCTAAGGGACAACTGGGATTGCATCAGTGACAGAAAAGTCTCAGAAATGCTGACTCCTGGGGTTGGTCTCCCGTTTGGTGCAGGTGACAGCTCAGGATTTTAATTCCTCTGTTGTTGAGTGCCAAGAGGAAATGGGATTACCAGCTGCAATTCCTGGGTATGGCACAACCCTGGAAAATCCGGCACGATATCCTTGGCTCCCTGTAATGGCAAAAAAATAAAATTATCCTGATTCTTCACGTGTCCCTTGACTTGGCAGATGACTGGGATGATCCCATCAGATTGTTCCATGTGAATCAAAGGTTATTAAAATGTAAGAGCAGAGAAAAACATCTGACACAGGGCTCTGTACAAGGTATGAGGATATTAAATTTTCCTGTTCCTTGGTTTCTCTTTCCTTCAGTGATTCCTCCCATTTTTTTCACCTGACCTCACCAAGGGATTCAGAGAAGAGGAGCTGAAGTTTGAGCAAATATTGGGTTTTGTCAGTAGTGGTGGAAGTTTGGGCACTAAAGCTGGATTTTTAACCCAGTTTGACTCACTCTGGAGTGAAAAAAAATGAAACTCATCAGCCTGGGAAAACAGTGCCCTTTAGAGCAATTCACTGACTGGGAAGAGAAGATCTCCCAAATTGGGGGTGTCCGGCAGCTTTTCTCCCAGCTAAAGGCAGTGCAATTCCTGTGGTGAGTTTTGTGGAGCAAGGGAGGATTGCAGGGATTCCTCAGGGACTTTGGGTGACTCAGGTGTGGGGCCCTGAGCAGCTGCCAGGTGACAAAGGGGATGCTTGTGTGACAGTTCTCCTTTTGTCCAGGCTTTGTCCTGGAACATCACACTGATGTTCTTCCAAAATCTGTCTACCTCCTCAACAGCCTTTCAAAACCGGGGTGCTGTTGGTTACCCCCCAAAAATATCTTGGAATCTTTCAAATTCAGGGCCTGCTCAGGAAAATGGGGTCTCTGAAGAGTTCTCATCGTCCTTTGCTCGCAGTTCTTTCATGGGAATTTCTGTTTTCAGAGGCTCAAAGGGGTTCAGATACTTGAAAACATTTATATGCCCAAGGTCTGAAATTTACCTCAGACTAAATTATTGCATATTGAGAAAGAGCATTGGCAACTGTGACCTACTTATCCCCATTCCATTTCATTTCCTGGGATCACTGAGGTTGGAAAAGCCCTCCGAGATCAAGTCCAACCTTGGCCCATCTGCCCCTTTCCCTTACTAATGTGTCTTCTATTCATTCCCAGATGAACGTGGGAATTATTGGCCACCAACTATTTGGATACTTTTGGAATACAAGGAATTTTGACTGAACATCCCTTGAAAATTAAAAAAAATAAAAGGAAAGAGAGAATAAGGAAATTCAAAGGCAACGAGGGTCTCATGAATCTCCAGATTTATTGTTTCCCACACCCAGAGAAGTCTGAAACAGAAATGCACCCCAGAGAAAGATTCCCAACAGTAATCATGCCCGAAATAATTAGAAAGGACATTTCTTGAATAATTAGCAAGAATGACACCACAAATGTTAATTAGGGGAACATTTCATCTCCCCCAGGATCCCACATGGCCGAGACCCAGGGGTTTCAGTGTGGATGAGACGAGCCGAAGTCGGAGTGTCCAAGGGAGGAGCCGGTGGCTCCAGGTGCCGGGACTGGATCCAGTTTAATACTTGGGACATGCCGGTGGCAGGTTCCAGATGTTCTTGGTGTACTGGGGGCAGTAGGGGACCTGGGGACAACAGGGGACCTGGGGACAATAGGGGACAGGGGGACAGTAACGCTGCATGGGGGGACAGCAGGACATCACGTAGGTGCATTTCTGCACCGGCTGCCTCTGGATGCTGGAGTGGCAGGAGGGCTCCGAGTCGTGGCAGGAGGAGCGGGATCTGTGGCAGGAGAACCAGGATCTGTGGCAGGAAGAGCGGGATCCGTGGCAGGAGGACTCGTAGTCGTGGCAGGACCCGCGGGAGCACATCTTCCTGGAGCTGTGGCAGAGCTGGAGGGAAGAGAGAGATCGTCAGGCTTGGACAGCTGCCCCGCTGGGACCTTCTGCGTTTTCCTTGGCTCTTGTTCAGGAGTGGAATGGGAAAAGTTGTTTCCCTCTGTTTTGTGATGTGTGGGACATCGTGACCCTTTCTTTTGGAGGATACTCCATCATGGTCCGGCTCTGATGGGAATTTCCCTCCCAAGAAGCTCCCGTTGTCTTTTTAAGGTAAAATTTCCTTCTAAAACTGCTCTGACTTGTCTGAGCTCTCTCTGCCTCAACCACACGCCAGTCTGGGAGTGAATTTCTTGCTGGGTCCCAAAGACTCCGTGTCTTTGCAGATCTGCTCCTTCAATTGC
This sequence comes from Climacteris rufus, assembly GCA_013398175.1. Taxonomy (NCBI): domain Eukaryota; kingdom Metazoa; phylum Chordata; class Aves; order Passeriformes; family Climacteridae; genus Climacteris; species Climacteris rufus. The sequence goes on along the minus strand of VZRZ01001942.1, from coordinate 16,496 downwards.
TCCTATTTTTCTGTCATCTCCTCTGTGAGCAAACCAAGTGCTCCTTGGGCGTGTTTAGGCACCCAGTCACCAAAATTATGGAATATCTAAGACAAAGGCAAAGTTTAAACACAGAACTAATCCTCTGTGAACTTCTACTGCTCAAGAGTAGATCAATCAATATAATCCAACTCACCCTTTGCTGGAGCAAGAGGAGGAGCACAGGGAGCTGATGCTGAATGAAGGAGGAACAGGGAATGCTGGACTTTTATATCTTCCAAAGGGTTGTCCAAGGAATTAGGCACCTTCTGGCAACGCTGACACAAACACTCATATTCATATTTATCTTCTGTGTCTCATTTTTAGCATTTCCGATTTGACACAGTCAGGAAAAACCAACGATGACTTTTTCCTGAGCACTTTAACAGGCGACGAATTTCCCAATCTGCTTAGAAGGGAATTTTGGAGGCAGTTGCATATTTACACGGCAAAAATGAACCTATCCCTGGAGTTATTAAGTGATTTGTCGTTGGGCAACTGGGATTACATCAACTCCAGCTCAGGAGTGTTGACTCCTACCCCGCGTGCTGCCCCTTGCTCTCCATGGCAGACTCACATTTTGATTGATAGGTTTTTTTCCTGACACAAGGAGCTGTAATTAAGAACCACAACTCACAGGGACTCTATTAGAGGGAGGTCCCGGTGACTACCTTGGATCCAACGCCACAATTCCGGAGGTGACGCCAGAAGGACGTCCTCAGTTCCAGTTTTTTCCTTTCCGTTTGCAAACCATCAGCTGTTTTTTGTTTGTGTCCCAGTATTTTCCTGTTTACATTCCTCCTGGATGAAGGGGTTTCAAATCCTCAGCAGGAAGGGTTTGTGTGAGGATTTTATCTCTTGGTAACCTGTTTTCAATCCCAGATTGCTTTGGGGTCTCATCTTATTTAAGCAGTTTTGTAATTTTTACTCATCAAGTTTGTCTCAGAGCAGCCAATATTTTAGGACCATAAAATGGGTGATTGTCCCTTTCCTGTGACTTTTATCCAGGTGAGTGCCACAGGACAACCCAGGGTTGAGGGAATGAGGTGATCTTTAAGGTCCCTTCCAACCCAAACCATTTTATGATTCTGTGATTAATTTATTTATTTTTCAAGGCCCTGACTCAGCAACCCAAAAGCTTTTAAGAAGATCTAGGGCCAATTCTTGTTTAGGAAAATCTGAAGTCTTCTGCAAAGTGCTGTGAGCTGTAACTGACGTAGAAATGCTTCAGCTGGGTTGATAAAACACCTTTTTGAGGAAGGCCCTTGTGTCAATTCTGTGTCAGGCAGGAGGAATTCATGGAATCAGAGAATCACAGAATGATTTGGGTTGGAAGGGACATTAGAGATCATCTCATTTAACTCTCAGAGTTATTAATTTAAGCTGAGTCTGGTTGTTGAGCTCTCGGGGAAGCTGATGCAGCCACAGAGCCTGTTCTGGAACCAGTGTATCAGCTGGACTGGGAGATAAGGAAAGTCTGAGGTTGTAAAAAGTCAAGAGAGATTTCGCACTTATTTCTAAGTGTCTGCAATTGTCATTGAAAACAGTAATTTGGAGCTCAGTGAAAGAAGGAGGGTTAGAAAAACCCACGAGGTGCTTATTTGCATTTATTAGACACCTCAAAATGTTTGTGACTCTGAGTCAGAGGGACAAATGAAGTGTGAGGTGCTGCTGAGGAGGGGACTGAGCGAGACAGTTCTGCACTAAATAAAATCATGGAATGGTTTGGATGGGAAGGGACCTTGAAGATCATCCACTTCTGCCTCCTGCCATGGGCAGGGACACCTCCCACCATCCCAGGCTGCTCCAAGCCCCATCCAACCTGGTCTCGGACACTTCCAGGGATGGGGCAGCCACAGCTGCTCTGGGAAATCCAGTTCAGTCCATCATCACCCTCCCAGGGAACAATTCCTTTTGTATATAAATGTATAAATTTATAATATGTATATCAATATATAAATAAACAGGGTACAGAAGAGCTCCCTGAGCATTCTCCTGCCCCAGAAATGCCTCTGGAATCACTGGCTTTTATTATTTTTAAATCTTAGGGGCATTTTGTGCTAAGCTTGAGAAGAAAAGAGTGAGAAGTGGTGACTAACAAGTCAGAGGTAACGATTATTCTCAAGTAAAGAAGTCAAAGAATAAACAGATCATAAACTTTTTACTTTTGGAAGTCAAATTTTATTGTTTTGGAGGTTGTCACATCATGTGGAAAGCAGCAGGAATCATTCCCACTTTTATGGAGAGCAACATAAGCTGGGTCTTGCATGCTGAGCAAATTAAACCAAATGGGATTTTGATTTGGAACCAAATTCTAATCACAGACGAAAAATTCGAGGATCAAATTAAAAGTGGGAATAAAAAGCCATTGGTTCAAACTTCAGGCATGGAGAGCATCCAAGGCAGGAGGGAGCCAGTGCATCCCGGTGCTGAAGCCGGATCCTGCCCTCAGTACTTGGGGTACGTCGGGAGCTTGCAGATGTTCTTGGTGTACTGGGGGCAGACTGGGGGGCAGTAACGCTGCACTGGGGGGCAATAACGCTGCACTGGGGCACAGCAGGGCTGCACTTGGGGACAGCAGGGTGTCACGTAGCTGTACTTCTGCACCGGCTGCCTCTGGATGGTGTAGTGGCAGGAGGGCCCCGAGTCGTGGCAGGAGGAGCGGGACTCATGGCACGAGGTCTCGTGGCTGTGGCAGGAGCCGCGGGAACACATTTTCCTGGAGCGGTGGCAGAGCTGGAGGGAAGAGAGGAACGGTCACAGCGCGCACGAGCTTATAGACATTTGCTCTGGGGTTCCCCATTTTCTTCCTAATTTCCAGTTTTTCAGGAGTGAGAAAGTGATGTCAGTGCTGGTTGGGAGATGCTTTAACCCCTCACTAAACCCAGGACATTTTGCAGACACAACTTTTAAGAGAAAAATTGGTCCAAACATCCATTGCCCATAAGCAGCTCCAGACCTTCCTCTTGAAAACCTCCACGTCCCTTTTCCACAAAATCCTCTGGCTTTTTTCTCCCTGTATTTCCCACCCTTTATGTTGTTTTGGTTTGACTTGAGCCTCTGCTCAAGGCCTTTGTTGTCCTTTGCTTTAATAATTTGCTCTTGTGGGTAACAAGGTCTTGGTCTCCAGCAGGGCCAGGATACAGAGGTGAGGAGGGAGTATCCAACACTCCAACTCCATCCAAATTTGTAGGAAAACAGCCAATTTCCTAAAGAAACTCCAGGGGAAGAGAAAAACTGGACTTACCCTTGCAGCAGTGGGGATGGAGCTGTATTGGAGCAGAGCAGCGAGTGAAGGAAACTGGGGTGAGAAACCTTTTATACTTTTCCAAAGGGTTATCTGGGACATGAGGCATCCCTAATTACAGATCCCAGCCCATTTCTATCCGCTGTGTTCAGTTTCCCGTATTTTCCCTTTGATGCTCCGTGCTTTTAGCATTGTAATTATTAATAGCTCGTTAATTCCTTCACCTCCCTATGAACGAGATTGGAAGGAATTTCACGTGAAGTGACGCCAGCACTGAAACCAATGGATCTGGTCATGGACAACGTGGATCAAGAGGAAGAGGGGTTTGTAATCCAAGCACTGATTCCTCAGGGTCACATGGATCAGGAGCTCAACGTGATCCACCTCCATGTGAAAGACAAAGGATTATTGATGTTAATCCTTGTGGATTAGGTTTAGGGCAGGAATACTGCAGAGGAATTGCCCAATGGGGCCGGATATCTTAATGAGAGATTTGCATTAGCCCAAATATTTCCTTCACTGATAATTCCAACCTGCCTGCCTGGAGTGTCCCATCAAGGATTTCTCTTCCAGGTGCCCACCAGAGCCATGGGGTCACAGGTCCTGCCACCAAACCTGCTCGAGAGTGGGCTTCCCTCTCCATGGGCCCACAGCTCCTGCCAGCTCTGCGGATGCCCCTCCGCCCCAACCTTGCCAAGCAAACCCAGCCTGGGGCTTCAGATGCTGTTTCAGTCTGGTTCTGCAACAGGGTGTTGGTGGCAGTGGTATCAAATCCTGGAACAGGATCAGAATCCCAGAATCCCAGAATTACTGAGGTTGGAAAAGACCTCCAAGATAATTGAGCCCAACTTTTGACCAATCTCAACCAGACCAGAGCACTGCGTGTCACATCCAGTCATTCCTTGGACATCTCCAGGGTGGCCCGAGTCCTGCTCACGCTCCCAGAGGTGTTTTGGTTATTTTCTGTTTGTATTTTACTCAGAATTCTTTAATTTAGCTGGGACAAAGTGCTGTTGTTGCTGTCCTGCTTCCAGCACTTCTGGAACAGGGATGGAGCTCAGAAAAAGAAACAAACAAAACAGGGTGATGTAGAAGAAACTTCTGGACCTGGATTTTTCCGTGAATCACGGATGAACTTTGGTCTTCCATGCCTGGGTGCAAGTCATGCCCATCTGACCCATCAATTACATCTTGTCCCATAAAAGGCAGGAATGTGTCAACCCTGGGATGGCACTGGGGATTAGACGTGAGGCACGAGGGATTTGGGGTGATGCTCTGCTGACTCACTGGGATCCCTCAAACTGGTCCATTCACAGCTGAGCTTCGCTATCCCAATGTACAGAATGAACCCATAAACACTTCCTTGCAAAGTTTTGTTTAGGCTGCAGTCAGGCAGCACCTGTAGGAATTTTTGGCCATGTGTGGGAGGAAATTTGCTGTCATGTGAGAGAGGTAAGGTGGTAAAAATGAAAAAAAAAAAAAAGAAAAGTGTGTAAATATCAGGAACTGAGGGCAGGAAACAGAAATGTCTGAGGTCAGGGGAGAGCAAAGCCCCTGTTCTCCAGGATGTCTCCCTGTGGAAGCTTCCAGCTCTATAAAATGTGGGATGAGCAGCTGGAGCCCTGAGCAGCAGGGCTGTCCCTTCCTTGTTATTGACTGAGGGATTTGACTGATGATCTGGAACATTTATGGAGAGTTATCCACAGGCTCCGTGTTTACACACTTGACTTGGCTCTGCCTGAACCAATCTGTGTTTGTTGTGAGCAGTGGGAGAGGGAGAGACTTGCCCTGGAATATTTCCCTGCAGAGGTCCAGCATCTTTGCTGCTGAGGCCTCTGTGGCAGGGGAAGGTGGGGACAATTTCCTGCTGGATTTCTGCAACCTTCCCTGCTTTCCTGCTTCACTCCACAGATCTGTGTGGAGATAACAGAACTCCAGCTCGGGAGAGATTTGCTGTCTCAGTTCCTCAGGCCCTTCCCAAGTCTCTCCTTCCATGGATGGCACAACCCACAGCGCTCCGGCTGAGCCGAGAGTGTAGGTGAAATCCTGGATGGCTTTGAAAGGATTCACAGTGGAGATTTTATCTCCCCTTCCCACAAATGATTTCAGTCAGACTCAAACCCAGCCCGGAGCCTCTCATCTGGCTGGGATTCAACTCCCTTTGGCACAGGGTGGGTTTGGCACTGCCTGGGGAGTGTTGGGGGACGGGGACCAGCACTGGCACCACTCAGTGTCCTTGTGCCCCGTCGGAGCCGCGCGTTCCCGACCCCAACATTCATCCCTTGCTCCTCCAATCACGGACCTCACACCTGGGAAAGAGGCTCCTCGTTATTTTAATTAAGAGTAATAATAAAATGAGTGCTAATAATAAGTTTCTTGTTCCTTTCAAAGGTTCAGCACAAACCCTCGGCTAATTAAATATCTCGTGCATTACACACAGTGCTGCTCTCATCCCACAGAGCCACCAATTCCTGCAGCAATCAGCCTGCTGGATTCTGGGAAAGAATCCAGGGATGGATGTGGTGCCATGGGAAATCCAACTGCTGATTTTCATGGACATCTGTTCATCTGAAATTCCTTTTTCCCCCTACATCTCCAAGGGAGGCTCAGAACATCTATGGTTTCTGCTGAGAAAAGTCAGTTTAAACCTAGGGAGGAACTGGGAATATTTTTTCTCATTCAAGAGAGATACTGAGGGGCTGGAGTGTGTTCAGAGTTGGAAAAGAAATGAAAACAGGGTCTGGAGAAGGGTCTGGAGAACTCCTGAGGGAGCTGGGGGGGCTCATCCTGGAGAAAAGGAGGCTCAGGGGGCCTTTTCTCTCTCTCCAACTCCCTGACAGGAATTTGAGGTTGGACATCCAGAGGAATTTCCTCCTGGGAAGGGTGGTCAGGCCAGGGAGGTTTGGAGTCCCCATCCCTGGAGGTGTCCAAGGAAGGCCTGGATGTGGCACTCAGTGCTCTGGGCTGGGGGACAAGGTAGGGATGGGGCACAGGTTGGACTCAGTGGTCTTGGAGCTCTTTTCCAACCTCAGTTACTCTGGATTCTGTGATTTCCTCTGGGCAACACAGACTCTTGGTGGGATTTTCAAAGAAGGGAGAGTTCCCTCGCATGAAAGATCCATTTAACCCCAAATTCTCCATGTATAAAGGTCAGAGGGGATACTGAGCGTGACATGGTCCTTCCTCTGCTCGTATCCTCCTGTTTGTGGAGATCAGGGATTTCCAGACTTCCTAGATGGAGTCTGCTTTTTGCTCACCAGCCATGAACAAATTGCAAGCCCTTCCAAACATGCCTGTGAGGGTCTGAGGCTCCGAGCCAAGGGCTGGGATTAAAGAGATGCTGATCTGCACCTTCAGTCCCAGACAGCTTTTGAAATCAGCCTGGCAGGTGCCCAGGGTGTGGGGACTGAAGAGCTGAGCCATCCCAGCCACTGGAATGCCACGGGAAGGGGAGGAAGCTGTGAAAAGCAGCTCCCCATAACTCAGGCAGGCTTGGGAATGATGCCAAAGATTAGGAAAACCAGTGGAAAAACACCAGGACGCCAGCACATTTTATGAGCTCTATGTTTTAATATCACACCTTTGCTACTGGAGACAGGAGCAGGGAATGAAGAGATCGGAATTCCCGCACACACGGGGGACAAATCCCAATTCCACCGCGCTAATGCCACTTGGGGTTCTCAGGAGAAGGGAAGGGGCCTGAGGGATGAGGCAGGGCCTGTCCAAGCTCAGGGACAGGGGACAGGAGCAGCCCCGGGCTCTTCACTTCTGCTGCTGCTGCGGCGGCCACTGCACCGGCTGCTTGATCTGCTGCTGCTGCTGCTGGCACGGAGCCTGGGCCAGGGGCACCTGGGCCGCCCCGGGGCACTGCGGGGTCAGCACCACCACGGGGGTCACGTCCGGCACGGCGGTCACCTCGTGGCACACGACCCCCTCGGAGCCGTGGCAGGAGCGGTCGCTGTCGTGGCAGGAGGAGCCTCCGCTGTGGCAGGAGGAGCTCTCGGAGCTGTGGCAGCCTCTGTTCTCACGGGAGCACATCTTTGCGTTGGTAGGGCAAAACCTGGGAAGGAGAGAAGTTTGGCATTAGATGCAGGGAGGGCATCCTTCCCATCTCTTCCCCTGCTCTGCTTTGGGTCAGATCCTTTTGTTATGTTCGTGAGCTTGCCAGGGCCCAGCAGGATCTGCCTTTCAGCCCATCCAGTTTTCCCAACTTGGGATTTCATTCCCACAGTGCTGGATTAGCCTGGACCATCTGAACACCCCCAAGAGGCCCCACAGCAGCCCTGGCCTCTGTTTCTGCTGGGCTCCATTTCCCTGCTATTCCTGGAGCCCTTTCCCTGCTCTCCTTTGCTGCACCCTGGGATGTTCTCAGGGCTGCTCCTGCAGGAGCAGATGCTCTGTGGGATGCTGGGATATTCCACACCAGCAAGTGGCATCTTGGCAAGGATCCCAAAAAGTTGTAGCCTGGAGGTGCCCTGGCACAGCTGGAGAATTTACAGCTGGGACTGGAGGCAGAGCCCCAGCAAAACACAGTTCCAAAGGCAGGTGCCCAAAATAAAGACATTCCTGTGCCTTACTCCCTTCTTGTGTCCTCTGCTCCCTCCATGCCCAATTTCGTGAGCATGAGGAAAATCCTCTGTGCACATCTCAACCCCCTCCTGAGGACTGCTGGGATTTTGAGGAGGCAAAAGCCATTCTGGATGAACTGAAAGAGGATCCTGCTGCTCCTTCCTCACACAGTTTAAATCCACCTTCTCTGTTCTTTCCTAAATTTCTTCAAGGACATTTTAATACTTTCAGCTCCTGAAAGTATTTTCCAAAGGAGCTTAATAAAGAAGTCAGGCTTATCAATGCGATTAAAATTACCAGCTTATCCCCAAGGTTTCTTAGGAAAGATCAGCCTGCTGTCTCCCATTCATTCCCAAATCCTTTTATTTCCTTTCATTCATTTCCAGTTTGTCCTTTGGAAACTGGAAAGCACCAGGGTAATCCAAATATGTCTACAGGTGGTAAGAGCAATAAATTTTCCTTCTCAGCCCAGGCAGTCCTAATTTTTTGGGAGCACAAAGTGGCCCCAGCCACAGAGACAAGGATTTGGCTCTTGATAACCCCAGGAAATGCCCCCAGAGCAAAGCTCAGCCCAGAGCAGGGAATTTTGCTCAGAATTAAAGGTTAGTGGTGGAGTAGGGACTTACCTTGGCTGTGAAGGCTCTGGAGAAGGAGTGGAGCTGAGTGAATGAGCTGCTCTCCCCTTCCATGGACTTTTATACAGTTCCCAAGTCTCTTCCTGAAAATGCAATAACCCCCTGGGGAAAAATGACCAAGGTATTTACAAAACAGCCACGCCTCTAATTACCCACCACCTTCAAAAGCTCCTTCAACCCGATTTCTTTGATTGACTTGTCAAGCTCTGGATTGTCTTCCTCGTGTTACACAGCTTTAATTGCACCCTGCCCCTCGCAGGTTATGAGTGAAAACCGTGTGGGTGGCTCGGCTGTCTCACCCTCACGGCAGGATGAGTTTTAAGTTGCAAAATGGATGGCAAAGGTGGTGAATTTTCAGGTTCCTGTCCTCCTGAAACCTCTCACCTGGAGTCTGGCAGGAAGGAAAGGTCTTAGTGCCCATTCCTCCCTAAGTGGTCTTGGCAGGACTGGGGTCTTGTGGAGAACAGGAGAAAAACCTCCACTCCATAAAAATGACCAGTTCTTAGAAAGTCCTGGTTGGATGTGCTTGGAAAACAAGTTTAAAGTTGTTTTCACCCTGTGAGACATCTGCAGGTACCAGAACAGAGCTGAGGGTCTCCTCTTCCTGACAGGGTCATATCCCAGAGGAACAACACCAGGATAATGAAGTTTGTGGCCACTGTGGGAGGCTCTGGGAACTACGGCTGGGAAGTGACCTGGCAAACCCAGGTGGTGGCACTTTTGGAGATCTTGGCTGTGAATACCCCAAAAATGTAATGTGGCTTCCTCAACACGAGGAAGAACTTTCCATGGAGGGGGCAGAGCCCTGGAACAGCTGCCCAGGGAGGGTGTGGAGTCTCCCCCTCTGGAGTGATTCCAAACCCACCTGGATGTGTCCCTGTGTCACCTGCTCCATGTGACCCTGCCTTGGACAGGGAGATCTCCAGATGTCCAACCCCAGCTATTCTGGGACTCTGTGATTCAGTGATTCCACGATTCTGTGATTCTCTACCTGTGTCCATCTACTTCCCATCTCATTTTATGGCCATTCCACTGTCATTGACACAGTCACCACCAATTTTTCATTGCTGACACTTTTCCTGGCCAACCCCAAGATGCCCCACACAGAATTTCTCCTTGAAATTTCCATTTTTCTCGTATTTTACTCTTTTTTGTTGGCCTGCCTCTGGAGCAGCCACTGTCCATGATGGGAAATAGGTGCTTACAGAAGCTTCTTGTGAAAACCTGGCACCCATGAGTAAGCTGTGAGTAAAATGCTGGGTCAGAGACCACGTACCCGAGCTCCCCACGCATCCCGAGCTCCGCCGGCTCTTCCCTGGGGCGGGATGGGAGCACCTGGGTGCAGAGCACTGGGATGGTGCAATCATGAATGCAATCATGGATGCAATCATGGATGCAATCATGGATGCAACCATGGCTTTGCAACAGCCCTGATTTCTCATCTTCCCTCCCATTCCCAACCTGACCATGGAATTCCAGCAGGACTCTTGGTGTGTTTTCACTGCTTTTCCACCTGAACTCCCTCATGGAGCCACGAGGTTTCGTTGGGCAGAGATCACCCGAAGCTGAGGGGTGGCTCCCTCCTGCTATCACTGAAACGACTCTGGAGTTTCTATCCAGAGGCGCCAGTTGGAGACTTTCATCCAGAAGCCAGATCCATGTTTACTGTTCATCCTGTTTGCCCACAGCTGGAGAAGAGGGGCCTTGGTTTAACAAGCACTGACATGCTCAGGAATGAGTTCTGTGTTATCAGAGTTGTGGATGAGTCCTGTCTTATCAGAGCTGGGGATGAGTGCCGTGTTATCAGAGTTCCTCAGCCGCCGAGGATGACTCGTCCCTGCCCTGTTGCACAAGGAGAGGGGAGGAAACCTCCCTGTGCCAAGGATAAAACCCAACCTCGGACTCCTCCCAGCCTCAGGCTGGAGCTGAGCTCTGGAGAGGGCGGATGCAGCTCCAGCTCCTCGTGTCCAAGCTCTGGATACAAAACTCTTCTCCCTGGGTCTATTAAATATTGTACCATCTCAGCTTGGGGAGTGCTCTTTGATAGGAGCCTCAGAAAATCAAGTGGGACAGGGAAGAAGAAATTGAATTTTCAAGTGTTTTCTGTTTTGTTTTGGGAGGGGCTGAAATTTTGGGGTGGTTTTTGATCAGCTGATTGCACACCAAGATTTGAACACCCCAGATTTGGTTTTCTGGAAGTCTCTGGGAATTTGTTTGAGTTTTCAGAGTTCTTTTGCTGCCTTTATGAACTAGGGAAAATCACAGAAATCAAACATGAAGTGTTAGCTTTTAGAAACAGATGCAAATAAATGATAACGCTGCCTAATTTTAGAATGGAATTTAATATGGCTGGTGACAAAATCTTGTGCAATTTTCCCTTCACAATGGTCTTACGACATTTTGCAGAGTGAAGCATCCCCCTTGTGGCATCAAACATGGATTTACAGCTCAGAGGATTTGGGTCTTCGGTGCTTTCCAAACACCAGGGCAAAATTTTCTGGATTTTTATTGATTTGAAAAGGTCAAAATCCCCCCAGGTGGGTGAAAGCAGAACAGCACAAAATAAACAATGTGATTTTATGTCTCACTTTTAAATGGGCACAGATTTATGGGTGTTTTAATTTTCTTTCATAAACAAGTGTTTGGATGAGTCAAACAACCCCAGAGAAGAGTCCTGGAAGATTAAATGTTTGGCAAACCCCGCGTCCCAACCAGCACTGGAACCTGTGCCTAATTTAGGGCCTGATCCTATCAAAAAATGTCATAAGCAGGTTATGGTGAGGAAGCCAAGGAGCTCGTTGGAGTTGCCTCATGCACAAGGTTCTACGTGCTTGGGATTACGCCATCCCTGGCAATCTCTGGGCCAGGAGCCTGGAATTGTTGCCAGGTAAACAACCTTTCACTCCCAAGGTCACGCTGTAAATAATAATCAGTTGGAAATCCCCTGGGAGTTTTGCATATCTTATTAATAAGTCTCGTGGGGCTCCATGGGATGGATGCCCAGCAAGAGCCAAATTAAGAACAAATCCCAGAATCCCAGAATAGCTGGGGCTGGAAGGGACCTCTGGAGATCTCCCAGTCCCCACCTGGAGCAGGTGACACAGGGACATGGCCAGGTGGGTTTGGAATGTCTCCAGAGAGGGAGATTTCAAACCCTCTCTGGGCAGCTGTTCCAGGGCTCTGCCACCTCCATGGAAAGAAGTTCTTCCTCGAGTTGAGGTGGAACTTGGGGTTTTGTTTATGGACATTCTCCTTGTCCTATCACTGAGCATCACTGGGAAGAATGCCACCTGAACCTTGTCTTGCTGTTAAAAATGCTGTATTTTAATTCTCTTAATACAAATGTGACATTTAAGTATGGTTGTAAAATACATATGAAAGAGTTTGGAAGAAACCCTTTGTGTTGTGGAGATTCCTTGGGGACCCTTTTGTATTTTCAGTGAAGGATCCAGAAATGGGAGACATCATCCTGACATAGAAACTACCCACAGACAGAAGATTTATTTTCTGACCCCTGATCCAAAGGAGATGGGGAAAATAATCTTTTCCCCTCACCACAGCACAAACCCCTTTTCCAGCACTTCTTGGTGGGCCATTATCAGCACAGCCCCACGTGAGGAACGCGGAGCTCCGTGACCATTCGGGGAAAAATTCCACTGTGGCACATCCAGGGGCACTTTTGGGATGTGGGAGCGACTGCTGGGCCAGTCACTTCTTCTGGCTGGGGGGCCAGTGGGTGCTCTGCTTGCACTGCTGGGTCTTGACGCTGGGGATGACCACGGGGCATTTCTGCTGCACCACCTGGGCGCAACCCCCACCTCCAGTGCCGAGCTCTGGTCCTGGGAATGTCCCGATTCCATATCCGGACACTCCACTGTAGTACCCTGACCCCTCGCTGATCCCCCCGGTGGTTAAGGCATCCCTGGGGGGTGCAGTGTATCCATATCCAGACCCCACTCCCTCAGAGATTCCCAAATCCCCCCCATGGTAGACAGGCCCTCCACCACCCCTCACGCTGCCCACCACAGGACCCAAGTCCTCGCTGCTGTATCCCATTCCCACTCCGGAGCCGTAAACTGGGATCGTCCCTACCGTGACGTCCCAGTCAGATGTGCCCCTGCCAGATGCGCCCCAGCCAGATGTGCCCCTGCCATGTGTGCCCCCACACTCCCCACTGATCACCACGGACCCGTCGGCGTCACACGAGAACCGCCCTGAGATGCTGTAGGGGCTCGGCGCGGGCGCGGGCGGGCAGGACGAAGGTCTGCGGCTGTAGGTGACCGAGCCTTCCCCGTCACACGAGAAGGAGCCGTGGCTGTGGCGGGTGGAGAAGTCCCCGGAGCAGGAGCCGCGGTGGTGCAGGGAGATCTCCCGGCTGTAGCCGCGGTTCCGCCGGGCACATTTCCGCCGGAGAAAGTGGTAAATCTGCAAAGGCAAAGGAAAACACCCAAAGTTGCACCATTTTCCGTGGTGTTTGTGCTGGGGGAGGTGGCGACATTCCAGGTGGTCTGGTCAGAAAAGCTTGGTCAGGGCCTGGGGCAATTCCAGGCTTTAAAAGTGGGTACTGCTGAGCTGTTGGAGAATTGTGGAATCGCGGAATGGTTTGAAATAGAAAGGACTTTAAAGCTCATCTTGTTCCACTCCACAGCACGGGCAGGGACACCTCCCACTAGCCCAGGCTGCTCCAACCCCCTGTTCTTCAAATCCAAGGGTATTCGGACTCTTCCTGGGATAGCTTTCCTCTTTCTACCTCTGTTTCCAGAGAATCCAAAATCAGAAATATAAAATCTGAAATATATTCTTTTACCATCTAATAACTGTCATGGTTTTCCTCACTCATCTTCATGTCCACAACCACAGAGCTGCAAAAATACCAAAGATTATCCTTGTTTCTGTTTTTAAACTATTCCAGGAGCAATGGGTCAAAGTTTCCACCTCTGTTATTGGAGCCCCAAAAGTCTTTTGTAGAAGGTGACTGGCCCAAACACAGAGGTTTGCGGCCATTCTGAGGTCCAGCGCAGGCTGGTTATCAAATAACATCAAAAATGTGTCCTGCACATTCAAACCCACAAAGGTTGTGCAGTCCCCACGTGCTGGTCCCACCACAGACCCATCTGGGTTTTTAGCCTGCTCATCCCTCTGCATCCCAGTCTGGTGACTTGATTTCACCTTCCTCCCTAGGGATTGAATTCGTAAAGGAGCAGGAAAGCATCCAGACCCCGAGGACTTGGCTCGGGCAGAGGAGTCCTGCTGCCAGCACAGGTTAAGGTCTCAAATGAGCTGCATTCCTGACTAGGAAATAAAAAAATCCCAGAAAAAAAGCAGACTTACCCTCTTCAGCCATCGGAAACACATTTAGAAGGTAAAAGACGACGGAATGAGGAGCTTTAACAGCCTCAGGAACATTTATATGGCGTTTAACATATATGGGAAGTGAGACACCCTCGGGAATGAGAAGGATTTATTTACCAAACGGGGATATCAGTGTTTGCTTTGACTCATGATCGATATCTCCCTTCACACCGCTCATTTCGCTGCTGTAATTGTTACTTCTGCCTAATGAGCCTATTCCTGTGCTCCTGCCCTGGGCTACGGAGGAATCCTCCGGCCCCCAACCCCGGGGGAGGTGGGTGGGAATGTGATGTAGGAGGATGCAGAGCAGGAGGATTAGGGAGTGTGGGGCAGAGGGAAGAAGGAAAGACAAATGCTCACAATGCGGCTGGAGTCAAGCTGATCACTCCAACAGCTCCCTGGTGGCTCCAGGGGGAGTTTTTTCCAAAAAAACATTTGCATCTGAACAAGAAGGTGGCCAAAAGTGATTGATGCCCCGAGTGGGGATTTTGCAAGGGTGCTAGAGGTGCTTTAGGAGAGCTTAAGGGCAGAACTGCGGAGGTGTAAATGTCCTGATGTTTAACCCAGCCTGGCTGGATTACGCTTTAATGAAGGATTTTGATTCCAAATGCCTCCCTTCCTTCTTTTTCATATCCTTCTGGTTTGGAAAGAGCACCAGGGACTCCAGGGAGGCTGGTGGGGGTTGCAGATCCAAGCTGCTCCAGCTGAGCCCTGCAGAGCAGCTCCTGGAGCCTGGGCTGGGACTCTTCAGCCCCAAGAAATTTTGCCGTGCGGACAGTGAGTCCCATCTTTGGCCAAAGGCCACATCCCCCGGGCAGAAATCCATGCACAGAGGGGTGGTGCCATCAGGGCAGGTTGTGAAGCCTGGGCACGGCAGGATTTGAGGCCTGGAGGAAGGATTTGGAGCTGCCTGAGGGATTTGTTGCTGGTTTTATTCCCTGCTGCCTGGCCCAGGGCTGATTTGGCTGATTTGCACATTAGGCTTCCCCCTGGGTACAGATCATGGAATCCCAGAATCCCTGAGGTTGGAAAAGACCTCCAAGATCATCGAGTCCAACCTGTGCCCATCCCCACCTTGTCACCAGCCCAGAGCACTGAGGGCCACGTCCAGGCCTTCCTTGGACACCTCCAGGGATGGGGACTCCAAACCTCCCTGGGCAACCCTTCCAAGGCCTGACCACCCTTTCCAGGAGGAAATTCCTCTTGATATCCAACCTGACCCTCCCTGGCACAGCTTGAGGCCATTCCCTCAGCTGCCCTGAGGTTTGCCAAGCTGCAGGAAGAGGCAGGATGGCTCAGCCGTGGATGTTGTCGTGGTGTTATTGCCCACCCTGGGCATCACCCGCTGCTGTTGGGTCATCCCCAATCCCTGCTCTTCCCAAATGAGCTGATGGGCCTGGTCATGTGTCCCATTGGCTCCAGAGATGTTGTCATTGGGTGCTGGCACCTCGGAGGACCTGGAGCAGTGATCTGGGATGGCTGCACCACGCCCAGGCACCAAAGGGTGTTGGTCCTGTGCTTAATTGGCACTTTGGGCTCTGCTGTTCCTCTCTCATGAAGCCCAGGTTGAAAATGAAGGCGCAAAGTCTCTGGGACAATAAACTGGGTGACTTTGGAGTGAAACATCTCACCAGAGACATTTTTGCCTCCCAAGACCAAGAGGTGGATGTTGCTAATGCAAGAAATGAACTCCCCAAAAAAGGCAGCTTTGAGTGATTATAACCTTTATTGGATATAAAAAGTGCCTTTGGAAAAGCAGCAGAACATTATCAAAGGCACCCCAACACCAGGAGCAGGGCACAGCAGGGAAATTGTGGAATTCTCAGCACAGGGATGCGGCATCCAGGGAAGAGGAGAGGACCTGCTGGGAAGGATCTGGCAACCAGAGCCAGGTCTGGAGGCAGAGGTGCCACGGCAGAGGCTCAGAACTGGAGCTGCCTGTGGCTGTTACTTCTGTTGGCTGTAGGGCCAGTAGCAGCTCTGCTTGCTCTGGTGGGACACAACGCTGGGGACGACAATGGGACATTTCTGCTGGCTGGACCCTCCGCCGCCACCTCCAGAGCTGATGATGATGGTCTGGCCCGAGGAGCCACCGCCATATCCTCCTCCCATGCCATAGCTGGATCCTCCGCTGCAGCATCCAGAGGATCCGCCACCACTGCTTCCTCCTCCCATGATGGTCTTCCCGCCTGAAGAGCCACCTCCGTATCCTCCTCCCATCCCATAGCTGGATCCTCCACTGCAGCATCCAGAGGAACCACCACTACCTCCACCTACAATGATGCTCTTTGATCCTGAAGATCCACCACCGTATCCTCCTCCCATGCCATAACCTGAGGATCCTCCGCCGCAGTATCCAGAGGATCCTCCACTACTTCCATCTCCCAATATGATCTTGGTTCCTGAAGATACACCTCCTCCCATGCCATAGCTGGATCCTCCACTGCAGCATCCGGAGGAACCCCCACTACCTCCACCTACAATGATGCTCTTTGATCCTGAAGATCCACCACCGTATCCTCCTCCCAT
>VZRZ01001941.1:0-16928 GCA_013398175.1 Climacteris rufus | reverse complement strand
CCTGAGATCCCTTGATTTCAAAATTAAATAATTCGGAGGGAGGGGAAAAAATCACGTTCTCTGTCTTAAGGGAGGGTTCAACCTCTCTTAACAGACACTTGTCTTTCAAAACCGAGACAATGTTCTTTTAAATAGTCCCTCTCCATTTTTACTCTAAATTCCCTTCAGGTACTGGATGGCTATAATTAGGTCACCCTGAAACTTCTCTTTTCCAAGCTGAACAACGCCAGTTCTCTCAGCCTTTCCTCACAGCAGAGCTGCTTCATCCCTCTGATCATCCTGGTGCCTCCTCTGGACTGGCTCCAGCAGCTCCATGTCCTTCCTGTGCTGGGGACCCCAGAGCTGGAGGCAGCTCTGCAGGTAGGGTCTCACCTGAGCAGGTCAGAGGGGCAGAATCCCCTCCCTTGTCCTTCTGACCACACTGGTTTGATGCATCCCAGGACACACTTGGCTTTCTGGGCTGCCAGAGCACAGTTCTGGTTCATGGCAGGCCTATCTTCCCACAGGCAGCCCCAATTCCTTTTTGGCAGGGCTGCCTAGAGTAGAATAGAATTACCCTAGAAAAGACTAAAATTACCCTACATAGTCCAGTGACAACCATGCACTTTGTTTTCACGTCTTCTCTCTTTCCTCTTTAAGCTGAACATTTGACACAAGTACTCAGCAGTGAATGTGTTACTGACAAGACATAGGCACCAGCTTCGCATCAACCTCCAGGAGATCCATCCTAACCACAGGACTCTCAAAGGGAGGGGCACAGTGCAGGGGGCTGCCTTCTCACAGGCCCGTGTTATCATGGAATCATAGAATGGTTTTGGTTCTGTTGCTCACAAAATCAGATTTGTTGCCCGTTGTGCAACAAGACAATAATTACACACTCAGCAGAGTCATTGATTATTTATTCCAGAGTTGTACAAACCTGGGTTCTCAGTGGAATTCCCCAAATCAAGCACACCTACCAGACTTTTCATGCCATTATACACAGAAATTCACAGTTAACTTTCCAAGTACAGCCCCTCTATTAGGATTGGTTACTGATTTCCATACAAGTTGTGCAACCCCAGCTCAGTTCTACACATGTTCAGGGATGGGTCATCACCTGGTCACAGGGTCTTTTTGACCTGTAGGTGTGATTTTTAGTATTATACAGAACATAATTCAGCAATAGGATACATAAACCTTGAATGTTTTGCTGAATTAGCACATAAGCATAAATCAACATCTTGGTTTACGACATCCTTAAAACCTGTTAGCTGCAGGATGTGCTTGAGTGAGGGATGCTAGCTGCTGTCTGTTCCACTGGCATGCAACATCTTGATTTACTACTGTTGTGGCTTAGAAATAGTATTCCCCAGGTTAGTAGTCCCACTAAAAAAAAGCTCACACCAACACTTGCTTCCCCTTCCCCCGAAGCTGGAGGCACAAAGGGCAAAGATCACTGGTTCAGAGAAGAACAATTTACTGGAAACAGCAATGAGATAAGAAAACAAACAGTAAGAGTAACAGTTTTAATAATAAAAGGTACAAGGCATAGAAACTATTTACATGAAAATCATAACAATGCTGGACAATTTCACCTCTGGAAGGAACACCATTCATCCTGCAAGTAAGAAAGAGAGTTCCTCCCCCTCACCTCGGCAATGACAAGAGCCAGTATCAAACATGAGGGTCTTGACCATGCCCCTTCCTTTTCATCTAGGCCAAAATCAGGACAACTACATCCTTAAAGTTTGTTAGTTTCCAGATGTCCCTGACTAGGGGATGCAGCTGTATCCTGTTCCACTTATTAGGTCTCCTTTCTTGCCGATGAGGCCTGACACAGGGCTCATTGCAGCTGTTGGCCAGCGGGGTGGGGCCGCAGGGCTGGCAGGGCCAGCATGGGGTGTAGCAGGACATGTCTTGGGGCTGGAGGTGCACCTGGCAGAGACGGAAGGGGGAAAATCAATGCATGAGTCATGTGTGGAGAGCAGCCTGTCACCACGCTGTGAGGGAGAGCCTTTCTCTCAGCCCCAATGTGAGCCCCAGCAAGAAGACCGAGGCCAGGGAGGACCCCACCCGGCCCATAGCTCAGCAGACACTTCAGTCTATATCCATGATACACCTGCCCTCTCCCATGGTAAGCAGCCCCAAGAAACAGCACAGAAAAATGGAGAGTAAACCTTTAAGAAAGACATGTGGACACTGGAGATTGAAAAACTGGCCATGAATGAGCAATGTGCGTTTGCAGCTCAGAAATTCAATTATGTCCAGGGTTGCACAGGCAGAAACATGGCCAGCAGGTCAAGGGAGGGGGTTCTCCATTTCTTATCTGCTCTTGTTAGACCTCACCCAGAGCCCTGAATCCAGTCTGGAGTCCTAAGTTCAAATAGACATGGACCTGATAGAGCAACCCCAGACAGAGGTAAATAGAGATGGGACATAAGGAAGAAGTGTATAATGATGAGCGTGGTGAGGCACTGGAAAATGGTGTCTAGAGAATGATGGGTTGACCCATCTTGGGAAGTGTTCAAGGTCAGGTTTGATGGAACTTTGAATAATGTTATGTAGTGACAGACATCCATACCCATGGCAGGAGGGTTGGACTAGATGACATTAAACAGTCTCTTTTAACCAAACCTTACAATTACAAGGGTCTGTGAGAAGGCAGCCCACTGCACTGTGTCACTCCCTTTGAGAATCCTGTGGTAGGATGAGACCTCCTGGAGTCTGATGGAAAGCCAGTACCTCTGTCTGGTCAGTAACACATTCACTGCTGAGTACTTGTGTCACTGTGTTGAGAGGAAAAGGTGTGCAAACAAAGTGAATGGTTATCCCTGGACAATGCAGGGAAATTGTATTTTGACCCAAAGAGACAGAAAAATTCAGAACCCAGGGGGTCACTCATTGCACACTGAGCACACCCAGTGCCAGCCTGTGTTGACAACAGGTGCAAAACCAGCCCCAACAAGCCCTCCCAGAAACATCCCTGGGGCAGCATCTCTGCCTTGGGAGGGTGTCTGCAGGGCAAAAGATGACACAAAGGCATGGGCTGGGATGCAGCAGAATTTAATGAGTCAAAAGAGGGAGAAGAGGGGGATCCAGGTGGAGACCTGAGTCCATGGAGCAGCTTCAGCAGGGGAAGCACCTCGTGCCACAGAGGCCGCTACCAATGCCAGAGAGGCCAAAGCCCCCAGAGTTGATGGGCACTCCCTGAGAGCTGAGGATGCTGCCAACGGCAGCAGAGGTGGAGGATCCCACGGCGGTGTTCTGTGGGAAGGAGCTGAGGATGGGACCAGGCAGGGTCACAATCACAGGGGAGGGCTGGATGGCCACGGTGGAGTCCTGGCACTGCCTGACACAGGGCTCATTGCAGCTGTTGGCCAGCGGGGTGGGGCCGCAGGGCTGGCAGGGCCGGCACGGGGTGTAGCAGGACATGGCTTGGGGCTGGAGGGGCACCTGGAAGAGAGAGGGCATTAAGGAACAGACCATGAGGGGTGTTTAAAGAGCAACTTGTCACCCCTCACATGAGGGAGACCATTGCCCTTATCCCAAAGGGACTTCACCAGGTGCCCACAGGCATCTTCTTTCCCTCAGAAGAACCCCAGCAGGAAATGGGGACTCCACGTAGCCCTTGGCTCCAGAGACATCTCAGTTAATCTTGAACCTTTTCCACGCCCCACTGTCTGCTCCCTTTCCTCTCCCATAGTAAGCCTACTCAGGGCCCCAGAATATGACAGAGAGGAGTACGTTCTGAGACAACCCACAACAGGAGGAAAAGCAGAATGAGGAGGAGAACAGAAAAATTGTCCCAAACTCACCTTGTTCCAAGGAGATGGAGGCAGGAAGAGTGGATGAGAGAATGAAGGGAAAGTCCTGCTTTTATACTGCTCCTGCACCACCCCAGGCCATCAGTCACTGCAGAAGGGCAGTAATTTTCCTACAGACTCACCTCCAAAGCAAAATATCCTCCCTAATGCCATAGGCTGAGTTTTGGTTTCCATCAATGCTGCCATTTTCATTTCCTCATTTCTGATGTGACCATTAGGCCTCTGAGGATCCTTTCAAGTACTGAGATGAAAGACCCAATATTTTTCTGGACAGTGACACATCAGTACATGCAGTAGATGAGTTGCATGTGCTGGAGGGGTCTGTGCAGACAATTGACAGTGATCTGCGGAAATATGGTGTGGTTGTTTTCTACCCTCTTTGCAGGCATCTGAACATACCCTCCCACTTAGTCAGTCTTCTCCTGCCTGTGGCATTTTGTTTGGCAAGGTCGTCCCCTCTCATGGCTGCCTTGTGGGGTTCCCAACATGTGCCATCAGAAGGTGTGAGGGAGGACAACTTTGCTCTCCTGAACCCCAGGATTTCTCGAGATGCCTTATGGTATTGGGTCCCTTCTCACTGTTGTAGAAGTGTGTGGGGGATCAGTAAATACCTTGATCTTCCCATTTTCCTCAGATCACCATACACTTTTGCCCCATACTAGCAGAGGATACTTTTCCGAAACAAGCTGACTGTCCTGAAAGCCCCTGCCTGACCTGTGGGAGTGATAGTAACAAGTTCATGCTGAGGGCAATGTTTGTTTAAGCTGCTTGGAGCTGTGTACAAGGAACAGCCCAGTGATTGAATATGGTTTTCCTGAAGCCTGGATAGATACAACTGTCCTTGCTGGAGGGGAATTCAGCTGTGTGTGGGTCATGGGCCTGCACACAGCACATCTCAAGGCTGACACATGGCCAATCCAAAATTAGAGCGTGACTTGCCTTGGGTAGGGAGAGCCTATCCCAGGAAATTTGCCTACTCAAGGCATTCCCTTGCCCTCCTGGAGTGCGTCCCAGCTGCCTCCATGTCTGCAGGGCAGGGAAGTACAGCCCTCCTTGATGTGGTTTGACAACTGGGTTTGTACCCAGGGCCCTTCAGAGCACGTCCCCTCCCCGAGCATCCCCAGACACATGGTACTGCAGGGTCCTGCCAGCTCTCCTTCACTGGGGAGTTGTGCAAGTTTCCAGCTTCCCCAGGGGTGCCAGTTTGTGCTCCAGGCTGAGGTGGCTGTTGGGTCAGTGGAAAGAAAGCATGAGGAAGCACTAATGCCAGGGCAAGTCATGTTATATGAAGCCCAGGGATGTGTCCCAGACTGTGGGGAGAAGTTTTCTACAACCCATTCTTTAACTCTATGAAACATTCAGGAGAGCCCCCCAGTGCAGCCTGAGACAAGCCTCAGGCCAGGTTGATGAAGCCTGTGCATCCCTTCCCTTCCACCCTCTGCTTGTAGGGCTTGACTTTTCTCAGGCAATCTTTGACTCGCAGCTCACCCACTGCAACTGCAAACAGTCACACTTCACTGCCCCAAACCAACATCTCCTGCCTGCACAGAACCCCTCCAATACTTCTGCCCTCACTGACATGACTCTGCCTGGGATATCTTTTGGCTTCTTATTGTGGCATATGAAAGGATCCTGCAACACAGAGCAGGAATGTCAGAAATGAGGAAATGAAATGGCAGTGGTGACAGAAACAAAAGCACAGCCTGTGGCATTAGGTAGGATACTTTGCTTTGGAGATGAGTCTGTTGGAAAATTAGTGCCCTCGTACAGTGACTGTGGGCCTGGGGTGGTGCAAGAGAAGTATTAAAGCCAGCCCATCTCACTCTCACATGCAGTCCTCTCATCTCGATCTCATTGGGGGCAAGGTGAGGTTTTAAGACTTTTCTCCTCTCTCTCCTTCTATTCTCCCTCCTGTTTTTCTGCACTTTGCTCTATGCCTGGTCATGGGGCTGCTTATGATAGGAGAGGGACGGGAGCAGAGAATGTGCATGGGGTATGTTTGGGACTTGACTGAAATGACTGATGGGATAGGTGGGACTTCCCTGGGCTTGGTTGCTCCTGGCAGGAAACTTCTTGGCTAAATGGAAGGAGAAGCCTGTGCACATCAGTACAACACCTTTGGTTCTTGTTCTCATCTTGACAAGGCAGCTGCATGGTGTGGTAACAGGTTGCTCTTCAAACACCCCTCATGCACTGATTTTCCCTTCCCTCTCTCCCAGGTGTGTCTCCAGCTCCAAGACATGTCCTGCTACACCCCGTGCCGGCCCTGCCAGCCCTGCGGCCCCACCCCGCTGGCCAACAGCTGCAATGAGCCCTGTGTCAGGCAGTGCCAGGACTCCACCGTGGCCATCCAGCCCTCCCCTGTGATTGTGACCCTGCCTGGCCCCATCCTCAGCTCCTTCCCACAGAACACCGCCGTGGGATCCTCCACCTCCGCTGCCGTTGGCAGCATCCTCAGCTCTCAGGGAGTGCCCATCAACTCTGGGGGCTTTGGCCTCTCTGGCATTGGCAGCGGCCTCTGTGGCACGAGGTGCTTCCCCTGCTAAAGTTGCTCCCTGTGCTGGGGTCTCCACCTGGATCCCCCTCTTCTCCCTCTTTTGACTCATTAAATTCTGTTGCATCCCAGCCCATGCCTTTGTGTCATCCTTTGCCCTGCACCCTCCTAAAGCAGAGATGTTGTCCCAGGGATGTTTCTGGGAGGGCTTGTTGGGGTTGGTTTTGCATCGGTTGTCAACACAGGCTGGCACTGGGTGTGCTCAATGTGCAGTGAGGGACCCTCTGGGTTCTGAATTTCTCTGCCTGTTTTTCATCAGAATGGAATTTCCCTACACAGTTCAGTGTCTAACTTATGCTCTCTTCATACACCTTGTCATTGTTCCTCACTGAGCTCAACACTGTGTCAGAAGTACTCAGCAGTGAATGTGTTACTGGAAAGACACAGGTACCAGCTTCCCATTAGGTGCCAGGCAAACCCTTCCTAACAGCATTCTGCCACTACACCACTTACTCAAAGTTCCATTAAAACTCACCCTGAACACTTTCTGTGATGGGACACTCCACCTTTCAGAATCTCTCCCCCATAATTAGTTTCTTACTTATTCATCCATGTAGAGGTCCCATCTACTTCTACCTTATTTCACTTCAAAACTGTTGCTCTTTGTCCAGTCATTGCAGGCCTTGAATACACATCTCTCTCTGACTTCCTTACATATCCCCATTTTATTTTGAAAGGCTGCAGTAAGATGTCTCCAGAGCTTCCTCTTCTCCTGCCTCAAAAACCTCATCTTCTGCCTTTCTCCATGGTAGAGGTGATGCATCTATGTGAGGGCATTTTGCAACCCTTTTCTACAGCTGCTCTAACAGGTCCATGTCTGTTTGAACTGGGAACAGTAGACTGGACACAACGTTCCAGGTGGGGTCTAATGAGAGCAGACTAGAAACAGAGAAATCCCTCCCTTGACCTGCTGCCCATGTTTCTGTTTGTGCAGCCCTGGACATGATTGAATTCCTAGGCTGCAAATGCACATTGCTAGGTCACATCTAATTTTTTAACCTCCATTATTTCTGGTTCCTTCTCTGCAGAGCTAGTCTAAACCTTTTATCTTCCAGCCCTGGCCTTGTTGAAGTTCCTGAGTTTCATGTGGGACTATTCTCAAGTCTGCCAAGATCCCTCTGAACTGAAACACTTTCCTCAAGTCTCAGTTTGGTGTTGTTCACAAACCTGTTGAGTGTTCACCCAGTCCCAGTCTTTATGTTATTGATGAACATATTACAAATATTGGTCCCTCTGCTGACCCCTGAAGGACACCAGTCATCACTGGTTTCCACTTGGACATTGAGCCATTGACTATAAATCATTGAATGCAGCCCAAATACCCCTAGGACACTGTCACTTGAAGGTGAGGAAGGAAGCCATGACTCCACCTGAGCTCCTGACCATCAGATCCAGCTTTGCCCAGACCTCCCTCTTGGCCTCAGTGCTCATTCTGCAGAACAGGCATGTGGCCACTGCTGACGTTGGTTGAGAAACCTGAGTTGTGGAGGGCCCTGGGAGGGCAGAAGCCCCAGAAGCCCCTGGGAAGTGGATAGGAGAAGAGGGGAAGAGAAAGGAGAGAAGGAAAGGTGATTTATCTTGCCCTGACTGCCATCATTCTGCGGGGGAAGGCTCAAACCAAAATGACCCCCCCCAAGTACAACAGGAGATGGAACGGAGGACTAGTTGTTATGATCCATTTATTAAGAGATGCCTCTGCCCAAATTAAGGTGCAAACAAGACCATATGCCCAAGTCAATAGTATGGGTTTTATTTAACAGAAAAAGTGAGGTAGAGAGAGACAGAAAGAAATAGGAGGCAGTGAGCACAGAGATAAAGAGAGTGAGAGAGAAACACAGATTATGTAGAAGGTTATCAACACTCCATGGATCCAGCAGCATCCTGTTGGTCCTTTTTCTTCTGGTCTTCTTGTTGTTGGGGGTCCCTGAGTCGTTCTTCCGGTATATCACATTTATGTAATCGAAATTCCAGTATCCTCAGCACATAGATGCCATTCCCATAACTTGGGAAGGAATGTGCATAAGCAGTTGCTTCCTTTCTCACAGTCTGCCACAGCTGGAATTTTTGTCCCAATGTATTTACCAGGTTGCTCCCCAGATCTGAATTGCCAGGCCTGGAATTAGCACCTTCCTGTTGCAAATTTCTCTCTTTGTGCTTATCTGAATTTCCCACTGTGGTGGCTTATCTTATTCTGTGGTGGCTTATCTTATTCTGTGGCCTTGACATTGTTTAAGGCAACTGTGATCTCTAAGTCTGCTATACCAGTCTGTACTGGTGCTGGCTGGGCTGAGGTCATTGTCTTCAGAGCAGTCAATATCGTTCTGTGCTTCAAATGTGGGGCTAAACCAGTGCAGAGAACACACCAAAGCCTGAGATACTGCTGCACAAGTCTTGCCCACCATCAAGGCCATCTCTCTTTCTTACTCTTCATCCCCCACAGTAGATGCCAGGTTTGGGCAAGCAGCTGGAACTGATATAATCAGGAGAGATGACCTCAACTGATGAAAGGGCTTTTCCAGGTTATTCAGAATCATAGAATATTTAGGTATGAAAAGACCTTTAAGATCAAGGGGTCCAACCATTAACCAGCACTTCCAAGCTCAACACTAAACCATGTCACCAAGTGTCATAGTTAGACGTATTTGAAACCCCTCCAGGGATGGTGGCTCCACCACAACCCATGGCAGATATGACATCATGCTCAGCAATAAAGTTGTGGACAGTCTTCCAAAAGTAGTCATTCTTTGGACACTGCCTGGGCATCAGTCTGCTGGTGCCATGTGGTGGGTGATTGCCTTGGAACCACTTGGTTTTCTCTCTTTTCTTCCATCCCTTCATAGAATGCCCTGACCTTGACACCAGGGTATCTCACTCTCTTGCTTTTCCAGTTGTCTCCCTTCCCACTGGGTCAGCAGATCATGAGAACCACTGCTGGCTGCTTATTGCTGGCCATAACATCACACAGTCCCACAGGCAGTGCTTGTCCTCTTTGTCCTGTTCCTTCTTTGTCTCTTCCCAGAGCTTACTCGGAAAGCTTTTGGAGAGATGGAGGCAGGACGGGACACAGGGCAGGAAGAGAGGCAGCGGGTGTGGGCTGAGGGTCTCAAAGGGCTGTTCAGAAGCAGCTGAGGGACAGGAGTGGCTGAATTGCTGCAGGACACAGCTGGGCACATTAACAGAGTCCCCACTGAGCCCTGAAGGGCAGCTGACTTGGGATCAACCAGCCCTGTCTCCCCACACCTCCCTCAGCCCCTGGCAAACAGCAGCCCCAGTGCAGGGAAAGGGAAAGGGGCTTTTGTGGTCACCCCATCAGAACATAGGCGGCTGCCCCAATACAAAGGGCTGTCACCAACATCCTGGGCTGTACAAGCAGGAGTGGTGCCAGAGGATGGGTGGGAGTGAGATGCTGCTCTGCTCAGCACTTTTCTGGTGCCATCCCCCATGTTGGGAACAGGCTGTAATGCAAGAAACACCTGGACCAAGTGGAGCGAGTTCAGTACAGGGTGGCTGGGATGGTAAGGAGGTCAGAGCACTTGACTTAGGCACAGGGATTGCAGAGCAGGGAGAGAAGAATGGTTTGGTCAGAGAGATAAATTCATCCTTGGGGTAGACAGGGTCTGTGAAGAGAACTAGTTCGTTCTACCATCTCCAGGCATATCAAGAAGGTTAGAAAGCAGCAAAACCGTGATAAAGCACATTCAACTCTCCTTCTTAAAAGGCACAGAAATACCTTCCCCTAAATCTGTCTCACAGAACCACCCGTGAGCAACCCCTCTCTCCCTGGAAATCTTGGGTGACCAACTACAGGGAAAGGATGACACAGAGACATTGGCTGGAATGCAACAGAAATTTAATGCATGAAAAGATGAGAACAAGGTCACTCTGAGTAGAGGCCTCAGTGCAGAGAGCACCAGGGTCATATAAGAATCTCCATCACATGGCCATGGCAGGGATCCCACCAGGAGTCCATCTGCCTGAACGAGAGTGGGAGCAGGGCCAGCAGGTCCTCCCCAGGCTGGCTGTGTGGGGCTCACAGCCCAGGAGAGCAGAAAGGAACAGGGACACAGGAGGGAGAGAGGCAGAGCGGAGAGGCAGGGATGGCCTGTGCTTCCCAAGGGCCCAGGCTGGCCCTGTCCTTTGGCAAGGCCTGCTGGGGTTGCTCAGCCACTCGGGAAGCCACAGGCCGATGCTCTGTCCCCAGGGCGGTTCCATCCTGGGTGTCCCTGGCTTCCTTCCCTGGGAACATCGCCAGCAGCTTCAGCAGGGGAGGCACCTCGTGCCACAGAGGCCGCTGCCAATGCCAGAGAGGCCAAAGCCCCCGGAGTTGATGGGCACTCCCTGAGAGCTGAGGATGCTGCCAACGGCAGCGGAGGTGGAGGATCCCACGGCGGTGTTCTGTGGGAAGGAGCTGAGGATGGGACCAGGCAGGGTCACAATCACAGGGGAGGGCTGGATGGCCACGGTGGAGTCCTGGCACTGCCTGACACAGGGCTCATTGCAGCTGTTGGCCAGCGGGGTGGGGCCGCAGGGCTGGCAGGGCCGGCACGGGGTGTAGCAGGACATGTCTTGGAGCTGGAGCTGCACCTGAGAGAGAGGGCAGGGGGAAAATCAATGCATGAGGGGGGTTTGGACAGCAGCCTGTCACCACACTGTGAGGGAGAGCCTTTCTCTCAGCCCCAATGTGAGCCCCAGCAAGAAGACCGAGGCCAGATACACAGCCCATAGCTCAGCAGACAATTCAGTCCATATCCAGCCTTTCTCCATGATACACCTGCCCTCTCCCATGGTAAGCAGACTCAAGACACAGCACAGAGCAAAGGAGGCAGGTATGTGATGAGAACTCCTGGACAAGGACGAGGTGGAAGAGAAAGGGAAGGAGGAAAGGGACAGGGAGAACAAGGAGGAAGACCAGGAAGGGCTCCAAACTCACCTTGTTCCCAAGGAGATGGCAGTGAAGGAGTGGATGAGACTGTGAGGAGAAGGACCCGCTTTTATACTGCTCCTGCACCGCCCCAGGTCCACAGTCACTGCACAGGGGCAGTAATTTTCCTACAGACTCATCTCCAAAGCAGAATATCCTCCCTAATGCCCCAGGTTGTGTGTTGGTTTCTGTCAACACTGCCATTTCATTTCCTCATTTCTGACACGACCATTAGGCCACAGAGGATCTCTTGAAGTACAGGGATGAGAGGTCTGAGGGTTTCCTGAGCAGGATCATGTCAGCACATGCAGAAGATGTGCCCCCGTGTGCTGGAGGGGTCTGTGCAGGCAGAGCATGTGGCTGTGGGGAAACATGGTGAGTGTTTTTACAAACCCCTCTGAGGAAACACAGGCATTGCAATCCCCTCCTATGTACCAAAAGTCTTCTCTGAATGTGGGCATGTTGGATCCCTCTCCCTCCCTGCTGCCTCCCTGCTCAGGCCAGGAGTCACTGGGCATTGCCTCTGTAGGCAGGTAGCTTATGTTGCTGGTTTCAAATGGCTTTGCCCAAAGAAATCTTCTCCTTCAGGGAAGACGTTTCCTGGTGTATTTGGCAAAGTTATCTCCTCTCATTGCCATCTCTGACCAGTGCTGTCAGCAGGCTTGTGCAAGGAGAACACTGTCCTCTCAAAATGCCTTGATCAGTCAACAACTGTTATGGACTCAGGTTTCTCTCCTCTTACTGCCTGAGGGATGTGTTGGGTCTTGGCACAGTATCTTATTTCTCCCCCCTCCTCACCCCACGATGCACTTAGGCTGTGCCCTTTGCACTCTGACCAAGTGTTGCTCACTTCTCCAGCACACTGTCAGTGCTGAGAATACCCCAGTGCTGCTGAGCAGGTCAGGCTGAGGACACTGGCCTTTGGGACTGCCTGGAACTGTGGGGTCTGGGCACAGCCCAGTGATAGAAGATGGTTTACCTGGGAAAGGAATGGAATTGCCCAAAAGACTGAGGTCTGACAAGATCCTGCAGTGCCACATGCCTGGGGATGCTCTGGGAGGGGATGTGCCCAGAAAAGCCCTGGGTACAAAACTGGCTCTGAGACTACACCAAGGAGGGATGCACTTCCCTGCCCTGCAGACATGGAGGCAGCTGGGATGCGTCCCAGGAGGGCAAGAGAATGCCTTGAGTAGGCAAATTTCCAGGGAGAGACTCTCCCTACACATGGGGAGTCATGCTCTAATTTTAGGTTGGTTTAGTGTCAGCCTTTTGGTGAGAGCCCACGCTCTCTGATGTCTGCAGGCTTCTGAATTTCCCTCCAGGAAGGGCAGCTCCTCCTTTGCCCTGGGAAAATGGCTGCTTGGCGGCATTCCCACAGGTTAGGGATTCTTGGAGGATTGACAGAGTGTATGGGAAAAGTCACTTGTGCTTCTGTGTCCTGCAGATTATGATAAAAAATGGGCAGACAAAGTGCACAGTGGGGTAAGGAGAGAGGGATGATATGAGCCAAGAGATCCCTCTAATAGTAAGGCCATTGGGAGTCAAATCTACAAGGCTTCTACAGGAGTCACAAGCTTAGGAAGGGCAAAAATCTCCTTGCACAAGCCTGCTGACAGCACTGGTTGGGGACCCCCAGTGATGGCAATGAGAGGAGATAACTTTGCCAAATACACCAGGAAACGTCTTCCCTGAAGGAGAAGATTTCTTTGGGCAAAGCCATTTGAAACCAGCAACATAAGCTACCTGCCTACAGAGGCAATGCCCAGTGACTCCTGGCCTGAGCAGGGAGGCAGCAGGGAGGGAGAGGGATCCAACATGCCCACATTCAGAGAAGACTTTTGGTACATAGGAGGGGATTGCAATGCCTGTGTTTCCTCAGAGGGGTTTGTAAAAACACTCACCATGTTTCCCCACAGCCACATGCTCTGCCTGCACAGACCCCTCCAGCACACGGGGGCACATCTTCTGCATGTGCTGACATGATCCTGCTCAGGAAACCCTCAGACCTCTCATCCCTGTACTTCAAGAGATCCTCTGTGGCCTAATGGTCGTGTCAGAAATGAGGAAATGAAATGGCAGTGTTGACAGAAACCAACACACAACCTGGGGCATTAGGGAGGATATTCTGCTTTGGAGATGAGTCTGTAGGAAAATTACTGCCCCTGTGCAGTGACTGTGGACCTGGGGCGGTGCAGGAGCAGTATAAAAGCGGGTCCTTCTCCTCACAGTCTCATCCACTCCTTCACTGCCATCTCCTTGGGAACAAGGTGAGTTTGGAGCCCTTCCTGGTCTTCCTCCTTGTTCTCCCTGTCCCTTTCCTCCTTCCCTTTCTCTTCCACCTCGTCCTTGTCCAGGAGTTCTCATCACATACCTGCCTCCTTTGCTCTGTGCTGTGTCTTGAGTCTGCTTACCATGGGAGAGGGCAGGTGTATCATGGAGAAAGGCTGGATATGGACTGAATTGTCTGCTGAGCTATGGGCTGTGTATCTGGCCTCGGTCTTCTTGCTGGGGCTCACATTGGGGCTGAGAGAAAGGCTCTCCCTCACAGTGTGGTGACAGGCTGCTGTCCAAACCCCCCTCATGCATTGATTTTCCCCCTGCCCTCTCTCTCAGGTGCAGCTCCAGCTCCAAGACATGTCCTGCTACACCCCGTGCCGGCCCTGCCAGCCCTGCGGCCCCACCCCGCTGGCCAACAGCTGCAATGAGCCCTGTGTCAGGCAGTGCCAGGACTCCACCGTGGCCATCCAGCCCTCCCCTGTGATTGTGACCCTGCCTGGTCCCATCCTCAGCTCCTTCCCACAGAACACCGCCGTGGGATCCTCCACCTCCGCTGCCGTTGGCAGCATCCTCAGCTCTCAGGGAGTGCCCATCAACTCCGGGGGCTTTGGCCTCTCTGGCATTGGCAGCGGCCTCTGTGGCACGAGGTGCTTCCCATGCTGAAGCTGCTCCCTGCACTGGGTTCTCCACCTGGATCCCCCTCGTTTCTCTCTTTTGACTCATTAAATTCTGTTGCATCCCAGCCAATGCCTTTGTGTCATCCTTTGCCCTGCAGACACCCTCCCAAGGCAGAGATGCTGCCCCAGGGATGTTTCTGGGAGGGCTTGTTGGGGCTGGTTTTGCACCTGTTGTCAACACAGGCTGGCACTGGGTGTGCTCAGTGTGCAGTGAGGGACCCTCTGGGTTCTGAATTTTTCTGTCTCTTTGGGTCAAAATAGAATTTCCCTGCACTGTCCAGGGATCACCACCCACTTTGTTTGCACATCTTTTCCTTTTCTTCTCAACGCTGTGACACTCAGCAGTGAATGTGTTACTGCCCAGACAGCAGTACTGGCTTTCCATCAGACCCTAGGAGATCACATCCTACCACAGGATTCTCAAAGGGAGTGACACAGTTCAATTGGGTGCCTTCTCACAGTCCTGTGTTATCATGGAATCATAGAATGGGTTTGGTTGGAAGACACTGTTAAATGTCATCTAGTGCAACCCTCCTGCCATGACAGGGATATCTGCGACTTCATCATGTAACTCGACGTTTGAACACATCTGACCATGCGCTTGTCCCAATATGGGTCAACCCATCATTCTCTAGGCACCAGTTCCCATGCACATCGTCGTGAAATCCTTACTTACGTCCCATCTGTGTTTACCCTATTTCCATTTAAAAATGTTGTTTCTCATCCAATCACTGCCGGCCTTAAAAAAACTTCTCTCCAAATTCCTTATGTGTCCACTTAACATATTGAAAGGCTGCAATAAGATCTCTGCAGAGCCTGGTCTTCTCTTGCCTGAAAAACCTCAACTTCCCACAGACATTCTCCACAGCAGGGGTGATACATGTGTGTGATCATTTTTGCAGCCCTTGTCTGGAGCTACTCTATCAGGTCCATGTCTCTTTTGAGCTGAGGCCTCCTGACTACATTCAGGGCTCTAGGTGAGGTCTAACAAGAGCAGATAAGAAGTGGAGATCCCCCTCCCTTGACCTGCTGGCCATGTTTTTGTCTATGCAGCCCTGGACATGATTGAATTTCTGAGCTGCAAACACATTTCAGGCTCATGACCAGTTTTTCAATCTCCAGTGTCCCCATGTCTTTCTTAAAGTTCTACTCTCAGTAATTTCTTCTTCCACCCTGCTCTGATAGTGTAGATTTCCTCAGTGCAACTTTCTTGGGAAAGTTTCTGGAGAGAGGGAGGCAGGGAGAGGCAGTGGGTGTGGGCTGAGTGTCTCAAAGGGCTGTTCAGGAACAGCTGAGGGAGGGGAGTGTCTGAACTGCTGCAGGACACAGCTGGGCACAGTGACACATATCCCCCCAGGGTCCAGATTTGAAGTTGTCTTTGTAGCAGCCAACCCTGTTAGATCCTTCAGTCTCTGAAAGGTAGGGCTCAGAGTGGACTTTTGTGGTAGCACCATCCAAACAGATGGAATTACTGTTCCTGGACACCAAGGACCATCATCAACATCCTGGGCTATGAGAGCATGACTGTAGACAGAATACTGATGGGAGCAAAGATCCCACCCTGCTCAGCACTCCCCATATGGTATCAAGCATGCTGTGCTGCCTACTGGACTATAACACAAGACTTCTCAACCAAGAAGTGAAATACATGAAGATTGGCCAGGATGGTGAGGGGCTTGAACATTTACTTGTGGATGAGAAGCTGACAACATAGGCTTTGGTGACAACAGAGAAGAGAAGGCTTTGTTGGGATAATTAAAATAATTCTTGGAATATCTGTGGTTACTGAAAAGTATCAGGTAATTCATCTAGGTACACAGAGGCATAGAAATTTAGAAAGGTCACATTAAATATGAGTAATCAGTGCTGTGTTAACATAATCAATGATATGTTAACAACTACAGCAATATGACATCCAACAACCCCCATCCAGAACCACACAGCAGCGCCTCTCTTCCTGGACATGTTGGGTGAGCATGTGCAGGGGAAAGGATAACACAGAGACGTGGGCTGGGATGCAGCAGAACTTTAATGAAGCAAACATGAGAAAGAAGTCACTCTGAGTAGTAGATAGAACATTGATGCTCTATACCTGGGCTTGTACCATCCTGTGTGTCCCTGGGTTCCTTCCCCAAGGCCATCTCCAGCAGCTTCAGCAGGGGAAGCACCTCGTGCCACAGAGGCCGCTGCCAATGCCAGAGAGACCAAAGCCCCCGGAGTTGATGGGCACTCCCTGAGAGCTGAGGATGCTGCCAACGGCAGCGGAGGTGGAGGATCCCACGGCGGTGTTCTGTGGGAAGGAGCTGAGGATGGGACCAGGCAGGGTCACAATCACAGGGGAGGGCTGGATGGCCACGGTGGAGTCCTGGCATTGCCTGACACAGGGCTCATTGCAGCTGTTGGCCAGCGGGGTGGGGCCACAGGGCTGGCAGGGCCGGCACGGGGTGTAGCAGGACATGTCTTGGGGCTGGAGATTCACCTGGAAGAGAGAGGGCAAGGGGAAGCAGAGCACAGGGCTGAGTGACAGAAGTCTGTTGGTCCATCATGATGAAAAAAACAGAAGAAGGGGAAAAGAGCATGATGTTATTTAGAGAGGCCCTGCAGTGTCACTTTCCACTCAGCGCTGAGAAATTCCCCTAAGAGTTGGTAAGCTCAGGGCCTCCCCCAAGAAGACCACAGCTCAGGAGACACCT
>VZRZ01001940.1:111825-123269 GCA_013398175.1 Climacteris rufus | reverse complement strand
AGGGGGCTGCGGCGGGCGGCTCCGGGGGCCGAGGGTTCGAGACCCGCCCGCGCCCCGCGGGGACACAGGTACCAGACCGCCTCCCGGAGGGACACGATAATGAATTCCCTCACAAAGCCCCCCAACCACAGCTCCCCCTGAGCGCAGGAGAGGGGACACGGTGGCCAGCTGTGCCAGGGGAGGGTTAGCTTGGACGTGAGGAGCAATTCCTTCACGGAAAGGGCGATTGGACATCGGAAGGGGCTGCCCAGGGAGGCGGTGGCGTCACCGTCCCCGGAGGGGGGAAGGAAAGGCTGGACGTGGCACTCAGTGCCACGGTGGTGATCGGTCACAGGCTGGACTCGATCTCCGAGCTCTTTTCCAGCCTCAGTCATTCCGTGATTCTGTGAGCCCTGAGCTCGGGGAGGGAAAGGAGAGGGAGCCCTGCGGCAGTGGGTTTCAGTAGTTTTTATTTCTAGCATCCATACACGTCCCAGGTGAGTGGTCTCCTGCCATGATTTAGAGCACACCGCACTACCATGCACAAGGAGGGTGTTTGGATTTTATAAATTATGTCTTCCAGCCTCCACCAGGTCTCAGCAGACACATCACTGCTAGGTATGGAATTCTAATCAGCAAAGTTACAGGCAAGGTCTTCTTGTTGACACCAAAGCTATTTTTTCTGGTCTATTGCTGTGTGTGGCAGCTCCTCGGTGGGAAGGACACAGCTGTCTCACCACCATCCTCAGGACTTAGTTTTTCTGGTAGTAGAACCATTTGTCAACTGTGTGAAAAGAAAAAAGGAGGGGGTTAGTGCTCTGTGAGGCACCCAGCTATTAAACAGTCACATGGCCCTGTGTGTGTGTGTCACCTCCAGCTCAGGGGCTCCCTCTGCTCCTGGCAACAGCCCCACAGCACAGCAAACAGGTTCTGGCACAGCCCTGTTTGCGTGGATTTGTTTTCCCAAAGAAGTCACCCTTGCCCAGGCTGTCATTAGGAGCATCCATTGGTTTAGGCAAGGACAGCAAGCCAGGCTTCCCTCTGGCCCAGCTGACTCAGGGAGGCAAAGCCATTTGACCTGCACCTCCATGCCCCCACGGAAGCCATGCATTTCTCCACAGGTTTATTCCCCACAAAGGGATTGGAAGTGGCAGCCTAGCTCCTCTTTGTGCTCCCAACACCACCCTCAGCTCACCCTGGGGCCTTGCCCTGCCTACAGCAACACCCAGGTTCACTTCAGACCCTCATTTTCCTATGGAGAAATCCTTTGAGAATTCCCTGCTCTGTACTGGGGTGTCAGGGTGGGTTCTGAGACTCACCTTCAGGTGGGATGGGGTTGGCAGCTTTACACGGCGGTGCCTGGAACAACAAAGGTGTGGTCAGAGAGCAGCTGCTGACAGAGGTGTCCTCACACTCTCCACACATCACTTAGGGCTGCACAAGTCTCTGCTGAGCACCATTTGTGGCAGCTGGGAACAACTGAGCTCACGTGCAGCATCCTGTCATTCCCAGAGCCTCCTCATTCCAGAGAAGCCCCACATGCCCAAGGTGCCCTGCTCCAAGTGCAGGCTCCAGGGCCATCTGCTTCCCACCACAAGCACTTCCCACTCCAGAGTCACAGCTGCAGGCAGCTGCTTTTTTTTAAACATTGGTTTCAAAAATATGGGGGAATAGAAGCACAAAGGACTCTTGGAGAACTCCCCTGAAGAGCTTTCCCTGGTAACAAGCAAAGACAGAGAAGGATCCCTGGCTGGTGACACATCCTCCACAGCACGAGGGCTGTGCTTTCAAAAACCTAACTGAGATGCCTGACTGGGATACCAGCACTTAAAACCCCAAGACAATGGTTTTAAAAGTCTCTCCAAGGCTACAGAGAAACTCAGGTTTCCAGTCATATTTCCATACAGTGAGGCAAAATTTGCATTGTGATTTTCCTGTCCCATTCCTCTAACCCCTTTCAGGCTGCCAGCAGCAGTACTTCACTAATCCAGAGAGACACAATTAATTCCTGAGGCTGGGTAAAACTACACCAGGAATGCCAAGCTTTTAATTCTGAAGGATGCAAAGTCCTTGGGGTATTAGACTCTCTTTTCTCAAAGGGAGGCCTGTACTGTGAAGCTCTTGGAAGGCCAGATATTTAAACCCCTCTCTGAACAGCTGACAGCTCCGAAGTTTAGCCCTTCACACAAACTCTGTTTGGGATTCCACCTCCTGGATGACTAAGGGCAGGGAGAAGCCTCTGGAGGAAGGTCTGGCTTGCTCCACATCCATCCTGTTTAACCAGAAGCAGGTCTTCAGTCATCCAAAAAATCCTGAGCATGCCCTGTGCCGTTCACACAGGGAGGACAGCTCGCCACACAAATGGCACCATTTTTCCTGATAATAATATTGGGATTTGGGCACTCAAACTGGTACTTACTGCATCCACAGTAGCTTTTGCACAGTCTTGACTGCAGCAGAAAGGGCTGTCAGACACTGTCAGGTTGGTGCTGGAAGAGATGAGGCACTTGTGAGAATGTGCAAGCCCAGCCTGCCCCCCAGGAGCATTAAATAATGGAATATTAAGGATCACAGTTACAGCTGCCAAGTGCAGGGGGAAGGCTGGGGAGACAGCCAGCAGCTAACAGAAAGCATGGCATTTCTGAGGAAGGGAAGTTCCAGGGTTTTTTGTTTAGGGAAGAGGAAGGTGCACGTTACCACAAGCATTAACCCACCAGTTGATCTCCCCTCCGTCAGTTTTCTTTGTTATTAAAGCTTTCCAGTGCTCATGGGTGCCTTTGATGACGTTCAGGGCAAAATCCTAAAGTTGGAGATGAGAACAAACACCAAATTACACAGAAGCACCAGACCATCTTCTCCAGACTGTTGCATGGAGATGATTCCAGACAGCTCTGCCTGTGGAAGGGGCTGGAAGAAACCTCTTCCTCCCTGGTGCCACTCAGGAAGAGCAGCAAACTCCCAGAACACCACAGCTGAAACAGCCAGGGTTGTACAGAATTGTTTTGCTTTTGAGATGGGAGGATCTGCCAAGGTCACTGAGGGAGCTTGAGGCCAAAAGAAACTGAACTCAGTCTCGGGCCAGTGCTCCATTATAAAAGCACCTCCACCCCACTGCTCCTCCCACTGGGTTTGTCTCCAGCAGCTTGCTGATCCAGGCCTGTCCAGGAGCTCTCCCCCACTCCAGGCAAATAATTCAGACCAACAGGAAGAGACATGCAGCTAATCTGGCTTGCAACTACTTAAAAATGAATCTGTTTCCAGGCATATTAATTTCTTTCCTTAAAAGTGAGCAGTATATGCTCAAGCATTAACCTGCCAGCTGGAGAAGGAAGTACACACAGTTCCTTCTTGGTGTGAACAGTGGCACTAAATATCCTGGTTTGATACCAAACAAAGCCAAATAAAACAGTGCAGGCCCTGTGTGAGGTTCTTTGTCCTGATTTTCCGGTTTCCTTGACGGGTTTCACCCATCCTGAGGGGCAGCAAGATGTTCCAGCCCAACCAACCTAGTGCTGTGCTACAGCCAAAGGGGACAAGTCCTTC
Source organism: Climacteris rufus (assembly GCA_013398175.1). Taxonomy (NCBI): domain Eukaryota; kingdom Metazoa; phylum Chordata; class Aves; order Passeriformes; family Climacteridae; genus Climacteris; species Climacteris rufus. The sequence continues at coordinate 119,747 of VZRZ01001940.1, read as the reverse complement.
ATGACTTCTATTCTTCTCTCCCAGACAGGGCTTTTGGAAGAACTCCCCTCCTCTGCACCAGCTCTGGGGCTCTGGGAGCTGAGTCACCTCACTGAACCCCTCATGGCTCTCCAGGAAGGAAGACACAGCAGCAGGATTACACCTGCTCAGGAGCAGTAACTTATCTGATCCAACCCAGAGAGGAGGCAGAGGAATAGTGCTGCCAAGGGTGTGAGGGAACACTCCATGCCTGAAGGAAGAAGTGTTTTAACTCCTGAGTTAAGTTTAACTTGCACCAGGTTGCAGTGGAACAAAGCCAACGGGCAAGGGAGGCAAAGGGTGATGTCAAGCTGCCTTTGCTCCAGAGCAGGAGCAAACAAACCTGGTGTTTTCCACCTGGTTCTGACACAGAGGCTCCCAGCCCTGAAGTGATCCCACATGAATGACACCTGGAAGAAAATATCCAACAGCACCAGGGTGATAACCCCAGGCATTTTTCCCCAGTATTTCTGCAATCATGAGGCTGGAAAAACAGCAGGATGATTGAAGTCAACTATCAGCAGCCCCATAAAAACCCATTCTCTCAGCAACTATTCACTCGTGTCCCCACACACCCTGAGCTCAGTTTTTGGACAATGTGCCTTTGCAGGAAGGAATGGGATCCTACCTTGTCTTTAAATTCCCCATTAAAAGCAAACTGGTTTTCTGGCTTTCCATCAGGTACTTTGTATCTTCTAAACCAGTCCACCGTAGCTTCTAAGTATCCAGGCTTCATCCTTCTGACATCCTCGATGTCTGCCCGGGGACAAAGGGGATTGTTAGCCAGAAACAGTAACAGAAATTACTGAATTACAGAATTTAGGTAGCTCTGCCCGGTTGTTCTGAGCTGTGGCTCGCTCAGCCCCTCCCCAAGCAGCCTTAGCAACACATCAGGCAGGTTCCCCTAAAGACACCGTGAGTATTTGCACAGGAAAGTGAAGTGTTTCATCCTCAGGGTGTATCCTGATTGTCTCCAGGAGCATGGACACATTTAAACAGCTTTGATTAGAGGTCTGGGGGACAATCCCTGTCCTTCCACTGGTAGGAGAGGCTGCACAGCCTCTGTCAGTTCGGAATGTCAGGCTGTGCAGAGGACTGGCCACATGTGATGAACAGCAGCGAAATGTTTTGCTCCAGGATTGTCCTTCCAGCATCACATCTGATTAATACCATGGCACTGAAGGAACAAGCCCTGTCCCCATCTCCTGCAGGCTTTCATGGGAGAAAGGGGAGCACTAATCCTGCTGCTCCCTCCTGGAACTCACCATTGTAGCTGTCTGCCTCTGGGTCTTCAACGTTGATAGCAATTACCTTCCAGTCTGTCTCTCCCTCATCAATCAGTGCCAGCGTGCCCAGCACCTTCACCTTGATGATTTCTCCCCGAGAGCAGACCTGCAAAGACAAAGACCTGCCTGTCCATACTGATGCATCCAAGGAATGCACAACAGGAGGCTGTGCAGGAGCTCAGCAAGCAGCCAGCTACCAGGAAATTAGCTCCTGCTGTCAGCAGCTCATCAGCCCTGGCTCATCTCAGCACCAATCTCCAAAGGCAGCAGAGGGAAACATCACATTGTTAAGGGAGAGGAGGTAGGAAATGAATAATGTCTCTGGATAATTGACTTTAGAGACATTAATTACACGTTTCAGGAGGCATTTAGGATGTGTTACCTTGCTTCCAATTTCGCACACATCAATCGGATCGTTATCTCCACAGCAGCCAGTGTTTTCATCCTTGTGACCTGGGTCTTCCCAAGTCTGAAAAAAAAACCCCAAACCAACAGCAAAATCAACCACACATAAGAACAAGAACTCCCAGGTTTCAGGAGGAAACAAAAAGCAGGTTTATTTCAGGCATGCAGCTGCCTGGAAGACACAGGGGATGGCCCACCTCACCTTTGCTTCCAGAGCTGGTGGTTGGGCTACTGGTGCTCTTGAGCCTGGGAAGTTTGAATCCAAGCTAAAAGGTCTCATCTTCCAAAGAGTAAGCAGCTCCCTCCTACCCACAAACCTTCTTTCAACAACTTTCCAGACTTTCTTCTCCCTCCCACAGCTGCATAAAGGTGAAGTTCACATCTATAAAGAGAACTCACTGATTTGGCTGGCTGCCTGTTCCTCTCCCTATTCATTCCTTAGCAGAAGTTTCCTGAACTCCAGATAGCAGTCCAGCAGAGATGGAAGATAGACAGGGTGTATTGTTTCCTTTTAATTAAACAATTAAAGACACTGTTAACCCTAGAGGAGTGATAAGATTGTGGAGTCCCACTGTGCTGCCCAGTGCATCTCACCTACAGCAGTGAGTGCAAATTGAAAGACACGACTCCAAAAGCCATTTGACTCCAAAAATAAGAGCTGCTGAAAATACACTCCTGATCAGGAGCAAAAAGAATTTGCATCATAAGGAACATGTACCTCTAAGGTGGTTGAGATAAAAAAAGAAGGAATGTTCTTCCCAAATCTCTGCGTGCCAGGACAAGACCAGTATAGTCAAGACCTTGTGATGGATCCAGAGCGTTCAGGAAGATGTTTTGACACCTGGGTGGTGCTGCAGGGCCATTCACAACCACTATCACATTTCTCTACCAGGAAGTGTTAAACCCTTGATGTATAAACACCTTTGATCCACCAACACACGACAGAGCAAAGGCTTCAAAAGACACAACTCTGCACAAAGAAACGGGCTGCAGAATTCATTCAAGGAGGAAACAACTCAACTTTGAGCCCCTGTGTTAAGCCACGTGGTGAAAACACTCAACATGCTCTGCTATCAAGACTAGAATTACCAAATTCAGAGTGTTTCCCTGTGATCTGTCACTGGCAGTTTATTTCTCTGAAAGAAACTCCAACCTTAAAGAACATCAGAGGCAAACAGCCTTGCTCAAAGTCCCTCCTTTATCTAGCAGTCCCCAGCCAGTTAAGAGCATCTGCCCAGATGTCACTATCGTGGTCCCACCTTGCCAGCTGTTTCTGAGAAAGCACAACTGTGCACAGCTGGGTGTTGGCAAGAAGAGTCTTCCATAAAGATTCAGCCTAAATCCTGTTGCCTTAGGATAAAACTTTATGCTTCACCAGGCAGGAACTGAGGGCACTGCATTGCCAGATGCACAGTGACAGCTTCTTTCTGCCACAGAGAAGGACCTGCCAGCTCCTGCCCAACCAACCTCTGAGCAGCAGAGGATGAGCAGCAGCTGCTCATCCTCAGGGAGCTGGTTTGTAACAACAGATAGAATCCCTAACTCTTGGGATTTCTGCTCAAAAATACCCCTGCTTTCCTGACAGGCTCTGTCCACCGGCAGGATTACACATCCAGCTGCAAACACTGTGCTCCAGCTCAGACCCTCTGCTGACCTCTTTGCTCATTAACACAGAGGCTGTATTAACACAGGCATCCTCCCTCCTCCCCTCCAGGATGGAGGAGCCACCAGGACAAACCACAGTACCTGGGGGATGGCGCCGTAATTCCAGATGTAGCCCTTGTGGGGAAACACGTTGGCCACGAAGCGCAGTTTCCCTTTCTTCACATCTTGCTTAATGGGGTTTAAGGGTTCCTTTGTTGAAATCTGAAAGAAAAGTTACCAAAATCCCTCTGCTTTGCCCTCCATGAAGAAAAAGGGTTGGTTTTTTTTTGGTTTTTTTTTTTTTAATAATGGGACTGACAAGCAGAGAGACCAGGAGCTGATGCCAACAGCAGGCACTGGACAACTCCTGTTGCACTGCCAACCCCTGGGATATGGTTTCCAGGTTACAAGCATTGGAATCACATGGGGTTAAGAGCCACAAATGCTGCTTTAATCAGAACCCACAGAAGAGCCCCAAATCATTCCAACTTCTGCAATCTCAGCCTCCACACCAGACCTCCAGCATTAAGTACAGACAGGAGAGGTTAGAAACCACTCTGATTCTGCAGGTGGAATTGAGGAGGAATCAGCAAAGGCAAGGATTAAGGCTGGAACTGTGATGTGGTTACCTCCATTTTAGCATTTGTCCATCGAGGTACCTCCACGACCATGTTGAACACATTCTGAAGAAAGCAAAAGAGCAGTGAGTGGGAAGGAATCTCAAAACCACACTTTAAACTAGGGAAGACACACACAAGTAAGAACAACAAACAGCCAGTTCACCTGAAACCATAAGCTTTTTTCTGTTGGGTTTTTTTTATTCAGTGCTAGTTTTTATCCAGCTGATAAAAGCCCCCTAGCCCAGGCATTCACATCATCACTCAAAGCTGAATCCCATGAAAGACCCCAAAGGCCAGAAGGAAGTTCACACCATCAAACATCCCTACCATGTTCCTATGCTACAGAAGAACACATTAAATCCATGGACAACAGCTGCATCCAAATGATCCTGGATCTAACAAAATGAGGTTTGGGGCATATTTATGAAATACAAATTAATGCTCCAGAAAGAGCCACTCTGGCCATTCAGAAGAGACAAAACTTACAGGACAAGCCATCTATTTAATAATGTGGGTATCTATGTACTGCCCTGAAGGAGTGAGAAGATCACTCCCAAATATTCCAGGCATCATGTAGGGAAGGACACCCTCTCTCCAGGAGCTGACACTCCTACAAAAGCAGACCTTGTTAGCAGCATGGTGTGAGGATAAAGATGTGGGGGAGAAATGCAGAACCACATCTCACAGTATCTTGTTTACAGGTGACACTTGAAAACACCTCCTGTTGATCCAGCTGGGCTGAGAGTTCAATGCCAGCCTCCTCTCCAAGAAAACAAGCTTTTCCACGCCTGAACCTTAACATCTGCTGTTTGAAGAGATTATGGCTTTTTAACAAAAAGTCAAACCTTGCTCCCTGGCCTGGGCAAGGTTTCTAATCCCCACCTTAAGCAGTATTAGCATGGCAAAGTCCCTCCAAACTGTATTGCGCCATAATTGGATTGATATTGTGCAACAAGTGCTGTTACATCACTGACTTTGCCCACACCCTTCCCTAGCAGAGCTTTATTAATTGCACCCCCTTAATTGCAGGGGTCACTGCTCATTTGCATTTTACATGGAAAAAGGCACATAACTATTTTTATTTCTAACTGGAGGGGAGGAGTGAGGCAACTGGAGCAGGCTGGGCCAGGAGCTTACGGCTTTGCAGGCAGGGAAAGATGACTTGGGGCTGCATCTTTGTAAGGACTGAGGTGTCCCCACGGTCCAAGTGACAGATTTACCTCAGCCCAAGACACGCAGTGAGCAGCCCAAGGTCATTCCTTTGCAATGCCAAGACACACAGGTCCAGATAAGCTCAACACACTCCAGCCTGAGACTGGAAAAAACACCCTGCAATCCTCTCAGCGTCTTAGGAGTCTGAGGATAAAGATCAAGGAGCCCAGACAGAGTGAGACAACCTTTTGCTCTGAGCTGGGCTCTGCAGTGTAGCCCACCTGCTAAGTGATGAGTAAAACCTCAGTGTTGAGGCACTCCAGCCACAGAGAGAGTCCCATGGGATCAGCATTATTGTGTAACTTTGGGGACTGCAACCTTCAGCTGTTGTGACTTTTTTCTCTGAATGACTTGGCACAGAGGTGCTGGCAGCAGCACTGTGTGCCTGAGGACACACCAGTGGCTCAGTTTCCCCTGTTGAGCATTACCAGTACAAGGAAATTCCCTTTGCCCCTGTACTCACTCCCCTGCTCCTTCCTCCCCTGTTCTGCAGGCGTCTGCAAAGCGTGGCATTATCTGGATTTTCCTTGTCTGAGTTACCTTCCAGGCACCTGCACTGGGAACTGCTTCCCCACTGGGCCACAGGAACTGCTTCACCTCTGTCCTTGATGGCTACAATCCATCATTTCCCTTCTCAGCAGGCAAAAGCCACTTCAGACTTCCCAGAGCACTTCAGGTAGCTCCATCACCTCCACCTCAGCAGCAGCTCCATCAGCTGCTTTTTAAAGGTTCTTCTCTCAACTCTGCACATGCTTTTCCTTTCCCAGAACCACTCCTCACCTCTGGATTCCAGTTCTCTCCAACAAATATTAGTTAGTCCACTACATTTCTCAGCTTTTTAGTAGGTATCAGAAAAAGAAACAAGGTACAACAGTAAGCAACACAGTCAGAGAGTACCATTGAAAAAGCATTAAATGAAAACTGAAACACAACCATTTTGATTTCCTGAAACTGGGGCATTTTTGATTCAGAACAGCCTAATTTGACTAACCACTGGCTGCCAGGAGGATGTGAAAGCCCTGCAGTACTGCATGGGGCAGGTTTTGCCAGGCAAGAGGTCCCAGGAGACGCAGGAATTTAACACCCTCACCCTCTGTTCAGTGTTTGATTATGCTGCAGCCATAAAGCAGCCGTACTGCAGTCAAAACCCAAGCCTGAACTATCATGCAGCACCCACAGGAATGGATGTAGATGTTACAGCTAAGCAGAAAACTGCTTCCTTTAACCCAAAACGCCTGCATGGCTAAGCTCAAGCCAACCACTCGCATCTCTGACGCAAAAAACGAGAATGAGATCATCCCTTCTCTCCTCCTGGGTCGCTCCTCCCAAGGCCAGAAGGGCAAGAAACCCATTCCTTGCAGGGTTAGGCAACGACTCCAGAAGGTGCTCCTGCAGTGTGGGAGCCTCTGGCCTCCTGGATGTTTCAGGACCCCTCAGTCTCCTGTGTATTTCAAGACCCCCTGGCCTCCTGGATGTTTCAGGACCCCTCAGTCTCCTGTGTATTTCAAGACCCCCTGGTCTCCTGGATGTTTCAGCACTCCTCAGTCTCCTGTGTATTTCAGGACCCCTCAGTCTCCTGGATGTTTCAGGACCCTCTGGTCCCCTGGCTGTTTCAGCACCCCTCAGTCTCCTGTGTATTTCAAGACCCCCTGGTCTCCTGGATGTTTCAGGATACCCTGGTTCCTTGGGTGTTTCAGGACTCCCTGATCCCCTGGATGATTCAGAACCCCCTGATCCCATGGATGTTTCAGAACACCCTGATCTCCTGGATGTTTCAGCACCCTCTGGTTCCCTGTGTGTTTCAGGACCCCCTGATGTCTCATGACCTCTGGTCCTCTGGATGTTTCCTGATCCTCTGGTCCCCGGAATGTTCCAGGACACCCTGACTCCCTGGGTATTTCAGGACATCCTGGTCCCCCGGATGTTTCAGCACCCCTCAGTCTCCTGTGTATGTCAGGACCCCTTGGTCTCCTGGATGTTTCAGAACCCCTCAGTCTCCTGTGTATTTCAAGACCCCCTGATATCCTGTGTGTTTCAGGACCCCTCAGTCTCCTGTGTATTTCAGGACACCCTGGTCCCCTGGGTGTTTCAGCACCCCTCAGTCTCCTGTGTAATTCAAGACCCCCTGGTATCCTGGATATTTCAGCAGTCCTCAGTCTCCTGTGTATTTCAGGACCCCTCCGTCTCCTGGATGTTTCAGTACCCCCTGGTCCCCTGGGTGTTTCAGGACCACGCGGTCCTGGATGTTTCAGAACCCTCTGGTTCCCTATTTGTTTCAGGACTCGCTGGTCTCCTGGATGTTTCAGGACCCCTCAGTCTCCTGTGTATTTCAGGACACCTCAGTGTTCTGGAGGTTTCAGGACCTCNGTGTATTTCAGGACCCCTCAGTCTCCTGGATGTTTCAGAACCTCTCAGTCTCCTGTGTATTTCAAGACCCCCTGGTATCCTGTGTGTTTCAGGACCCCCTGGTCTCCTGCATGTTTTAGAACCCCTCAGTCTACTGTGTATTTCAGGACCCCCTGGTATCCTGTGTGTTTCAGGCCCCCTCAGTCTCCTGTGTATTTCAGGACGTCCTGGTCCCCCGGATGTTTCAGGATCGCCTCGATCCCCTGGATGCCTCAGGATCCCCTGCTTCCGGACCTCCTCTTACCTTCCCGGCGTCCGCGTAGATGGGGATATCGTGGAACGGGGAGATGTAGCGCCCGGCGGCATCCTCTGCAAGGCAAAGGGAGGGGAC
>VZRZ01001940.1:97779-111103 GCA_013398175.1 Climacteris rufus | reverse complement strand
GGCTTGGAATGGTCCTGCCCAATTGGAATGGTCCTGCCCGGCATGGAATAATCCTGGCTGGCATGGAGTGGTCCTGCCCGGCTCTAGTGGTCCTGCCAGTGGTCCTGCCCATTCCATTCTGGTGTGGAATGGAACGGTCCTGCTTGGCATGGCCGTAACAGCATGGACTGGCATGGACCGGCATGCACGGTCCTAGCCTGACATGGTCCGGCATGGCCACCATAGCAAGGGGTGGCACGGTCCAGCACAGCATGATCCAACTTGGAATAATCCTGCCTGGCATGGCCACAGAAGTGTAGGCTGGCCTGGCATGGCTTAATTGTGCCCAGCATACATGTGACAGAATGGGGTGGCATGGACCAGCATGGCATGGCTTGGTCCTGCCCAGCATGGCCACAGCAGTGTGGTGAATGGTCCAGCATGGCACCTTCTGGTCCTGCCTGGCACAGACCAGTCCAGAATGGCCACACCAGCACGGTCCTGCATGGCATGGCTTGGTGCAGTATGGACGCAATAGCACGGGCTGGCACGGTCCAGCCCAGCATGGCTTGTTCCAGCAAGGCCACAGCAGTGTGGAGTGGCTTGGTACAACATGGCCACAGCAGTACGGTTTGGAGTGGTCCATCATGGCCATGGTAGCATGGGATAGCACAGTCCAGCACAACACAGCTTAATCCTGCCTGGCATGGCCACAGCAGCATGGTGTGGCATGGTCCAGGATGACCACAAGAGAATTGGGTGGTTTGGTCCTCCATGGCCATGGCAGGATGGTTTGGCATGGTCTGGCATGGCCATGATAGCACGGGGTGGCATGGTCCAGCACGGCATGGCTTAGTCCAGCATGGCTTTGAGCCCAGCATGGCTTGGTCCAGCCCACAGTATGGTTTGGCATGGCCCAGCATGGCATGGCGTGGTCCAGCACAGCGTGGTGCTGTGTGGCTCTCCATGGCATGGGCAAGCATGGCACGGGACAACCCTTTCTCCCTCGTTCCTCCCAGATCCCATGTTCCCTGGCTCCATGCCTGGACTGGGGCTGGGTAAAGGGGGTTCTGGCAGGGCCCAGGTGCCCGTGGTGCCGGGGGGCTCGGCTGGGAACCCTCTGGATGGTGCTGTGGGGGAAGCAGAGGAGCCAAGCCAGGGACACAGAAGGACACACCTTTATTTCCATATCTCTGGCCACGACGTGGCAAATCCCCGCTCCCCGCCCCGCAAGCCCTTGGTCCAGAGTGCTTTGGTGGCCTTGGCTGCTCAGCCATCCCACGCAGGGACCCCGGCACGGCGCGGGGCCAGCGGCCCCGACTCGGACACGGCCGGCGAGTCGCTGGTTCGCGCCTGGGTGAAGACGCGGTTGCGGGCGCCCAAGAGGCTCCCGCGGCCGTAGGGCCTGCGGTGGCAGCGGAGCGAGCAGAGGGGGGCCCTGAAGACCTCCTGGAAGCCCCGTCGGAAGTTCTCGTTGAAGTAGCCGTAGATGATGGGGTTGGCGCTGCTGTTGAAGAAGGCCAGCCAGTGGGCGAAGGGGTAGACGTAGACGGCGAGCAGGCGGAGCTGGCCCTCGCTCAGCCGCCCGTAGTCCGTCAGCAGCATCAGCGTCCAGAGCGGCAGCCAGGAGATGGTGAAGAAGAGGGCGACGATGATGAGCATGTTGATGACCTTGGCCTTCCTCCGGGAGATCCTCCTCCCCTCCGGCTCCTCTCCGCCGTGGGCAGGCGCCACCGACTTGAAGAGCTTGAAGGCGATGCGGGCGTACATGACGACGATGAGGGCGAGGGGAGCCACGTAGATGTGGGAGAAGAGGACGGTGGTGTAGATCCTCCTCATCCCCGTCTCGGGCCAGGCCTCCCAACAGGAGTAGAGAGGGTAGGAGTTGTTGTAGGTGTCCACCATGAAGTGATGCTCCTCCCTGGTGACAGTCAGGGTGACGGCAGCGGGGCACATGATGAGCAGGGCCAGCACCCAGATGACGGCGATGGTCAGCAGGGCTTTCCTCAGCGTCAGCTTCTGCCGGAAGGGGTGGACGATGCAGCGAAACCTGTGGGAGGACAGGTGGCTTTGGGCAGCTGGCAGGACATCCCTGGGGCAGGAGGACATCCAGGAGCCAGGGATGGGAAGGGAGGGTGAGGTGGGTTGCTCTTTACACAGATGGTGGCAGAGATAGGTGGGGGGGTCTCCAGCTTTGGTGTTTTCAGCCCAGTGTGGGGAAGGAGGCCTTGCTGGAATGCCCCATGGACAGCTCTGTGGTCCTCCTGGGGAGCTGTGACACGCTCCTGATGTCCCCAGGAGCATTCCCTCGTGAGGGAAGCCACACAGGACACCTGGACCTGCTAGAGGTGGCCGTGTCCCCACATGCCCACGCCAACGTACCTCTCCACGGCGATGGCCACCAGCGTGAAGACGGAGGCAGAGACGGACATGCCCTGCACCAGGCCACTCATTTTGCACATGGTGTTGTCAAAGGGCCAACCTGTGAGGGGACACCACGGAGGCTGTAGGTGCCTCTGGCTCATCCAGAGATGTCCCCATCTACTGTGTTGTTGCTGAGGAATACTAAATCCTGCTCTTAAGGGGGGGCTTGTATGGAGATGGCCTTTAGTAGCATGGATCTTTGGGAAAAAAACCCCAAAATTGGTAAAAAATATGCATATTAGAAACTCAAGGAGCATGATGGCTATCATTTCTCCTACCACCTTTGGAATCCTCAATCAGGAGGACTTTCATCTTGTTTCTTGATCCTAATACCAAGGCAATAAATAAATGACTCCCCATAATCAATAAAAGCTCTGCCCTATGGCCCAGCTGCTGCAGCTGAACTCTGCCAACTCCCTTATCTTTGGAAAAGTCAACAGGAATAACTGAGCCAACACAGGAGAAGGTGGATGCAAGAAGAACAGGAGTTTTTTTTCAGTGTTGCTTGATGAAGAACAGCTGAACTTTAAATAAATATGCAAATGCAGCATTGGGGTCATACTTAGTCTGCCAAAAATGTCCAAACCTCAAAAAAAAAAAGGGTGTGGGGGACTCTTTCTGTCCATGCCTCGTGTCTCGCCCCTTCTGCTGCCCCTCTCACCTGTGATGAGGTTGTCCACCAGGGTGGTGGGCATGCAGAAGATGCCCACCAGCAGGTCGCTGATGGCCAGGTTGAGGAGGAACATGTTGGTGACCGTGCGCATCTGGCGGTTCTTCACCACGACGAAGCACACCAGGACGTTGCCGATCACACACATGAGGAAGATGAAGGTGTAGGCCAGGATGAACATGAGGGCCACGGGGAAGGAATGCTGGTAGTACGCCAGGAAGGTGTAGTTCTCCTTCAGGAGGTGGCTGGCGTTGGAGCTGGGCCACCAGGTGCCATTGAAAGGGCCTGGGGAAGGCAGGAAAATGAAGCCAGGAGCGGATAAAGCAATTATTCCTTTCATTTCTTAATGTCTCCAGAGGTGGTTTTTCATATTTATTCCAGTGCCCAGCCTGGCTGGGATGTGTCCTGCTGGAATCACCTCAGAGCCCCAACAAGTCTCCTCCTCTTTGGGTTGCACAGCTCGAGGTTCTGCAGCACCTCGGCTGAATTATTATTTTACATCATTATTATTTGATATCACTATTTGATATCATTATTATTTGATATCATTATTACTTCCTATCATTATTATTTATGTCATTCCTTTGATGAGGAATTAGAGCAGCCCAGAAGACATCTGGATCTCACGGGCTTTTTTTAGGGATGATGCAGGGAAGACAAATCTTATGGGAGCTGTATCCATGTGGTCCCAGTCACGGCTGGCCTGGGAGCATCCCTGCCCCCGGGTGCCTGCTGCTGCTTCTCCTTGTGCTTTCAAGGTTTTCAGTTTGATATTCTGCAAAGTCTTATCCTCCCTGGCAAAGCTGCAGTAACCAAGGGAAAGGGGCTGGGGCAGAGGAGACCCTGCCCTCCCCTGACATCTAAAGTGATAATTGCAATTCTGATCGTTGTCTGGGAGCTTCTGCTGGAGCGGGGGGTGGCATTTTGTCACCACGGATTTAACGGGGAGCGGGTGTGGGCTGCTCCCACCCTCGGGCTTCCCCAGCCTCACGCAGGCAGGGATGCGGGAGGATGCCGGGCGTGGGCAGGAGCTGCCTGCAGCGGTGACGGGACTGACTCCGGGAGAATCCAGGCTGCAGTTTTCAAGCAAGCAAAGGCACAGCTTAGCTTTAAGGCTCAGCTTAAGCACCGGCAGGTCAGCCTTGCTCTGAGCAAACCATTCAAAGCTGCTGCTTGATGGGCGGCTGGAGCATCCCCCTCATCCCTGTGCTGGTGCCGGTGCTCAGCTCGCCAGCCAAGATGCTTTTCCCAGGCACCGGGACCACCAGCTTCCTCAGGGTTCCAGCACGCAGGAAGGCCCTATCCAACCCCTAACACCCCTGTCCGGGATGCAGGATTTGGGCAACACCTTTCCAGTGGGGCTTCAGAAAGGCAGGGCAGGGGGGGTCGTGGTGTTGCAGCCAGCAGAGGAGAAGGAGCCTCTTGGAAAGACAAGGAAGCAGCGGGATTGAGGGGGCAAGATTGTCCAGACCGTCGGCATCAGATGCATGAAGCCGCTTTGTAAGAGGGAGCACTAGCAAAGACTGCAATGACATTGCCCAAAACCCGTGATATTAAGCCCAAAACTTTGCTGGACTTTATCGTCTGGGACTGCAGTGCAGCATTAGCCGGAGGCTGGTATCCTGTGGAGTTGGAGGTGGTTTTAAAAGCGAGGGGGAAGATGGGGAAGGGAAAGCAAGGGGCTGCTGAGCACCCGTGCTGGTGCTGGATGGATGAATGGATGGACGGATGAATGGGTGGGAGGATGGATGCAGGCACCCTCCGTTCAGCACTGACACCTCGGACGCGGTGACAAGGGGATGGGGGGCGATGGACCACCTGCCTCCCTGCCGGGCTGTGGGAAACCACCGCAGGGAAAGGCTGCTCTGATGGAATAGGGGACGGTGGGCAGCTCTTTTTGGGGGATAAAATAAAATTAATCCGGTGTTGGCACTCACCTCCGCCGGCCCGAGCCGGCTCCATCGCTGCCGTGGGGCGGCTGCCTCCGGGGGGGATCTGCTGCCCGGGGAGGGGGCGCAGCTCGCCCCCGTCCCTCTCCCGGTGCCGAGCCCCGGTGCCGCCGCCGCGGTGCCGCCGCGCCGGTTGCGGCTGCTCGCCGGCTGCAGCGGAGAAGGGGAGGGGGCGCGGGGGGACAGCCTCCTATCGCCATGGATACCGGGGACCCGCAGGCAGCCCCCCGCCCAGGAGGCAGTGCCAGGGTGCGGGGAAAGCAGAGGGAGGGAGCAGGTCCGCTCCGTGCGGAGGGTCGGGCTCTGTGTCCCCTCGCTGCCGCCGGGGTCCCCACACTGATGCCGGCAGCTGATGGCCGCTGTCCCCAGCAGCGCTCCTGTCCATCCCGAGTGGGGGAAAACGTGCCAGGAGCCTCAAGAAGAATGGGAAGGACCCCCATCCATCACCTTACACAGCAGGGAAAAGTAACACACTGTTTAGGGGTGCTGCTCCACTCAACTCCAGCTTCTCCATCATTCCCAACGTCAACAACCCGCTTCTTACCATAATCTTTTACCAAAGTTTGGCAAGTCCAGAAGTCAAATATTTACAGGATTACCCGTTCCTGGCTGTGCCCAGCCAGCACACACCACTGGCAAGTGTTTGTCCCTTAAAAAGCCAAAGGAGCAAACAAGGGAGATGTTTAAATAAGGCATTTTGAGATAACATCTGGGGTTTCTCCCAAGAGTGATATTTTTGCGGGCAGCCAGCTAAGAAGGGACACGGGTGTGCTTGGCAGTGGCCCCTCTGCCACTGAGGAGCCTCTCTCTCCAGGACATTTCTTCCTGAGAGGGGAAACAGCACGTCTGGAGCACCCAGGATGTGGGTGCACCCTTGTGGGGGACACCCACGGGGTGAGCAGCGTTTGGGAACCCGCTGCCACTGGGTCACTTTTATTTCCATGGTGAAAAAAACAGAGGAAAAGAAGAATTATTGGAAAACAAATATTTTTCCAGGCAAATACTGCTGGGGTCTGGGCAGAGCCCAGCCAGAGGCTGCAGCGAGCAGCTGTGGGGATGTGCAAAGGGGCTCCTTTAAGAACAAGGCTGATAATAGGAATGCAATCAGATACAACCCCCTGATGTGACAGGAAAGCATTTAATCAGGCACTTGGCACAGCACCACGTCAGCAATTCCAGGGAGAGCCCTTACAGCCACAGGGATGTCCCCCACCAGCCCTGCTGCTCCCCGTCACCGCCCGGGCGGGAGGGACGTGACCGAACATCCGACTCCCCCAGCTTATCCCAAACCTCCCTCCCCACGCATTGCAGCTCCTCTGCACCCCCAAAACACATCAGCAGGACACTCCCTGGCTGGGGATTTGGCAGAGCCATCCCATCAGGGGAGGAGCCCCCCCTGCTTGCTTTTTGTTTAGGAAAAACGCGGCACTGGTTGGGGTTTGGGCTGCGGGCTGGGGACAGAAGCGGGGGCACCTAAACCAAACCACTTTGGGGGTGGTGACCCCTTGGGACAGCTTGGGTAGCCCAGGATCCTGTCAGGCTTTAGGGATGGGCTCCTCTGGAGACAGCAGCAGCTCGAAGGGGACGAGGGGCCGGACCAGCAGCCGCACCTCGGGGCCCACGGGGTTGGCGCGCAGGTTGAGGCTCCGCAGCGATGCCATGGAGGCCAATTTCTCCGTGGGCACCTCTGGAAAAAGAGCACGGGGGTGAGAATCCATCCCGGAGGGGTGCAAGGGCTGAAAGCTCCTCTTGATGGACAGCTTGGAGCAAACCCTGCTCCTGCTGGCCTGCAGGCTTTCATCAAAACAGAAACGCAGTGAAATATGAATTTATCGGTTGGACTCGATCTTCAAGGCCTTTTCCAACCTAGATGATCCTGTGATTGTATGGAATGTGTTGGCAAGGTGCAAACACCAAGAGGTTCAATTTTCTCCAGTCCTAAGAAACGCCCTGCTGGGGCACTAAACTGGTATCCAAGGACTTATTCCCTGATTTTATTCCCAGTGTTGCAATGCCCAGGGGCCCTCTCCAGGCTAAGGGGGGAGCACGTGCTCTTTGCCCTTGTTGGACAGGCTGCAAAATGGCTCTCAGCCATCAACAGGCACCCTCCTCTTGTGCAATTTCCATGAATTTGGGTGTTGTCCTTTAGAAAACATGACATTTACAAACTTTGCGTTCAAAAAATGGATGGCCTCGGTGTGAATCCACTGAGGGGAGAGGAATGAGACTGACATGGAAACCTAACCATTAAGCTCATTAAAAGGTGATAGATGTGAAGCTTTTTGCTACAAATCACAACATTTTGGGCTTGCAAAGGCCACCTGTCTGATTTAACAAAACCATTTTCTTTTTAATTTGGCCACCAAAACAACAAGAACCTTTTATATCCCAGCTCCCATTTCTTCTGCCAGAACCTGGAGCAAAATGGTGCTGTTGTAATTACAGCTGGGTAGATGATTATGTGATTTTTAAACCATGAAACTTATATTTTGTGCTGGAAAAAGACACAAACGCTTCAACACTTTTGTTTTTTCCATTTTTTTCCTCCAGAAAATGGTGCTATTTTCCATACACATATTCCCTAGGAGTGCATTTCTCATCAGGCAGAGCTTCACATGAAATTTTTTAATAACTCTTCTTCATGGTGGATTTGTTTACTGCCATTCCCCTGTATCATCTTGCTTTTTTCCCCCTGCCTTTATGAACAAAAGTAATATTTTTTTCATAGATCTTCCTATTTAATCATCTTCTAATACACTGGAGAATAAGAAGTTTAATCGTCTTCTTATGCAGCATGATAAAGTCAAAAGTGCTTTTACCCAGTTTGCTTAAATTAAGGAGTTAAGAAAAATATTTTAGGGGCCAAGCCTTGCCCAGGGTGAAAACAGCCCAGCTCTGCACCTTAATTCCAGGTAAGGAGCAGTGAGTCACCCCTGCATGAAGGGACAGGCAGGGCACCCAGAGCAGCCTGCAGCTGTAGGGTTGTGCCATAGGAACCACAAATTCCTCCAAAAACAACCCAAAGCATCACTTGCTGGCTTCCCAATGGATGAGGCACTGGCATTTGAGCCTGAATTATTCACACTGGCTTCACCAGTTAAGGAAAAAATGGGGAGGAAAAGGCTTTTTCGTAATTAAAGCAAAATGTGACAGCAAGTCAGTGACATTGTCATGGAGGGGCTTGGGTGGGAGGGGACTTTAAAATCCATCCAGTCCCAACCCTGCCATGGGCAGGGACACCTTCCACTGTCCCAGGCTGCTCCAAGCCCCATCCAAACTGGCCTTGGGCACTGCCAGGGATCCACAGCTTCTCTGGGCACCCTGTGCCGGGGCCTCCCCACCCTCACTCCGAAGAATTTCTTCCCTATATCCAATCTAAACCTATTCTCCTTGTCCCATCTCTACATTCTCAGGAGGACAAAATGAACCACAGTTGCCCCCAGCAGTGACCTCCCCAGCCTTGGCAGCAGCCTCAACACCGTCCCTATTAAACCATTAATCGAGGAATGAGGGAAAGAGAAGCTGAAGCTCCAGGCAGCTAAACATCCCCATGGATTTGGGAGCTTAAAACACTGATTTGATAGAACTCTGATTATCAGGCAAAGAGTTAAAAGCACTGACAGTAATATGTACATAATTACAGTCCAGGGTTAAGAGCTTATTTAGATGAAAAGGGTGGCTTGTGGAGCTAAATGTCTCCTTTCACAGTGCCCACAGGCTCCAGGCAGGCATTAATTAATCTCCTTTGACTCCTGTTTCCCTTTGGAAAACATTACCTACATCCTCCAGGTCAATATGTCTTAGTAGGGCACTCGGCCCTTTTTCAGCAGGAGCTTTTAAATCGGGTTTGCAGCCCTGGTGGGAGCTTCTCCAGCATCTCTGGGATGGCAGAGGAGGACAGGCAGGACCAGCACTGGCACAGCTCCACAAACCAGGGCATCAGCAACCTTATAAACATAAGCTCATGTGCAAGAGAGCCTGGAATGTATTTGGGAAGGGCTGACAGAAGCAATGTGATTGCCCAGGTTTTTGTTTCCTTGGAAAAATGGGCTGAAACCCCCTGATTTTCTGGTCTCTACCTCTTTCCCTTTCCAGAAAATGTGTAAAATAAGCTCATCTCACCTATTTCTGCAGCCAGGCAGCACTGTGTGCACTACTCAGATATATCCCTAAAACAGTTTAGCTTGAAATTGTTAAATTTTACTGTGTTTTTAATTTTCCCCAGGTCTGGAGGGTACCTCCTAGTCGAGGGGAGCCTGGTGGGAGGGGACCAAGCCCTGTTCTCAAGCCACCAGGATTAATGCAGCTGGATGCAGCCCTGGATGCAGCCTTTCCTCCCTGCATTTTATCAAGGAAAAAGGCACACAAAAGCTGCATTCCCTTCTTGCAGCATCCTGCTTGCACAGAATGAGTGGGGAAAAATGCTGTTTGGAGACTTGGTCGGGTTGAAATCAGCCAATGAAGCTCAAAAAGTGATGGAGGGAATTAAAAGTGAGACAGCTCTCTCTGGGAGGTGGGAGAAGAAGGTGGGTGAGGAAAAGCCACGTCTTCCTCTGGCTCCTATGGAAGCCATTCTTAATTCCAGTGTTTCCACAGGCACAGCCAGGGAGCAGCTGATGTGATGCTGTTAAGAAAACTCGTGTTGCAGGGAGCAGCTTTCCCAGCAGCAGCTCAGGCAATCCCAGATAAAACAGCAAAACTGAGTGGACTCGATGTTCACCTCCCTGGGGACCCGTGGGGGCTGTGGGATGCTCCAGCCCGGGCTCTTTGGGAGCTCCCTCCTAAATAAATCCCTTTTTATCTCTGTACAACTGCTGCCCCTTTTGCCCAGCTCCTGGAGACTGCAAAGGCTTCAGCTCTGCACGTGAAGGATTTTCCTGCTGCAGGGCTGAGGGATGAGCAGATCTTCCCATTCTTTTCATTTAACTTTTAGGGCATTTTGTAGTGTTCCAGCTCCCATTTGCTCTGGGAAGTGTCCAGGTCAGCTCATGCCCTTGCTTTGCCTGGCAGCAAACATCCCACCCGGCATCCCTGGGGCCGGGTTCTGCACTCAGGTCTGGTTTTTGGTCAAATCCGGTGATTTTGGCTGCCTTTAAGAGCCATATCCCAGCTTGGTGAATAGGGCAGCTCCAAGGGGGCTTGATTCCCACTGTGCCAGCTTTTCCCTGGGAGGCAGAGCAAACATTAGGGCAGGCAGTGGCTGACAATGCTAAATCGCCTTTTCCCAGTGGGAAATGGTCCTTCTCACCTGCGATCTCGTTCTCCTCCAGGTCGATGGTCTCCAGGGCGGGGACGGTGGCCAGGGGCTCCGGGAAGCGGCGGAACCTGTTCCGGGAGAGGTTGATGGCCCGGAGGCGCAGCAGGGAGGTGATTTCCTCGGGCAGGCGGTGCAGGTAATTCCCTGCCAGGTTGAGCTCTGGGAAGAGAGAAGGGAGGTGGTGGGATGCAAGGAAAAAGAGGGGGAAGTAACTAATGCATGGTGTGATTCACAGCCTCTGTCCCCCGTGGGCTGCCAAGTCCAGCAGTGGCATTCCGACTCCAAAAAATTGGATTTTTCGGGCTATTTTTCACGGTGTGCCATTGTAGTTTTGCCTGCTGGGGATACCACTTTTAGGAGTGATGTTTTTCTTGGCTTCCTCAGGCTTTGCTAATGAAATTGGGCAGCCTTTTGCAGGCAGGAGCTGTAGAAAATAAGGAATATTTCCTCATGAAGTCGGTGCGATTACCTCCCCAGTGGACATTTGTCATGGCTTAAGGGCAGTTTTCTGCATTCATGTGCCTGAACTCCTTCTGAGGAATAAACAGAGCGGTGGAGGAAATGTCTGTATGTGTGAAAAATATCTACTCTACACAGTTTACCCCTCTGTGATGATTTCCTGCCCCAGAAACGGGTTCCTGTGGGGTCAGGGGCAGCACTCCTGGGAACAGAACCCAAATCCCGGTGTCCCAGCGCCCTTCTCCAGTGACACAGGGCTTTCTGTTCTATAAATACCCAGCCCTGCCCCTGCTAATACCTGGTATTTATAGGTCCTGCCTTATTCAGGCTGTCCCCAGCCCTGGGGCATCACTCCCTGCCAACAGCCCCGCTGAGACCCGGCGCGTTCATCACCAGAGTGATTTGTTCACTGGTGGAGCAAAGCCCTTGCTGGGAAACAAGACCTCTTTTTTTTTCTTTTTTTTTTTTTTTCTTTTTTTTCCCCTTCAGGGCTTGTTGTGCTGTCTAGAAAATGAGAATCGATTTCCTTTGCTCGACGTGGTTCTTTTCCCCAGCCTAGGGGGTTTCTCACAGAGGATGCTCCTGCTCCAGAACAACGGAAGACTCCGCAGGCACCCACCGGAGTGGCATTTGTGTGGTATTTTGTACGAACGAAATTGATTTTAGAAGCTGCCAGAGCAGCCCCAGCGCAATCCCCAGCGTTCAATACCGTGGTACTGGATGCTCTGGATGCCTGCATGGCCATTTTTTAGCGGATTAAGCCTCTGGCTGCTTTCTTTGGGCTCTGCAGGGAGGTGTCCCCGCGGTGCTGATGATCGTTCCCATCTCCTGCAGTGATTAACTATCACTGATGTCCCACAATGGGGACTAATTAGCCGGCACAGCCCGGATTGCCCCATCTCTGCCATGCCCCGTTATCCCCAGGCTGCCTTTCCTGTCCTCCTCCATCCCCAGCGCCATCCTTGGAGCGGGCTGGAGGATGCTGAGTGACCCCACAGCAGCCTGACACGAGTTTGGGAGGCTGGGTGAGAGCAGAACAGTGCCATGTTCCTGCAAGGGGCAGAAAGGGTAAGGGAAAGTGGATTTTTGGGGGGTCTGAGCTAATGAGGTGTGAGCACAGGGGAGACTCCCGGGTGCTGTCCCCCTCCGCAGCAGCCTGGGGCTCCTTGGGGCTCCCGGGGAGGGGCTGTCCCTTACCTGTCAGCTGGCTGAAGGTGCTGACAAATCGGCTGGTGATGGATTTGAGCTCGTTGTTGGCCAGGGAGATGCGGTGGATGCCCTCGGTGACGCTCCTCATGGCTTTGTAGATTCCAACGGGGAAGGTCATCAGTTTGCAGTTGGCCAGATCTGTCCTCGGAGAGAGCCGGCCACCTCAGGACGGGATGCAGCCACTCTTTCCACTTGATTTTCCATCCCTTCATCCTTGACTTGCCCATCTGAGTGCTGGCCCTGCCTACTCCTCTCCACTACAGGGATCTTCCCATTACAAGCATCGGGAATTTGATCCCATCAGGAACGCCAAGGCTGTTGTGCCTTGGGTGTTCAACCCTAAATCTCATTGCAACTACTTCCAGGCTTTTGCCACGTCCTTTAGGAAACCCTCAGCCAGCCTGTCTCTGTCTCATAACTTCAGCCACCCCTCTCCCCTGTGTCCCTAATTCCCTGGGGATAGTTGAGCAATTCGGGGATGCTTCTTCCACTGGAGATGGGGATGGAGCAGAGCTTTCCCTGGGCTTGCTCCTGGCTGGATTTCTCATGCTCGTGGGTGTTTGTCCCACGGCAAGCAGTGGGGAGGGAGAAAAAAGCTTTGGTTGTGCTTCCCACCTCTTGGAACTCTTTTTGTGCTCTGAGTTGTTTCTGTTTTCCCTCCCGGGAGATGCCAGGGATGGAAACTCTGT
The DNA here is from genome assembly GCA_013398175.1 of Climacteris rufus. Lineage (NCBI taxonomy): Eukaryota > Metazoa > Chordata > Aves > Passeriformes > Climacteridae > Climacteris > Climacteris rufus. The sequence continues at coordinate 98,467 of VZRZ01001940.1, read as the reverse complement.
ATGCCAGCCCCGGGATGCTCAGCCTGGGCTTTGCCTCCTGCCCCCTCCCCAAAGCCACGGCAGGAGCTGAGCAAGCTCCATCCTCCCGCGTTTCTCTCGGGAGGATTTGGAGAGAGGCTGAGCCACGAAGCTCCGGCTCCCAGCGTGCCCTGGTTTATATCCCAGGGCTGGGAATCCAGCAGGAATACAAACGAGCGGCTTTCATCTCCCTCCTTTGATGAACTGCGCCCGGCTCTCCGACATTAGCTGGAAACGGGGAAATTGCAGGGAATATACAGATTTACAGATCTGCCCAGGCGACACGGGGGAAAATCCACCGCTAACAAGGAGGGACCGCATCCCTGGGGCACATCCCGTGGGATTATGTGACGTTGCAGGGAAGCTGCTCTAACTTTGGGGGGCTGGCAGCCCTTTGGGGGAGCCTTTCCCTTGCCCAGAGCCGCGGGGAGGGAACGCCGACAGCTTTTTTTAGACCGTGGCGGTGAAAACCAGAGCCCTGCTGCCGGCTACCCGATCGTCCTCCGGGCCCCCGGCGGGAGCTCCGGCCTTACCCAGGGAATCCGTTTTGTTCTCCACCGTGTCGTTCACCTTCCTGGCCACCCGGGCCACCGCCTCGCCCATCCTCTTGTGCAGGCGGGCGGCCGGTCCCGCCGGGAATGCGCTTCGGACGGGGGGATCCAGGGCTGGA
>VZRZ01001940.1:69790-89796 GCA_013398175.1 Climacteris rufus | reverse complement strand
CCCGCGCCCCATCCCCGGTGCCCGGTCCCGCCACCCCGGACCGCACATCCGCAGCCCCAGAGCGGCTGCCCCTCTCATGCCCTCCCCGGGGGTGCTGGGGGCAGGCACAGCTCTCGGGGTGCCCCCCCGGCTCCCCGCACCCGCGGGTTTGCTGTCCCCCCGCACCGGGAGATGGGCTCCCGGGGGGTTCCTGGGCTGGGTGTGCCCCCCAAGCCGAGGCGGGGGACGGCGGGAGGAGGGTTCGTGTTGCCCCCGGAGCACAGAACCACAGCGTGGCCATGAGGTGCCCCAGCCGTGGCGAGGAGGGTCCTCCGGAGCCAGCACTGCGCTTCAAACCTCTGGAAAATAGAGGGATCACTAATTTAAGGCCCAGCATCCGCCCCGCGGGTGGCATCCTCGCCCCTCTCCTGCCTTTGCAGTTCTGTTTCCTATTTAAAAGGGGCTTTTCTCTCCCTCTTTTTGCCTGGAAGTCAGCCTCACTGGCGGCTGGCCCAGGCTGGGAGCTGGCTGTGCCCGCAGTGCCTCGCTTACCCCAGAGCGAGTTTTGGGGTTTGCATCCCTTGGCTGCCTCCCTTTACACCCCAAAAGCCGCCTGGGGAGCGGCTCCCCTGCTGGAGGCCGCGGATGGAGGAGGAAGAGGAGCAGATGGAACCGCGGTCCCTCCCCTGCCCGGGCTCCGGGGTTTGGTTGTGCAGCCTCCCGTTTCGGGAGCCCGGGGGAGCGGGAAGCCCGGGATGGCTCCGGGATGGCTCCGGGATGGCTCGGGGATGACTCCGGGATGGCTCAGGGATGGCTCGGGGATGGCTCGGGGATGGCTCCGGGATGGTTCAGGGATGGGTTTCCCGCTCGCACGTGCAGCTCCAAGCTCGCACCCCCCGCCCGGGACCGGGTGACCCTCGCTGCCCTGGAGGATGGATGTCCTAGGAGCAAGGCTGCCTGCTGAGCTCCTGCCCAGCTCCTCGGGGCGGAAAACTTCCAGAAGCCTCATGCAGGCTGCGTTTCCGATGGCTGCCGGACTTTTCCGGACCTCTTCCCCTGCGCTTCCCCCGGTGCATCCTCTCAGTGCTGGGGCAGCGAACACCCCCTCGTCCACCCGCTGCTCCCCGGACCGTGGCACTCGTCACATCCCGAGCTGTGTCCCGTTTGTTTGCCCCCCTGGATGGGAGAAAACACTGGGTTTTGGGGTGGCTGGGGTGGGAGCAGGCAGGCATTGCCTGAGCAGGAGGCAGGCGGGCAGGCAGGCAGCGGTGGTGGGACATTTCCTTCCTGGAAGGCAGGAAGTGATTATGTCTCTGCACGAATGACACGGGGCCTAAAAATAACGGGCAGGTCTGTGTTGTGAGCAAAACTCCCCGGAGGTTTGCTTGATTTTTTCGCTTTATTTGTTCAGAGAGCGGGGCAGGGCAGAGGAGACCCCGGGAGCGTGAGCTCCGTGTCCTGCTGCATCCCGCACCGCGGTGCTGCCGTGCACAAGGTGCTGCTTGTCTCGGGAAAGGTGTGGCCTGCGGCGGATCCCGGCGTGGAAAAGCGCTGGGAGGGGAGCCGTGGTCAGCTATGAATAGCCCCAAATCACAGCCCTGGCCTGCCCGGCACGCCCGGCCGGCTCGGCGTGGCGCTGGGCACCCGCGGTGGCGGCCGGGCTGGGCTCCCCGGCTCGGGGACCCCCGGTGCCAGCCCAGGGCTCACGGTGACACCGGGCACAGCGTGGGCTCCCCGGCTCGGGGACCCCCGGTGCCAGCCCAGGGCTCACGGTGACACCGGGCACAGCGCAGAGCCTCGGCCGGGATGGGCTCCCCGGCTCGGGGACCCCCGGTGCCAGCCCAGGGCTCACGGTGACACCGGGCACAGCGCAGAGCCTCGGCCGGGATGGGCTGGGCAGCGCTGCTGCGGGCGTGGGGCCGCGGTGCTTCCCTGGGGACAAAAGCTCGGTCTCTTTGGAGATGCCCCCAGCCTTTATCTCCGTGCTATATGGCTTTTTTGTTTTGTTTTGTTTTGTTTTCTTGTTCTATTGAAACTCTTCAGCGAGCGTGCTCACAGACCTTGAAACCACGGGCGGCGAGCTGGCGGCACAACTGGCAGGGCTGGAGCTTCCCAGTCAGGGCTTTGTTCCCCTTTCCATTGCTGCTCATTGATAAAACCCCTCTCCCCCACAGCAGGCAGCCCGAGCATCTCCTGCCTGCCCTAAAAAAGCAGCACCCCGGGGACTGGTGGGTTGTGCAAAGGGAGCTTTAAAAATTGGGGTGTGTGGTAGCAGTTACAGGTGGGCTCTTTGCAAAATCCTGGGGTCACTGAATGGTGTGGGAGGGACCTTTAAAGGTCATTTAATTCCACCCCCCTGCCATGGGTAGGGACACCTCCCACCAGACCAGGTTGCTCCAGGGTCTTAATTCCTCTCAGGCTTTGCTTAGCAAGGAAGGTTAATAATGCTGGTTAATAATGCAAACCAGGTTTGGGAAGAAGGACTGCAGCCTGGATAGCACTCCCACTGGACATCAGCATCCTCCTCACTGGTGTTGCCTTTGTGACAGGGAGCAGAGTGGCACCCCCATTTCTGGGGTGACACCCCTGGGTGCCTTCCTTTTCACCTCCGTTCCCTGTCTCCAACACCTTTCCCTGACTTCAGGGTGAGGAGTTTTAAAGCAAGTTAACTAGAGGCAGGTTGGTCATGTGGAGGATGGGGATGTGGCACTCAGATTTCTGCCAAAAGACCAGGAGTGTGTCAGGGAGGGGGGATGAAGTGCCTGGTCCTCGTTATTCCTGATGCTCCTGCTTGGATGTGGGGCAGGCATCCCACCTCTGCTTTGCTGTGCTCCTTCTCAGATGCCAGCGTGGAGTGCAGGGCGCACAGGGGATCAGCAGCACCGATCCTGGCCTGATTGGGAAATACCTCTGGGCTTTCTAGGAAATGCTGCTTATTTAGTTGTATTTTTGGCCGTCGCCGCCGGCTCTCCGAGGAGCTTGTGAGGATGGAGGGTGGTTGCTTTTGCTGCTTTAAAGATATTCATAAATCAGTCAAGGCTTGTAAAATCCGAGCTGCCTGCCGCAAAGTTGCCTTTCCAGGGCCTTTTCCTCCCCGTGGCAAAGCGCTTTTGGGTTGATTTGAGCCACTTTGGTTCTTTGCCTCGTTCTGCCCTTGCAGCTGGGTGGGTGGACAGCACGTTTCAAAGCAGCCACGACCTGAAGTGTTATTTCTCACCTTTCTCTTTTGTTTTATGATGTGTTTTTAAGAAGCCGAGCTGCTTCCTTCCGGCATCACCTGGAACAACAGGAGCCCGGTTCCCACGCAGCCTCTGCTCTGGGATGTCTCCCAGCACAGGCAGGCTCTCCCAGCAAAGCTGTTTGTGTGTTATTCCATTTTCACTGTTTTTTTGGAAGAAGAGGGTTAAAGAGCACGCCGGGGCGGGGGGCTCGGCTCCAGCGCTTCCTCCGAGCTCCGGTGATGCCCCTCCGGCAGCACCCGGGCTTCCTGCTGGCCTGTGGTGTTTCCTGCCTCCCTGCTTGGCTCAGCAGCGCTCCAGGGCTTGCCCCTTGGTCCCTCGTGGATGCATCCATGCCCACTTGGTGCCAGAAATCCTCAGGGGCTGCCCCACACCGAGGATGGCTGCGTTAGGAGGATGCTGCCATCGCCGCTGCTTCTTCCCGAAGGGCTTTGCTTTTCATTTAAAAGAGCTTTAAAAGCCATAAAATGTCTCGAGGATGCACAGAAGGGGATTTATTTGATTTATTTCCTGCTGACAATGAGGCGACCAGGCAAGTGCACGCTTCCTCCTCGGCGCGGTGGCCGGGGCAGATGCATCCTGCAGCTGCAGCCCGGCCGCTCCCACTATATTTAGTCCATTGTTTGCTCCGGCTTTGAGTCCTCGCCAGGTCCCCGGGTGTGGGAATGACCCCTGTGCCGGGTGGAGGGGGAGAGGAGCAGCTCTGAGAGGTGGGAGGGTGGAGGGCTGAGCACCGTACGTGGGCGAGGCTGCACAGTCTGCACGGCCTCTCTTGGGATGCTCAAGTGGCATTCTTGGGATGCTCCCGGTGCTGCCCGTGGCTCCTCTGGCATTCCCCATCCGGGCTTGGCAGGGCTGGATGTTTTGAAACAGGGTCTGGAGGGGCAGGGAAGCACCTCTGCTTGCCCACCTCAGGCTCTGCTTTCTCGTTAGGCAGCAAGAATAATTAACAGGTGGCGGCTGGAGCTTTGAATTTGGGCAGGACACCTGGCGAGGAACAGTGCCGGTTTGTGTGGGGGATGCTCTCGGCAGCTGCGGAAAAAATGGGCTCTTTGTTCAGCAACCTTGGCTGCAGCTGATCTCAGGCTGGCCTTTGGGGTCTGTGAGGGGATGAGCTGCTGGCTCAGGGCATATTTCTGGGGTTTGTCCCCCAAAAAAGGAGGAGAAGGTGCAGATGGGAGGCCAGGATGCTGTGCAGGGCAAGGTTGTCTCTGCATCCTCTCTCTCCTAGAAAGGAAACCCCCAAACACTGTGTGATGCAAGGGAAGGCATGCTCAAAACCAATTCACCCTAGCATGATGGTTTTAATGCCATGATAAAATCCATGTGGATTGCATCCCAGCCCCCTAACTTGGAATCGTAGGATCCCAAAATGGGTTGGGAAGGGCCTTAAAGATCATCTCATTCCAACCCCCTGCTGTATACAGGGACACCTTCCACTACACCAGGTTGCTCCAAGCTCTGTCCAGCCTTGAACACTTCCAGGGCTGGGGCATCCACAACTTCTCTGGGCGTCTTGTTGCAGTGCAGAAGCTTCTCATGGTGTTTGCAGTGTCCAGCTGTGGGGAAAAAACTGGTATTTGGGCTAATCCAGAGCCCTTTGGTGGGCTAGTCCCTGGGCTCCTGCTTTCCTTGTCTGGCCTGTGAAGTGGCTCCGTTGCATCTTTTCTCCTCGCAGCCACCAGCGATAATTGGGAGAGTTTTCAGCCAAGATCACTTTATCTGTTTTCCTGGGGTAGGATTTTGCTTCCCTACTCATCCCAGACCACGTCCCAGCTTGCAGAGTGGGCACTGGGGAGGTCTAAACCCTCCTGCTCCCATCAGATGCAGCAGTACCAGTAAATAGCTGCTCCCATATGGATAACACCAGCGCTTCCCTCTTCCCGTGGCTTTTTAGAGCAGTTCCTGTGGCTGCCCAGAGCACACACTTTGGGTAATTTCGGTACTTTTCTTGCTTGGTTTTGCCTGCCCAGCCAAAGCAGGGAGTGGGGGAAGAAGCTGAAATGTGATTTCCTCTCTCCATTCATTTTGTGGTTTGAAAGACAATTTCCAAATCTGCCCGGGCGTCTTTTATGCCTGTTATTTCTTGGTGTGGTTTGTCGGGAAAAGAAAATATCCCTGGGGGATTTAGGGTGAAGGTGGGTGTCTGTGGGGAGGGGAGAAGGACAAAGGAAATACAAAAGCTGCCTGCTTCCAAGCTGGGGGTGGAATCTCCATCCTCCTACACGGGGATGTTGGAGCAAACCCAGAGGGATCGACCTGGCTCACAGTTGAAAAGACACATCCATTCTGAGCAGAATTAGGGAAAAAAGCATCTTGGCTGGCTGCCCCATTCCTGCTTGCTGCCTGAGCTCTCCAAAGCCACGAGTGCCTGCTCTGAAACACTCGAAACCTCCCCTTTTTTTTTTTCTTTTCTTTATTTTTGCTCTGACAGTGTTTGCATGAAAGAAACGCTCGAGACGACTTGGAGAAATGGCACTGGCCTGAAACAGCTGTTTGTTTTTTTTTTTTTTTTTCTCTCTCTCTTCTTGTATGTAAAAGAAACCAGGCTGCCTAATGGTGCAGAAAATTCACAGCAGAGCAACAAGTTTTCCATGGAGCAGGGAAGGAAGATGGGGAGGAGGGGAAAATGTGTGCCTGGGCACGGTCGTCTAGAAATAGCACATTTTCCGGAGGCTTTTTCCCCTGCTTGAAGCATTTGCAGCTGCTGGGGGCATCACATTCCCTGTGACTGCAGTAAGGCATTGATCCTTTGCTGCTTGTAAGGCAGGAGGAGCAGCTGCAAAAGGATTTGTAGGGCTGGGGTAAAGGCATTCCCAGTATTCCCAGCGCTGAGCGTCGGCTCCAAGCAGGTACCGTCCCCCGTGGGGTGCTGCCGGGGTTGTTCCCATGCAGCATCAGCACAATTTTACCGGGGACTGCCTCGTTAGGAGTGGGCAGAGCTTTTGTCTTTTCCAGGCTACCCCTTTGCCATCTTTGGCTTCGTTGGGAAGCCAGGATCCGGCCCGGGCTGGCGCAGACAGTCGGCTCTTTGTCCCGGCCCGGTCGAGTGTGGCGGGATGCTCCTGGCTGCCGCCAATCCAACCCTTTGGATTCCATCCTTGCTCAGGGATGAGCTCCCTGGGGACAAAAGGGGGCTACTTTCGGGGTCCCCACCTGCCCTGCATGCCCTGCAGGACTGGGGATAACCGGCTGCTTCAGCGGCAGCTTTCAGCCTGGCACGCACAGACCTGCTCCGGGCACTCCAGCCGCGCTCCTATGTCCTAAATTTCTAAATGCCCAGTAACATTTGCTCCCTGTTCACGAGTTTCCCGGGCGGGGAGGGACCCTGGAGTGGTGTATGGGTGCTGGGAAAGCAAGGAACGAGGCTCAGGCTGCGCCGCCGGGTCCCTCCGCAGTGCCACGTGCTGACTCAGCAGATTTTAGGGACCGGATCCAGCATTTCGCCCTTTTTGTCCCCCCTCCCTCCTCAGCCCTACTTTCACCTCCCTGATGGAGCGAGCTGCATGGCAGGCAGGAATAAAGCCTTTTGTGGGGAGAGGGCTGGCTTAGCGTTCCTTCCCTCGCCGGCAGTCGGCAGGGGGTTGCCCTGGGATTTTCCCGTCCTAAATCGGGCAGCGGCTGAAGAATAAACTCCTCATTTATTTTTTTTTTTTTTTCTCCCTCCTTGTTTGTTTGGTGTTTTTTTTCCCCTCCCTGCGGCTGCTGCTGCCTCCCCATCCCGGCACAGCTGCCCACGGATGATGGGTACGACGGCCAGCGCGGCACAGCAGGCGGTCTCGGCGTCCCCCCTGGAGAGCCGGGCGCCGGGAGACGGCAGCATGGAGGACCAGCACTCCCTCAGCATCCACTCCTTCCAGACCCTGGGGCTCCACAACAGCAAGGCCAAGTCCATCATCACCAACAAAGTGGCGCCCGTGGTCATCACGTAAGTCCTCAGCACGCCAAAATCCTGGCTTTCTCCACCCTCTGCCCTAAATATTGGGGTTTTTCCAATCTTGGCCTATACCGTTATTTTTTCTCTTTACTCACCTCCTCTTGCAGGTACAACTGCAGGGAGGAGTTCCAGATCCACGATGACCTGCTAAAGGCCAACTACACGGTGGGACGCATTTCTGAGGCCACGCTGGAGCACTACCTGGTGCAGGTGAGCATCTCCACCACTGCTTCCATCACCCAGCCCCTTTCCCTCAGAACATTGGGAACCTCAGGCCTTTTTTTTTGGGGGTGGCTCATTTTGAAAATCACCAAGAAAAAGCCACTTTAACACTCAGCTGCGTTCAAGTCCCGGCTTGCTCAAATCCACTTTCTCTCTTCCAATATTTTGCAGGGGAAATACTTCATGGTCAGGGATGTATATGGAAAATTGGATGTCTTGAACACTACTGGCAGCTGCGGCGCTCCCAACTTCCGACAGGCCAAGGGAGGCTACGCCGTGTTCGGGATGGGGCAGCCCAGCCTCAACGGCTTCAAGCTGGTGCTGCAGAAGCTGCAGAGAGAGGGCCACAAGGTCGGTGGGAGGCTGGGAATTGGGCTGGGAGAAAGGCAGGAGAGCTTTGAGGCAGCCTCTCCCCCTCCTCGCAGGAATGCGTCTTCTTCTGCGTCCGCGAGGAGCCCGTGGTCTTCCTGCGGCTGGAGGGCGACTTTGTGTCCTACACGCCCCGGGGCAAGGAGAACCTGCACGAGAACCTGCAGCGCCTGCAGCGGGGGGCGCGGGCCGAGAGCCTGGAGCTGGCCATCCGCAAGGAGGTGAGCTGGGCTGGGAAGGGCCCGGCACTCCCCCCACGTCGGGGGCTCAGGGGGTGTTACAAATGTGAGGGACACCTAAGGGATTTTAATTCTATCAGAGCGACCTGCACCCCAGAACCTCCGTTACCCCCCTTGTTCGTTATTGATGGAGATCAGGCCTATTACGATATATCAGGTTTGTTGAATAGACCCAGGAAAACACGTATGAAACTACGACTTTAACAGGCTATTACTACATGGAATAACACAAAAGGAAATTACTAGTAATTTCAGTGCGCAGTAAAAAGGTACCTATACTATAGCTTAGCCAAGGAAATGTAGGGTTAGGAAGCCGATGTAACTTACCAATTAGGAAAGGTGTACAGGCGGTTCCCTTTATCACTCAACTCCAAGGAGAGAAGAAAGTACAGGACTCCGACGTCTCGGAAATCCCGGAGAGAAACATTTCCATACACTCAGAGAGCATATGGAGGATTCCTCTGAAAAAGGGGACACTATAGCTGTCTTTTATGGAGAGTAAAATGCTATTGGTCTGTCAGTCATAAATTCCAGCTTATCTCTCGTGTCTGAACCACGGATGTTGTGGCCCTTTCCTGTGTGCCCCCTCGGTGCCAGGGGGAATCAGGAGAATCCACCCATTCCTTGATTTATGCATGAACAGATAAGCTCTGTGGCGCCCAGGGAGGTGAAAAGTCGCGGCTCGGGGGGGTGTGATGGGGCCTCTCCGTGTGCCGCAGATCCGCGACTTCGCACAGCTGAGCGAGAGCGTGTTCTACGTGTACCACGACCTGGAGCGGCTGCGCGACGAGCCCCGCGCCGTGCGGGTGCAGTGCGACGAGGACATCCAGGTCACCGACGAGGTCTATCGCAGACCCATCTTCCTCCAGCCCTCCTACAGGTGCCTCCTTCCTCCTGCTCCCCCTCCTCGCGCGTGCCCAGGGCTCTCGGTGTCCCCCTAAGCCCCTCTGGGGTGCCCCCCTAACGAGGGCTGTCCCCGTCCCTGCAGGTACCACCGGCTGCCCCTGCCCGCCGAGGGAGCCCCTTTGGAGGAGCAGTTCGACGCTTTCATCCGTTTCCTCAGGGTGAGCCAGGGAAAAGCACCTGGTCCATGGGGCCTCCTTGGGGTGGGATTGGCTCTCGTGTCGTGTTGGGGACTGAACTGCCCGAGAGCATCTGCTGGTTTTCCTTCACATTGCCTGGTAGAGGATGCCTGTGCCTGCATTTCCCATTCCCCTTGCTGGAGAAGTCCATGTTGTCCAGGAGTTTGTCCCTAACCTTGGCTAGAGGTGACCATCCCTGGCCACCTCAAGCTGGCTCTTCCCTAAACGGGTTTGGCAGGAATGGTGCAAAGGTTTTCCATGGCACATCTTCTTTTTCTTTTTTTTTATTTTACACTCTGGAAGATGAAATCTCAGCGGGTTGGGTGTGGGTGGTGGGAATATCTCTGGCATGGTGGATGGAGAGGGCGCTGGGCAGTGGGAATGCAGTGGGTGGATAGGATCCTGTGGTCCTATCCTGCTCCATCCACACCATCCCCTGAGCAAAAGGGAGATGCCACCCAGGCATGGCCATCACCTCCACCCCTGCCACTGATGGGGCAGACCTGGCTCTCCTGGAAGCCACTGTGGTCTCCATCCATCCATCCATCCATCCCTCCATCCCTGTGTCCCTCCCTCCTAGGAGAGCCCCAGCCTGCTGCTGCGGGACCCCGGCAGACCCCCGCCCGCGCTGCTCTTCGGCTGCCAGACCGGCGTGGGCAGGACCAACCTGGCCATGGCCATGGGCACCCTGGTCCTCCACCACCACCACCGAGGAGCTGCCCAGAAGCCTGAGTAAGCAGAGCAGCCCCTGGGGCAGCATGGGGGGATGCCCATTCCCCCCGGGACCGGTTTGATTTCCTCCTTCTCCCGCCGCAGCCTCCCGCACCTGCCTAAAACATCTCCCAGGGACAGGCTCCGGGTCATCCAGACCTTCATAGAGATGGTTCCCAAAGGCCAGCAGATAGTGGAGGAGGTAAGGGGTGCTGATGAACCCCCAGCAAGGGTGGCTGGGAGGGAGGGATGGCGTTTCCCCCTGGATCCGAGGCTTACGGAGCAATTTCCCCGCGTGCTCCTCCCAAGGTGGATGGTGCCATCGCCTCCTGCTCAGAGATGCACGACATGAAGGAAGCCATCTACGAGTACAAGAAGAAGCTGGAGGGCATTGGGGAGGACTATCAGATCCAGGTAATCAGAGAGGATTGCTCGGATGCGAGCCGGCGGCACCGGGAAATGTATCGAGCTGTTTTTAGCTGGGATGAGAAGAATGTAAATTCTGGAAACCCAAAGCTTCCTGTGAGCTGGAGATTTCCCAGCAGTGTGAAACCTGGAAGGTTGTGGAGTGTCTATTCCTTTATTTTTTTTTTCCCCAGTTGTTTTAAAAGACATAAAATGGAGCAGGCTGGGATTGGGGGAAAAACAAACTGGTTTGGGCTTTGCTGCTGCTTTTGGTAGATGACCTTGGGGGGCAAATAATACCCTTTGTCCTGGTTTCATCAGCTGTGAAATTGGAAAATCGATATCAGCCTGGATGGTAAAAGTCCTTGGGAGCTGGGAGAGGTCATTGCAAATATGGTCAGTCAAGGTCAGGCTTTTCTATTTGTAGATTTGTGTTTTTTTCCCGTTGTTTTGAAAAGCCATCGGGGTGACTTTCCATGCTGGAAAGCTGTGGTGTCCCCTGCCTGACCAGGGGGCTCCTCACCAGGTGATGGAAGGAGGGTGGAAGTGCTGCCCTCATCCCTGTCTCTTTGGAGATTGATTCTCCCATTTAAATGCTGAATGTGGAGTGGAAGTGCTGGGGCTGGATGCAAAGGGCAGCCTCTAACCAGGTGCTGTGTGGCAAAAACCCCATGAAAATGATGAAATGATGGGAAAAGAAGGCAAATCACCAATTTTATACTCCCCTGTTCCGTTTTACGGTGAATTTGGATATGTTTGGTGCTGCTCATGTGCTGGCAGGTTCTCCTCTATGGCAGGGGAAGCTTGGGCACAGCACAGGGGATTTTCCCACTGCCTTGAAGCCTTTCCCTGACTTTTCCCTGCTGGGGAAAGCTGCTCTGTGTCATCCTGGACTCCTGGAAAACAAACGGCTGGGGGACTGCCGTAAATAAGCCTCAAGGAGTGTTTATTTGAAGTCTTTGTGGAGCAAGAGCAGGATTAAACAGTGGAGAGGGGCCAGGAAAATGTGCTGGGGGCAGCAGGGGGGATGAGGAGGGGAGAGGGGATAATGCTCAGCCATTGGAAAAGCAGCCTGGACTTCACAGTGTTGGAGTGGTACTGGGTGAGCTGGTTGATGCTGGGGAAAGGAAGGGCTTTTCTGGGTGTGGAGGAATGATGTCAACCTGGACTGTCTGGATTTGAGGGGTAGAAATGGAGATTTAATCCCTCAAGTGATGGAGATGCAGGTGAACCCTGGTGTGGGATGCTGAGCAGCCAGGCTCCCACAATACCTGGCTTTCCACGGCTGAAATGAGAGTGGATCATCCCCCTTTTCACCCACAGCCTCTCTAAGGGGAATATTAAGAGGTTTGCCTTGGGTGAGAGCGCTGGGATGGATTTTATTGCAGGAATCCAGGGCTCGGGAAGCAGCACCGCTCCGCTGTCCGTGCTGCTGGCAGACCTGGCACAGCTCCATCCCCACAGGCTTTGTTTTGAGTTTCCAGAGCAAATCCCACTGCCTTCCCCCTTGATAAATGACTGCAGGCCGGATTTCTCCTGTGGAGAGCAAGTAAATATTCATGAGTCAGCCACGTAATGTCAGGGATGAGCAAACCCTGCTCGCCGAGCTAACCCTGGACACAGCCCCATCTTACAGGATTTTCCATCCTTCCCTGGGAATGAGTTCCAATGAGCTTCATCTCTGAATTGGGAAACCTGTGGTGGGGCACACACAGGATTGGGGAGGTGATGATAAAGGAGAGGAGGAGGAGAGCTGGTTTGAAACAGGCATCAGGATGGTTCTGGACATGGAAATGAGGGATATTGCAGGGTGTGTGGCTGGCACGGGCCCCTCTCTCCCCAGGGATGCCACTGCCTGAGTGTCCCATCCAGAGGCCATGGAGGTGGCTGGAGTGGGGGCAGGACCTTGCGTGTTCCAGCCCCATTCCCTCGGGTTTGAATCTCCCATCTGGACAGTGTATCCATGTGACAGCATGGTCTGGTTGGAACGGCTCCCAGTGTGTCCTTGTGCTAAAGGGAAGCTTTTGTTTTGAGCTGAAAGGGGAATTTATGCCTTTGAGCATCGTTTAATATGGGAAACTTGAAATGTTTCGTTAAAAAAACAAAACAACTCATCCAAAGTGTGCACAGGGCTTTTTCCCAGCCTCCCAGTCCGCTGGGGACTGCAGGATCAGCTGGCTCTGGGCATCACACATTCCCTCTCCTTTGCTTCTAGGGGAGCAGCACCAAAGAGTATTTCCTCCAGAGGACTCTGCAGAGCCTCGAGCGCTACTTCTACTTGATTGCTTTCAACTACTACCTTCATGAGCAGGTAAAAAACACCAGAACAACCCCAAAAACGCCAGCACAACCCTAAAAACCCCAGCACAACCCCAAAAACCCCAGCACAACCCCAAAAACCCTTTCCTTGCCCTCTTTTTTTTGCTTTGCCGTGTAGCGGGCGGGGAGGGGTTTCCCCTCTGGGCTTTCCAGGCGGGGTTTTTGGGCAGGGCTGTGGGCAGGGGGCTGTGAGCCCAGGCTGATGGGGCACCCCCCGGCCCCCCGCCGGCAGTACCCCCTGGGCTTTGCCCTCAGCTTCAGCAGGTGGATGTGCCGGCACCCGGAGCTGTACCGCCTGCAGGCCGGCATGAACTGCTCGGAGCTGACCGTGCCCGCCGAGCTCCTCACCAGGGGCACACGAGTGCTGGTGAGTGGCAGGGCAGGGAGGGGGTGGCACCTCCCTGGGGTGGGGGAATGAGGGGTTTCCCTGTTGTAGGGCAGCTGCTTGGGGTCTTGGGTCTGTAGCCTGCTGGCATCCTCAGCAAGGATGGAGCTGGGTGGTCTTTAAGGTCCCTTTCATCCACGTGAGGATGGGTGTGTGGCCATGTGCACATGGATGTGTTTGGAGCATCCCATGATGTGAGCCTGGGCAGCAGCTGCGTGGTTTCTGGGCAGGGTGAGGGAGGCCAGGGCTGCTGGTGTCCTGTGCTGCAGGAAGAGCATCTCGACCTCTGCAAAGCAGCCCTGGGTGCTGCTGCTGGGAAGGTCTGGGAGGGATCTGTGGGTTGTGGCTTGCTGGGAACCCCCTGCAAAGCCAAGGGTGGGAAGGGACATCCCTTGCTCAGGCACTGCTCCGTTCCAGGTGGCGGATGAGCGCTTCTGCCCGGACGTGCTGAGCACTGCCAAGGAGATGAGCGTGGCCAACTTCCGAAGGGTGCCCAAAATGCCCGTCTATGGGACAGCACAGCCCAGCTCCAAGGTGAGGGCACACCCCAAGTCGGGCAGGGACTCTGTGGCAGGCTCCCAGCCCTCCCATCACCCTGGCCCACCCTTTCCCCAGGCCCTGGGCAGCGTCCTGCGGTACCTGACGGATGCCAAGAGGAAGCACGCCCGCATTGTCTGGATCAGCCTCCGGGAGGAAGTGGTCCTGGAGGGCAATGAGCAGATTTACACTCTGAGGGAGCCCGGGCACCTGGAGGAGCTGATCCCTGTGCCGGCCGCCTCGCCCCAGCAGCTGGAGGTGAGCTCTGGGAGGTGCTGGGTGGGGTGGGCATTCCCAGGAGCCCTCATGGGTGATTCCCACATGCTTTGATAGTTCCTCACCCTCTGGAGCTGCTTGTTTTCCTTTGGGGATGAGGGAGCAAAGCAGAGAGCCACCCTGGAAGGATTTATAGCGTGCCTTGGAAGCGAGGGCAAAAGGCACCCGGGGAAAGGGGAGCAGATGCTCCCAGCTGGGTTCCCAGGAAACACAGGCACTGGAGGAGCTTGGCTGCCAGCAGCAGCATCCTGGTGTGGAAGAGCTGCCTGGTGTAGTGAGGCTTCCATCAAGCATGGAGGGACCGTGGCCAGGACCTGTGTGGGGTTTGGAGCTGGCTAAGGGGTGTTTGCCTGCATCTAAAAAAATTAATGAAAATCCTGCGAAAAGCGGGAGGAGCAGGTGTTGCAGTGAGGGCTTCTCCATCCTCTGCAGAAACTGGAGGCTGCCCTGAAGGGCGACCTGCTGAAGTGCCAGAAGTGGCTGGAGGTGTACCTGGAGGCAGAGAAGCAGATGAAGATGTTCAAGAGCTGCCTGACCACGCAGGAGATATTCAGCCAGCAGAAGAATTCCTGCCAGGGACTCACCTACCGCCGCATCCCCATCCCTGACTTCTGTGCTCCCAAGGAGCAGGTACCCTGGGATGGGATGCTGCTGCTGCCTCTGTCCCAAGCCAGCCCTGATGCTGTGGAGGGAATGTCCCCTGGGGGCTTGGTGCCAGTGGGGTGCTTGCCAGGGCATTGAGGGTCCCCAGGAAATGCTGCCTGGAGAGGCTGTGTCCCTTCAGCTGGGCAAGGACGGATCTGGCAGCAAGGAGCCTGGAGGCTGTAGGGCAAAGGGTGAGGAACGGAGGTGGGCAGCCTGGGCTGCATCCCTGAAATCCCACTGGCTGTGCCCTGCAGGACTTTGACCGGCTGCTGGAGGCCATGAAGAGCGCCCTGGCCGAGGACTCGCGCGCAGCCTTCGTGTTCAACTGCTCCAGCGGCCGGGGCAGGACCACCACGGCCATGGTCATCGCTGTCCTTACCCTCTGGCACTTCAACGTGAGTACAGGGGGCTGCAGCAATCCCTGGGGGGCTGCAGCTGCAGTGGGGAAGCTCCAGAGATCCCCCAGAAGCTGTGTCACAGCCAGAGGGTTGGCAGGAGTGTGGGCAGGGCTGTGATGGGCTGTGGAGGCTGGGCATCTGTATGTTGGCATCTTGCCGTGCCTAACCCCCTGTGAGCTCCAGAAGTGTGGGTGAATCCCTGGTGAACCTTTACCCCCTTCCTGAGAATTCCCACCCCAGGATAAAGGTTTAAGGGCAGCAGAGATCATGGAATTGAGGAATAGGTTGGTTTGGAAGGAACCTTAAAGCCCATCTTGTTCCACCCCCCGCCCTGGGCAGGGACACTTTCTATTAGCCCCTTCCAACCTGGCCTTGGACAATTCCAGGGATGGGGCAGCCACAGCTTCTCTGGGCACCCTGTGCCAGGGCCATGTGTTTCAGACATGTGGCTCCCTCCTTGGACAGGGGTAAAACCATGGTGTTCTCTGCCTGGCAGGGGGGAGGTGGGGGATGCTGGGGGTCCTGGTGGGCTGGGCACAGGCTCTGCATTTCTGCTCAGTGAGGGCAGGGCTGTGCACCCATAATGACCCAGCCCAGTGAGGGCAGGGCTGTGCACCCATAATGACCCAGCCCCCTCTGACACCCCAGGGCATCCCCGAGATGAGCGAGGAGGAAATTGTGAGCGTGCCTGATGCCAAGTACACCAAAGGGGAGTTCGAGGTGAGTGCTGGGGCTGGCTCGGTTTTGGGGCTCTCCCTCTGAGCCCGCTCCCTGCTGCCTTAAGCCACAGCTGCTGTTTGGAGGGGCTGGCTCCTCTGCTGGGCAGGGCTGGAGCAGTGGGACGAGGCTCCTGGTGAAGCCCTGCTGCCTGTGCCCGTGCTGCAGGTGGTGATGAAGGTGGTGCAGCTGCTGCCTGATGGTCACCGCATGAAGAAGGAGGTGGACATGGCCCTGGACACGGTCAGCGAGACCATGACCCCCATGCACTACCACCTGCGGGAGATCATCATCTGCACCTTCCGCCAGGTCAGCCCACGGACACCTCCGGCCTGCACCCGGCTCTGGGAGCAGCCCTGCTGAGGCTGGATGGGTTTTGGGCACCAGAGAGGTGCCAACGCTCTTGTCATGGTCACCCAGGGCTGCGTTGCATCTTGTGCTGTCCCACATCCTGCCCTTTGCTGCCCTGCATCCCACCCAGAATCCTGCTGCTCTGGCAGCAGCCTGCATCCCACATCCCGCCCCTTCCTGCATCCCATCCACACCCCTGTGCTCCAGCAGCCCTTCCACCCGCGAGGTGCAGCCGGCAGAGGGCAGGGCCGGTCTGTCCCACGCTGCTCCCAGAGGCTCCTCCGGCTCCTCCGAGCTCGGGAAGGAGACCCAGCTTTGGGGAGGGAGCCATCCATCCCAGCTGAGCCTGTGCTGCACAGCCCTGGCTGCCTTGGGAGCCTCTGTGGAGCTGAGGAAGAGGAGAAAGGATTCTTTTTGTCACATTTGGGTTTTTTTAAAGCTGTGCCACTGCTTTGTGGGGCCTTGGAAGGGCTGAGCCCAGGGCCTGGCATTATTCCTGGGATGGTTTGTGCCATCCCTCACTCCGGCTCTTGCTCCAGCTCCCATTGATCCGTGTTTTCAATTAACAGCCACAAACGATCGATGGAGGGAAGAAAAACCAAAATGTTCCATCACCAGGAACATCTGCAGCTCCCTGGGGATTTGCCTTCTGGTTTCTGGGGTCCTCTGTGTTTTTTTGGGAGGCTGGGAGGGTAAACCTCTGGAGACCTGACTATTTGCAGCAGTAGCTATTTTTAATTATTAATCCTTTTATTATAATGTTTATTTTAATTAATTTACTTTTATTCAGTTTGAGTAATTTAATTTAATTTTGGCTTTCCCTTCCTTTATGATGGGGAGGTGGCCATGGGGGAAGTTTCACCTGCTTGGTGTTCAGGACCAGCACAGGGGTGTCCCTGGGCTGTATCCTATTCCCAGGCTGGCACCCCAGTGGGAAAGTGAGATAAGCAGGGATTCATCCACTCCCTCTACCCAGGGAAAAGCCTCTTGTCCCTGGAGCTTGTATTTCCCTCTTCGCTGCTCCATCCATCCCACTGGATGGAAAATATAAATAATGGGATAAAAGAGAAATGCTAGGATAGTAAGATGGTAAATAATAGGATAATGGAAGAAAAACAAATAGATTAATGTAATGGTAAAAGGATTATAGAATTAAATGGGTGAATTTAATAAGGTGGTAAATAATAGGATAATAGAAAAAAAATTAATGGGATAATAGAAGAGAATGATAAGTAATAGAAGAAAATGAAATAGGATAATAGAACAAAATGATAAATAATAGGGTAATAGGATAAAAAATAGGATAATATAACAACATGGTAAATAATAGGATAATAGAATGAAAAATAAACGGGGTAATACAGCAACAGAATAAATTACAGGATAATAGAATCTGCTCTCTACAAAAACTGGCACACAGGTGGAGGAGACACCTTTTCTCAAGGGCAGACTGGAGCTAGGAATTGCTGCTTTTTGGGGTGGTCTGTGGGATCAAGGCTCTTCTTTATCACTATTTATTAATTCTTAGAAGGGGCAGCAGGAAGGGCTTGTCTGTTCTTGAAAGAACAGAAGCAATAATAATAATAATTTTAAAATTATTATAAAATTACGTACTAGAGATAATAAAGCAATTATAAATATAAATACTGAATATATGAACATTACAGTATCTAAAAAACTTAGTAAAATAGATCATTATAATTTATATGTATAGAATAGTACCAGGAGATGCCATGACCACAAACCTCAGAGCTTCTCTTCCTCTGGAGAGGGAGGCTGAATCCAGGTGGGAATGCCTTGCAGGGAGCTGTTTTTCCCTGGGGAAGCAGTCCAGGACCTCACTGGTGGGGTTACACTTTGCACCTGAGAGATAATAAAGCAATTAATAAATATAAATACAGAGTATATGAACATTATACTATCTAAAAAACATAATAAAACAGATAATTAACACTTATATATATAGAATAGTACCAGGAGATGCCATGGCCACAAACCTCAGAGCTTCTTTTCCTCTGGAGAGGGAGGCTGAATCCAGGTGGGAATGCCTTGCAGGGAGCTGTTTTTCCCTGGGGAAGCAGTCCAGGACCTCACTGGTGGGGCTACACTGTGCACCTGGGTGTCTATTCCTGGCTCCTGGGCACACCCCCCCACGTTTAGCCATCCCTCCCCTATTTTTGAGCTCTGGAATGTTGTGACCCGTTGGAAACCACAAGGAAATGAGAGCCTGCAGTGCCAAGCCCCGGTGGGAGCGGGCTGGATGGGTGTGCTTGGTTTTGTCCCCACAGTGGGTCCTCCCTCTTCCTGTGCCCTTTCCATGGCTTTTCCCTCTCTCCTGAGGTTCTGGTGGATCCTTCACCACGCAGCTCTGGCGTGGAGAGCAGGAGTGGGATGCAGGAGCTCCCTGGGGATGCTCTCCTGCCATGGGTGCTGCAGCACCTCAGCCAGGCTGTTGCTCCTTCCAGGGCAAGTCGGGCAAGGATGAGCAGGAGAGGGAGCTGCTGCAGCTGAGGAGCCTGCAGTACCTGGAGCGCTACATCTTCCTCATCCTCTTCAATGCCTACCTGCACCTGGAGAAGAAGGACTCCTGGCAGAGGCCCTTCAGCCTCTGGATGCGGGAGGTGAGGCTTTCCCTGGCTGAGACCTCGCTCAGAACGTGTTGATGTGGAAACACAGGGATTTCCTGGGAAGCAGACACCCATCCTTAACTCACATATGGTTTCTGGATGGTTGTTGGGGTGTTGTCTGTGGTCTCTTTGCTCCCTGGGTTGGTGGCTCTCATGGAAAGACATGAGATGGATGGCATCCCACCACATGGATGGGGTGCTCTCCCACCCCAATCCTGCTCTTTCCCTTTTTTTGGGCTTCCCAGGGGTTTAGTTTGATCCTCCAGCTCTGATGGCAGCATCTGGGGCTGAGAGGCCACCAGGACAGGTGGCAAAGGGGCTGGAAGGTCTGGGAGGATGGGGATGGTGGCACTGGGTGTCCATGGGAATTGTGAACAGTCAAAAAATGAAATGGGGGAGAGTGAGAGACCCTAAATTATCCACATGGAATGGGGGGAGGCTGAGTAAGAGACCCTAAATTATCCACATGGAATGGGGGGAGGCTGAGTAAGAGACCCTAAATTATCCACATGGAATGGGGGGAGGCTGAGTAAGAGACCCTAAATTATCCACATGGAATGGGGGGAGGCTGAGTAAGAGACCCTAAATTATCCATATTTCCTGCTCAGGGGGGAATTTAGGCACTGGATTTATTTGGGACACCTTGCTCTGAATGCAAATGTCGGGAGAGCTGTGAATTTCCCTGGAAAAGGGACTTTGGGGGTGGTACAAGTGATGTGGGGAGCACAGGGGAGAATGTGCTGCCTGGGGGGTTATTCTGCATGAGAGGAGAGCCAGAGGGGAGTAGGGGAAGCTGGGGACAAGGCAGTTTTAATAATAAGAATAAGAATAACAATAGTAATAATAGTAACTATTATTATTACTATTACAATTATAGTTATTAATTTTTTATTACTGTATTTTATTATTTAAAATATTTATTGCTTTATTGTATTATTTCTATTGATATCTTCTATTATTTAATTTTTTTTATTTTACAATTTTCATCTTTTATTTCTATGACAGTGCAGAGATCAGTTTTTCTTGCCCCTCCCGGCTTTGCCCAGCACTCTTGTGGGAAAAACCCTCATCCCTTCCCCTGTCTCTGCCGGCCTCGCTAATTCCAATTGGCATCTTTGATCCTCCGGGCGGGAGATGAGGGGGCGGAGCCGGAGCCGGAGCCGGAGGGGGGATGCCGGTGCCCGCCCCGCCCTGGCATCCCGGTTATGCCGTGTTTGCATTGCCCGGCGGCGCTGCCGGTGGCCGGAGCGCCTTTTGTGGAGATTTGGGGTGGCTGCTGCTGGCTGGGTTCTTTAATGCTGCAACTTTTGGGGCTGCACCCTCAGTGCAGGTTCTTTTGGGGCTGCATCCTTTAGTGCAGGTTCTTTTGGGGCTGCACCATTTAGTGGAGGTTCTTTGGGGCTGCATCCTCTAGTGCAGGTTCTTTTGGGGCTTCGTCTGCCAGTGCAGGTTCTTTTGGGGCTGCACCTTTTGGGGCTGCATCTTCTAGTTCACGTTCTTTTGGGGCTGCATCCTCTAGTGCAGGCTCTTTTGGGGCTGCACCTTTTGGAGCTGCACCTTTTGTGGCT
>VZRZ01001940.1:24719-56608 GCA_013398175.1 Climacteris rufus | reverse complement strand
CGCATCCCGCCCCAAATGGATTATCTGCGGCTGGTGCTCTCCTGCCTCGTCCCCCTGCACGGCTGCCTGGCCGCCGGCAGCGCCCCAGGTACGGGCGGGGGGCGCGGGGATGGACAGGTGGCTGCACCCCGCGGGATGGGGAGAAGGAGGGAGGGGGAATCGCCGCTGGATGGCTGGCTGGGGGGGGTTAGGTTTCAATGGGAATTGGGGGAGATGGAGGCTGGGCGAGAAATAGTTGGCGTGCTTGGCGTGCGAGGGGACGTCAGCCCGAGTTCCTTCTGCTACGCTGGGCGCACCCGCTTAAAACTACAAAGCGGTGCTGGGTCGGGACGGGAAAGCAGCTGTGGGGTCCGCCGAGCTCCGGGGGTGCTCGCCTAAGGCTCCCCGGGTTGGGGTGGCCGCCGCGGGGGCAGGGATGCTCGGCGCCCACGGCCCTCTCCGTCCGTCCTGTCTCGGCAGAGCTGCTCCTGGCCGGCAAGCTCAGCGAGTATGGAGTGATCGTCCCGTTCAGCAGCGACTGCCGGGGTCGCTTCCTGTCGCACGTGGTGTCCGGCGAGGCGGCGGCGGGGCTGGGCTCGTCCCCGTCCCGCCGGCGCGTCCCCCGCAGCCCCGCCGGGGAGCCCCCCCAGCGCCGCCTGCTCTACTTCAACGTCACGGTGTTTGGGAAGGAGCTGCACCTCCGGCTCCGGCCCAACCGGCGGCTGCTGCCGCCCCGAGCCGTGGCCGAATGGCAGGAGGATTTTGAGGTGCTTTTCCGGGAGCCCCTGCGGCAGCGCTGCCTGTTCACCGGGGACATCTCCGGGATGCCCGGAGCCGCCGTGGCCATCAGCAACTGCGACGGACTGGTAAGCCGGAGGCTGGCGGGGCTGTTCGTCTGTGGTGCCCGTGTTTTGGTGTGGTTTTCTCTTTTTTTGGTGATGCTTTAGGTGTCTGTGCCATACCTTGCCCTTTAGCCCTTGGCTGCAGTGGGTCCCCTTTCCCCATGTGGCACAGGGTGCTCCCTACCTACTCCAATATTTATTTAAAGGGCTTGGAAAGATTGCCAGTGCCGTGCCTGAGCTGCCTCCTGCCCAGCTGCTGTTGCACACAGGGGTTGTGCCCGGCCCCCAGCATGGGCACCCACGCTCGTGGTGATGCTGCTCCATCCTTGCCCGCCTCTGTTTTACCTTGGGACTGCTCCAAGAACTTTTTCTCTGCATTTCCCACCTCTTCAATGATGCTGAGTGAGCTGGAGCACCTCCTGAAATCACTGTTAGCTGCAGTCTGGCTCCCACTAAGCATCTTTTTTTTTTTTTTTTTCCCTAATCACTCAAGTGCTCAGAGCCTCTTGGCTTTCTGAGCACAGTTCAGCATCAGTAACTTTCTGCCACAGAGCTTTAATTCCTTTAAATGGCTCTGTTACCTCCTTATCCCCGGCGTCTGCTCTGCCTGTGGGTTTCCTACCTTTGATACGCTTGGGGAGTTGCTTATTTGTTAATACCCTTGGCCCGTTGCCCTCCAGATTTCCTTTGAGCCAATTTAAATCTTGTTTTAGGTGCCAGTGTTTGCTGTTTTCTCCTGGTACCGCTTAATGTTACTGCTGGGTTGGGAGAAATGTCTTATTTTGTGCCTTTTTATGATTTTTTTTTATATATTTCTTTTTTGGTTGCTTTATTCTGGGAGTTCCTGGAGCCAATTTTGACTACTAGCACAAACAATTTGGCATTCCTTTCTTTTTATACAGCGCCTGGTGTTGCTGTACAAGCAGAAATGATAGGGCAGCACAGCTAGAAATACATATTTCGCCCACATACAGGACTTAAACTTTTTTAGCACGTAATCCACACCTTTTGAAACGTCCTTCTGGGAATGGGCTGAGGCTGTGAACTTGCAGGCATTTCTCTGTGACACGGGTCACGCTGGGGCTGGCGATTTTGGGCAGGTTTGGAAGCTTTAAAACATTTCTTAAAGAGCCAGCAAGTAGAGCTGAGCCTGGAACAGAAGCCTGGATGTGAAGTGTGCAGGTTCCCTTGCAGATCTTTTTCCCTTTGGCATCACAAGCAAAGGGATGTGGCAGCTCGTTCCTGTCCGGCTGCAGCACAGTTTTGGGGGGTTTCTCTTCCCCAGAGCCCACTCAAGTGTTGGTGACAATCCCAAGCAGGCTTTAATTGAACTTTTCTAGGCTTTTCTAGGCTGTAGTCCCAGGTTTTCCCATCTCAGCCCCTTGCACACCATGCCAGGTGGGGGTTGTGGTTTTTTGCCCTTTTTTCTGGGTGGGTTAGGATGTAGCTTGTACCACAGGATGCTTTTCCACGTGGATTTATGCAGCCATATCCTGCCACCCACAGCACCCCAAACCTACCCTTTTAAGCCCATGTAAAGGGAGAAGTGACTTTTCCCCCAGCATAAGGATTTTTTCCTGTTTCCTGCAACGTATTTGTTGCTCTGTGGCCAACAAATAAATATCCTGACTTTAACGAGGAATTTCCCATGATCTGGTGAAGCACACGAGGCTGGGGAAAAAGGGTTGGGAGGACAAGCAGGTGCTCTGCTTCCTGCCCCAGTAAAGAGGATTTTGTGACACATCCAGCACCACAGTTGGTTTCTTTTTCCCATGGGTTTTCTGGCTTTATGGTCCTCTGGCTTAGGTTACTCTGACAGCTGCAATCTGCTCAGGATCCATCCACTTTGGAGGAGTGGAGAGATCAAGAGGATTCCCAAAAAGCAGTGAAAAGAGCTCTATTTAGGAAATGGAGCATGAAATGGAACTGAGACGTGGTTCTAGGTGTGGATGGGATGGGAGGGTGATGTTTATGACCTGTTGGAAAAGCAGCAGGGCACTTGGGAGGGATGCACACGGTCAGGAACGTTGCTAACGGGCTGGAGGAAGCTCTTCCATAAGCAAGTACCCTAAAATTTCTGTGGGCTTGTTTGCTGGAAGTTGTCCACGAGCTTCCAAAGGGGGCTGTGGGTTTTGCATCCCAGTATAGCGCGCGTGGGAGGCGCGGGGCCGCGGGCTCCTGCTCGGAGGAAGCGCTCCGGGATGCCGCGGCTGAGGGCTGTGTACACAAAGAGATTAGGCCGTGTATAAACGGAGACCGAGATTATAAATAACGAGGTGGGGGAAGAAAGGAAAAAAAAAACCCAAAGTCCTTCCTAAATCCATATTTAGCCACGTAAGTGAGCCAGTTCTTTTCCCAGCTGCCAAGCCCACGGCACCTTCCACGGCGTTCATTCGCCGCGGGCATCCGCGCGCGACAACCCGGCCTCTCGATTTTTTCTTTTTTGCCAGGGTGTCTCGTACCAGGGTGGGAAGATGCTGTGGCCCATAACATAATTTCAAAGCTGATCTAAGCCACCAAATTCCTGACTGGCAAAGCAGCGTTAGGCAGAAATCTCCGCCGGCGGACACGACTCGCTGCGGCGGAGGCATCCCAAAGCTTTCCCCGCCGGCTTTAGCAGCGTGTGGTCGACCTTGCTTCCTTCCTGCTTTGCTGGTTGCAGGCATGGGTGAAGGATTATCGTCCACAGACACCATGTTTGTGTGGCTGACTTTTCCCCAGGGTGATTTGCTGCAGTCCTGCAAACTGTAGAGCCAGCGTTTTCCATCTCCGTGGGCCTGGCCTGCTTCGGCTGGGTGGCAGCAGATAAGCAGAGCACAAAAGCTCTCAGGAACAGTAATTTAATAGGGATGCCCCAGTGAAAAAAGCGTGGCTTGGTCTGCCAGAATTTTCCTTGCAGTTCTTGAGCTGTGGGGGTAATTTAGGGGAGAAAAATGGTGAGAGGTGTCCCTTTGATTACATGGATTCCACTGGTTTGGGTGTTACGTGGGTACAAGGGCTTTTTGCCCAGTGCTAATCCAAATTTTTGGCATTGAGATGCAAACCAGGCCTTGTTTGGGCCAACCCCCCAATTAATTAGTTAGCACTGAGCGTGTCTCCATGTCCTTGCTCCACCAGGAGCTACGTTTGAGCCCTGGCTTGGGTCACCTGGCAAAACGTGGTCTCTAGCCATCCCAAAAGTCTCTTACCTTGGCACAAAGAGCAGAGAAAAGGAGTCAAGAAAAGCAGAGTGTTGTGTTTGATGGGCTGCAAAGCCTGTGCTGCAGAGAGGTACCAAAATAGTGATGGAGCACCCCTGGACCATGCACCCTTCTGCCAATCCCCTCGGTGCCTTTGCTGGGCAATCCCTGGATGGAAGGGGAACAGGGTTAGCCATGGTGTCTGTGTTCACACTGCCTGGTTTTCTAGGATGTTTTGTCCAAATTAAGTGTGAATCTTGTAGGAAAAATACGTACTATGCACACAGCTGGATTTCCCCCTCCTCGGCGCTGTTTGCTTCTCTGGCCGAGTGCAGCAGCTTTATTAATTTTTCCACATCTCAGCTCTGTTGAAGTGTCAGAATTTCCTGAATTCCTGTGGGAGTTGGAGCTTTTTACCCAGTGATGGTGGAGGAGTCACTTACCCAGAGTCCTGAGGCATCCTCCTTAGTGAGACTGGAGCTCATCTCCCCCTTATCCTGGGAGACACAGGAGAGCTGGAGAAGAGACTTCACCCTCTGTGAGCTGGCAGGGGTGAGTTTGGTGTATGTTTTCCCCCTTTCCAGGGAAATCGTCTTTAAAGGACCATTTTCTAGTCTGGGATTACCTTCACTGAGAGCTGCAGACAGCATCTCATGTTAGAAAGAGCAGTGATGATAGTACTACCAGTCAATTTAATTCGATTTGGTATTATTAAACCAAATTAAAATCAAGGCAGGAAAGCACATGGCAAATTGATCACTGAGGATGGGATTGAACTCTTGGAAAAAGCCCAAGAAAAGCTGAGTGGGGCTTTTTGGGTGGCATCTGGCCTCTCTTGCTGCCTCTGTCTGGTTATGACCTTCCCAAAATGCTGAAATAACACCTGAGCCGCTCCTCTTTGAGAGTGAGCAGGTCGGTGCATGCCTCTTGCAATGGTGTTTTTTGGGTTGTTTTGCTTTTTAAATTTATTTTTGTGAACTCCAAGGGGACTGCTGCAGCTTCTGTTTCATTTCTTGGGCTGCTGTGATCAGATGGGCACACAAATCCCTGCGTCGCCCACTTCGCTGTCGGTCATCCCGGGGGCCGGCAGCGCGTTGCATCCTGCTTTTGGGAGCAACTCTGGGCTGCTTTATTCCTTGAGCCAGATGTAATTAGTCATGAGCTGCAGAGCAGCTCAAACCCAAGTGGTCTGTGGGTCAGGACCAGGCTCTTTCACACTTTAATCCAGCCTTGCCCCGGCGTGGCTGCACGGCTTTCCTCTGGCTGCCCGACTCAGCAAGTCCTGGCTTTTGCCCTAAACCCCCAAACCGGCTTTGGGGTGCCTGGTCCTGGGTGAAACACCCTGTGGCAGGGCTTTGGGGTGCCTGGTCCTGGGTGAAACACCCTGTGGCAGG
The DNA here is from genome assembly GCA_013398175.1 of Climacteris rufus. Classification (NCBI taxonomy): domain Eukaryota; kingdom Metazoa; phylum Chordata; class Aves; order Passeriformes; family Climacteridae; genus Climacteris; species Climacteris rufus. The sequence continues at coordinate 51,214 of VZRZ01001940.1, read as the reverse complement.
GCTGGGAGGGGATATCAGTGTCCCAGCAGAGCTCCTCCTGGGGCAGGGGCTGCTGCTTCTCCTTGTCTTGTTGTGTGGTAAAGAACAATGGCCTGGAGCTGGAAATTAGGAGAACCTCTTCATGGAAAGGGTTGTCAAGCCCTGGTACAGGCTTGAGGTCTCCATCTCTGAAGGGGTTTGAAAGATGTATAAATGGGAACGTGGTTTAGTGGTGGCCTTGGCAGTGCTGGGGCAATGGTTGGACTTGATGGCTTTTGCAACCTAAAGAATTCCATTATTCTGTGAGCTGCCCCCTCATCATGGCCTTGTCCAGCCATCACTGAACCTGACTTGTGGGTTGACTCCCTGGCTTGTTCTCTGCCTTATCACCACCACCACCCTGCCTGGTGCTCCAGACTCCTGGTTAAACCTGGCTGTGGACTTTAGCTCCTTGGCTGAGGGTGGGGGGACAATTCCTGGCTGCCCTGCTTTGACCTGGATGTCTCCTGTGGGAAAGACCTGAGATACATGTGCCAGGCAAGGACTTGGATTCCTCGGGAAGAAGGTGAAACAAAACCAGCCAAAGCCCAGCTTTGTAGCTGAGTTAAGCAGTTAATAAAACCCAAGTGAAGCAGGAAATTTGATGGAGTCCCACAGAGCCAGGTTGGCCAGGATGCCAGATGAATCCAATGGGATGTGAATGTGAAGGGGACCCAAAGAGCCAGGCGGGCTTGGAAGAGCCCCAGCCTCTGTCCAAAATACATCTCTGAATGGATTTTATATTTGATTTGGTTTGATGAAACTGCTGCAGTCCCCCAGCCCTGCTGAGGACTCCTGATGAGGTACATGCTCCCAAATCTTTGCTCCAAGAACAGATCCATGTGTTCTCCTGGTGCTTTCCAGGCAGCTACTCCAGCGGGCAGCGCCGGACGAAAGGAACTCGCGCGTGCGCCGTGGAGGGAGCTGGGAAAACTGCCGAGCTGGGGGGGCTGCCCGTGGGATGGGAGCCAAATCCTGGTGATCCTTTTCCTTGCCCGAGGTCTGAGCCGGCCGGCACTGCGGGGTGTGAGCGCTCAGGCTGATGTAAGGGGGATTTGATGGGAGCTTGGTGTTAATTAGGAGCAGGTCGGTAGCCAGGACAACATTTCCAGTGATGTTTGCCCTGTCATTCATCTTCCCTGTGTTTGGGAGGTGGAGTTGTAATGCTTTCCAGCTTGTCCTCCGACGGGATTCCCCTGCATGAATTCCCAAGCACTTCATGGGGCAGAGAGGATGGTTTGGGTTTTTTTTTCCTTCTTATTGCTATCACTGAAACAGCAGATTTCCTCTCTGGCACCGTGGGGAGGGTGCAGGGAGACTTAGGAGTGGCTTAAGAGTGTCTTTGGAGCCCCTGCAGCCTTGTATCCTGAGTTCAGGGTCCGGCAGAACTCATGGATGAGACAGAACAGAGTTTTGTAGCCATATAAAGACACAACTTGAATTGCAGCCAGGTGGGGTTTTTTCGTTGTTGTTGGTTGGTTGGTTAGTTTTTCCCTCCTTTTTCATTATTTATTTTTCCTACAGGAGAAATTAAGGGTTGTCATAGATGGACATGGTAATAGAACCATTTTGGTGTTGTGGAGGATTGAGAGGATTCTTTGGGATGCTCCTCCCCTCTGTGTGTGCTCAATCAATCCTTAATGAGTATACTGAGTGTGTATGTCCCCCTACACTTATCCAAACCACACCTTTCCTCCCTCCATGTCCTTGTTTCCTTGTGGAGTCCAGGCTGGCCTGATTCGGACGGACAGCAACGAGTTTTTCATCGAGCCCCTGGAGCGGGGCCGGCAGGACGCGGAGGAGCACGGCAGGGCCCACGTGGTCTATCGGCGCTCGGCCATCCGGCACGACGGCGCCCGGCCGCGCCACGACCTCCATCCCCAAGGTAGGGGCTGCTGCAATTCCAGCCTTCCCCAGCAATTGGTAATGAGCAGTTCACGTAGGGAGAGGATTTCCCCTCCCGTGGGCCCTCTGTGCATCTCACCCCATGGCTTCGAGGTGGGTTTAACTGCCTAAAGTTGAGAAGAAGGGGAGAAAATGCAGGGCTTGGAGGTGCTGCAGCCTTGTGTTGGGAAAGGAGAGTGGAGAGGCACTGGAAGTTGTTGCCCAGAGAAGCTGTGGCTGCCTGATCCTTGGAAGTGTCCAAGGACAGGCTGGATGGGGCTTGGAGCAACCTGGTCTAGTGGAAAGTGTCCCTGCCCAAAGCAGGGGTGGAACAGGATGAGCTTTAAGGTCTCTTCCAAGCCAAACCAGTCTGTGATGATTCTCTGAAAAGTGGCATCAGTTTGACTTCTTAACAATCACAGAATCATTCAGGTTGGGAAAAAACTTTTAAGTCGAGTCCAACCAATTAACACGTCTTTTAGTGCCGGTGTTTCCAATTCAGAGCTATTTCCCCGCCACAGCGCAAGCAGCCAGCTGGACTTAAATATCCAATTGGAGTTTTCCTTTCTGTTTTCCCAACTTAACTTCTACTTTTGTGGAGCATCACCGTGGTGTCAGGTGGCCTCAAAGGCTCTTTCTCTGCTTTCCCAGTGCCCGGCGTGCAGGTGGGCGAGCTCCCCAATTCCCTGGAGCTGCTGGGGGACGCGGAGCGCAAGCGGCGCCACGCCAGGAAGGATGGCTACAACATCGAGGTCCTGCTGGCCGTGGATGACTCGGTGGTGCGCTTCCATGGCAAGGAGCACGTCCAGAACTACGTCCTCACCCTCATGAACATCGTAAGGCTCGGCTTTGGGGGGTGTGGGACCTGCCCTTCGCTGGGTTTAGCGCTGCAAATCCCTGGGAAAAATGAATGGGTTTGGGAGGCAGGGGGGAAGCGGTGCTGCAGGAAGGGCTGTGCCTCCACACAGCCAGCTCTGGTGTTTGATAGCTGTGGGAATGGGAGGGATGGAAAGCAGGGCTCTTTGGTGTCCAGCACCTTCCCCTTGCCAGTGGCAGGGTCTGGCGTGTTGGTGCCGTCACCGTCCATCACCCCTCCTGGCTGAGACCGTTTCCTCCTCATCCCTGAAATCTCAGAAAATCCTGAGAAGGGGAATGGTTGCCACATAGAAATATTGTCACTTCTAAATAAGTAATTTGTTTTGTAATGATTGTGTTCGTTATTTATTTTGAATGCTGTTTATTGGTAGAGAAAGTATTTTTATGGCTTTTCAGGAGCTTTTTGGAAACCTGTGTATCTGGAGTTTTAGAGCAGCTTTGCAGCTCCTGCACCTCTCTTCACTCAGAGGGATTGGGGCAGCCTGTGCTGGTTCCCTATACCCCTTTTCATTCATTTTTAAGATAAAAACATCCATATTCCCTGAGTCCTGAGAGATGTGGAAGGATCAATATTTATTCCTATAGTCATCTTGAAGGAAGTTTGCTCCTCCAGCACCTGAATGCCTGCAAATATGGTCCATGCTCAAGGATTTTTTCTCTCTCCCAGTTTTGTTTTGTTTTCCATGCTTTATCCTCGCCTCTATATATTCATTTTTCTTTGAATGCTGTTTTACATGGTGATGGAAAATGTTCGAAAGGCTCAATCAGCTCTGGAATAACCAAGTGATGATGATGCTTTTGGGTTGTTGGGTTGTTGGTTTGGGCATTATTTCTGCCGTAAGGCCGGTAATGATGGGGAAGTCATCAACACAGGGGGAAGGATTTGCAGGATTAGAGGGTGATGGGGTGAAGGATGAGTTAAGTGAGGGAAAGTGTTGAAGAAGCAAATGCCTTCATTGCAGTGTTTCATTCTCCAGCATTTTATCCCCACGCCTGTGGTCGGATGCTCTGAGCATCACCTAAACTCCCTCTCTGAACGCTTCTCCCCTTTGCTGATTAAATCCTTGTGCAGGGGGAAGCCCCAGGGTTCCCTGCTCTGACCTCGGGCTCTTCCCACGTTACGGGGGTCGGAGCTGATGTCATTTTTCCTTTCCGATCCCGCGGGGGGAGAGGCGGGACGGACAGTTTGGGGATTGTCAGCCCGGGGATTGTCAGCTCTAATCAAAGGGTCGCTCTGCAGGCGCCTTTCACGGTTCCTACCCCTCGGGCAGGACCTTTCGGGCTGTGAATGCGCGGGATGCTGCGCTGGGAGAAGGGAGGACCCGCCGCCTATTCAATTAAAGGCGGCACTGGCGGCTTTAATGAGGCGCGGGGAAACCTCAGGATAACACACACAACAAATGCTTCCCCCCAAGTATTATTTCCTTCTATATATTCTTACCCCCCACCCCTTTCCCCTTCTTTCTTTCTGGTTTTTGGAGGGTTTTCTTTCCAGCTTTGCCGTGACCTCCATCCGCTCCTCTTCCCTTGGCGCCGCCTCGTTTCCTTACCGGCTCAGATTGCCTTAAAACACCCGATTCAGCAGAAAAAAGAGAGTCCTGCTTTCTGGCCTGGCTGGCAGAGGGAGGGAGAGAGGAGGATGCCGGGGGGCTGGCGGGGAGGAGCGTGCTGGGACCACACAGTTGAACATTAATCCCATTAGTTGGAGGCGAAGGGAAGAAGGAGAAGGGGCTTGGCCAGCCCTCTAACGAGGAAAGGGCTTAACGAGCTGGGCTGGAGTACTCCCGGGACAGCCAACTGGGAAAATTTTCCTGTCTAGGAGCTTTCCTATCAAGCTATATCCCAAGGAAAGGGAGCAATGAGCTTGGAAGTTGATAATAAACTTTCCTGGCTTTTTCTGGGAACTCGGTTGGGTGCCGAGAGGGCGGTGGGACACGTATCCCTTCCTGTCACTGCTGTAGGTAGGATCCTGGGGCTCTTCCCGAGACACAAAACCCTTTATTAGGAACTCTGTGTCAGCTGAAGCTCGGTGACAAATGATTTGTCACGGAGAGGGTTTTTTTTTTAAAAAAGAAATCAACCCCACAACCCTTATTTCATTGCCAGGAATGTGGATGCTTTTCATGGAAGGGTGCTGTGCCCATGCTGGGAAGCTGACATGAAGATGACTGCTCCTTTTGTGCACCTAGGAGCTTCCCTGCGGGCAGGCTGCCTTCCCTGCTGGCTCCCTGCCTGCCTTCCCAGCCTGCCCTTCCCTTCCTGGCTTGGATGCTACGCAGGAATCTGGGGTCAGGTTGGAGTGAGTGGGAAGTGCATCCTTTGCCATCACTTGCTGAGCATATCCTGAGCTGGCCATTGCTGTTCCCACCCTACCAGAACCTCTCTGTTGGGTTCTTGGGATGAATATTTGGTGGCATGGTGGCTGGGAGAAGTCATTCCCCTCTCTTGCTTGCTGCCTGTGGCAGGGATGGTGATGTTAGGGAAGGAAAGTTAGGATCCTTCAGCCATGATGCCTGCTGAGAGCGAGAGCTGGGAACCAGGAGGTGATCCAGCACCCCAGAAGGGGGAGAGGAGGGAAAATATTCAGTGCTCTACTCTGCTTTTCAGCCTCTTGTCGTTCATTTGGGCCCCTTGGTTTTGCCACCACTCATCCCTGATCCTCTCAAGCGTGGGGATGGCTCCACTGGGAGGGGAGAAGCCAAGCTCTGGCTGTGTTAAACCTGGCCCTGGCCTGAACTGCTTTGCTGGGATTTTGTCAGATACTGCCCATGATTTGGTTAAGGATGCAAAGGTGCTTGGTGTTTTCCCATTGTTTCGGGTTACTAGGGAAACCCCATGAGTCAGAGCCCTCTCCGTGCTGGGACTTGTCCGGCTCCAGCTGAAATTATTGTTCCCAAGGGCTGAGCAACAACGAGTGCTGCTGAGACCCCACAGAAGAGAGGGTTTGGGAACAAAAATTAAACCTTTAATTTTAACCTGGGTGTGTTTGGGGTGGTTTTTCGAGGTGGGGAGTTTATAAGCCACTTCCTTACTAACTGATAATAACAAAATGACCTCTGATGTCCCTCATGTGCCCATGCACCTTTTCCTACCCTCTATGTAGGCTTGCACGTTTGTTGCTTTGTTTTTTGGGACAACATGCCTTGTTTCTGATCAAATCTAGTCTTGCCCTGCAGAGTAAACTCCCCTTCCCTCTGTTCCTCTGCACAGACGACGTGGGTCAGCCCTCACAGAGATTGTGCATCCCTACAGGGGATACCAGCCCGAAAATGTGGTCAGGGGGACTTTTCCCTCCCTTCCTAACCCCTCACCCCCAGAGAAGAGGCTCAGGGTGAACCCACCAGCGTGAAAACCGAGCGGAGGAATAAAAGAAAGGAGTTTAAAGATGACTTGGCTGTTCCGAGTAAGCGATGCCGGCGTTTTGAAATGTCAGCTATTCTGCTGGTTTGGCAAATTCTTCTCGTGTCTCTCCCTTTGTTTTCCTTCCCTGAAGAACGGCGAGGTCTAGACCTCGTTGCCAGTGCGGTTTTGCTGTCGGGATCTCGCGTCTGGGGCTGCAGACTCGGGGCTGGCCAGAGGTTTGCAGGGATTTAGGGAGGCAGCCTTCCCTGCTCCCAGCTTTTAGTACTCCTCTCATTGTCAGGCATTCGTGTTGTCCCCTTGGTGTTGCAGGGTCGGGGTTGTTCCTGCTGGTTTGCCCTTAATTTACAGCGTGCCTTCAGGGCTGGGCTGTTTATAGGTGGAAAAATTCCATTTTAAATGAGAGAGGAGTGCCTTTCTTGCCAGGTGACAGTGTGAAACAGGCTGGGAATGAGCAGGAGGGATAAGAAGATCTTTATCCCATGGCTTCAGGGATCTGGGTCCCTTTACTGGAGCTCTTTGCTGAACAGGTATTTTTTGGGGGGCAGGGGTTTCTCTGAAGTCACTGACTTGCTTAATGGCATCTGCAGAGGGCAGGGTGAGTAGTGCCAAACCTTCAAACTGCTCTCCAAGCCCATTTCCATCCCCTCTGCTGGCTTGAGCCATCTCCAGGCTGGGCTGATGGGGATTGAGGAGGTGATGCTCAGTCCCTCCATCTCCATCCCTGCTTCTTCCACAGGCACTGGAGCACTTGGGGGTTGCTGGCCCTGCTGATGTTCCCCCCCTGCTCCAAAACTTGGGGCCTGCAGGGTCACAGCCCTCACAGCAGCCACTGCCCAGCCCTTTTGATAGGATCCCCCCCCAATCAATTATTTATATCTGGCTCTGAAGGGAAGTCCATAGCCTTGGGCAGTCTGGATCCACATCTGCTTTTGGAGTTAACCCTCAGCACTGCTGAGCTGGTATCAGTTAGGTGCAGATCCCTGCCTAAACCCTGGACTGAATGGGTTTAGGGTTAACCCTTCAGTTCAGAGGCTGGAGAGGAGGTACCTGGTCCCTACGAGCTGGTGGAGAGTGGGATTTAGCACTGCTTTATAAGGAAGATTTATGGGATTAAATCCTGTCTTGGAATAATAGAGCACCCTGCCAAAATATCCTGTGCAGCTGGGAAGGGAGAGGTCTGTGCTGCTCTGCTTCGTGCTCCCAGTCACAGCAGGGTCAGGTTGTGGCTTGGCTGGGAGCTCCGGCTGTCACCCTAAGGCAGGAATGTGCCTCATCCCAATGGATTAAGAGGTCCTTGGGAGTGGGCAGCAAGCAGCAGAGTGCTGGTGGATGACCCTAGAATCCTAAAATCATGGAATGGTTTGGGTTTGAAGGGACATGAAAGCTCATCCCATTCCAACCCCCTGACATGGGCAGGGACATTTTCCACTATCCCAGGCTGCCTGGCCTTGGACACTTCCAGGGATCCAGGGGCAGCCACAGCTTCTCTGGGCACCCTGTGCCAGGGCCTCCCCACCCTCACAGGGAAGAACTTTTTCCCAATATCCCATCTAACCCTGCACTCTGGCAGTTTGCAGCTCCTGACAGGTGCTAGGAGTGGAGGAAAATGTGTGAAGGTTTGGGAAAATGAAGGAAATGGTTGTGTTTCCTGCCTTGTTCCCTGAGCCACCACCCAGCTCCAGCTCTCCATTGCTTCAACCCTATTTTTAATTTCTCCTTCTCTCCCCCTTTCCCACCCTTTCGTATTACCTCTCATAGGACACACACTGAGGCTGGAATATTTTTGTAAAGGATCAAACTTATGATGTGGGATTTCTCTGGGATGCCACAGCCTCCTACATCCTAAAACCCAGGCATGAGCCTGACATCCCTGGGGAATTGCAGCTCCTTGCTGGAATGGATCCTTCATTTTTCAGTGCATCTGTAGGCCTGAGTAATATTTGCAGCTGCAATGCTGTGTGACCTTCCTCCCATCTATGCACATCCCCCCAAAAATAGGGTTGGAATCAGAAAAAATCCATCATATTCTCATTATTCCTACAAAAGGGGCAGGGTGAAGGAGCATCCCAACCCTGGGAAGCAGGGATGAGCTGAGGGTGGCTTGAACAGTGTTAACTTTTCACATTGATGAATAAATCGCCCCGTGGCTCTTGCAGCCTGTGCCTCCAAAGGGATGTGTTAATGGGGATGGACTGGCAGTTTATTGATTGATTTTTATTTTTTTAAATCCATTTTGCTGCATTCAAAACTCAGGATCTGCATTACCTCTCTGCATAGCTCAGAGGAACCCCATGGGAGTATTGGTTGTCATGGGGAAAAGGTTAACACTGAGTTTTTGAGTTTAAAACTGGCCTCAGTGGATATTTCAAACAGAATCCCAGGCTGGGGAGCTTGTAAAACAAACTGGGGAATGGCTGACATGGATTTGGGCAGCAGTAAAAGGGTAGTTGTCACCCAACCCTTGATGTAAGATTAAGAAACCCCAAATGAATGAATAAAAAAGTAGAAAAGATCCATAAATCTGGCTTTATAGCCTTCATCTAGTCTGGAAAGCTATGATAGAGCCAAGGCAAATTATTCCCCTCTTGGGCAAAGCTGGAAAAGTGTATTTTAATTTAAGCATGAATTCTAGTCAGTATTAAAAATGACTTTAATTCAGTATCCTCAGCTTCTGCACTGAACCCCCATTTGTGGACCTGTTCATTTGGGAGGCTTTTTGGGAAAAAGAAAGCCTCATTCTCAAAAATCAGTTTTTTTTCCCCTAGGCTGTATTTTCCCACTTTGCAGGTGGGATCTCACATGGCTTTGTGGTTGCCCACTCTGCCTCTCCCAGTGTCACTGTGCTTGGCTCTCAGAGACCTCTCCCATCTGGATGTCCTTTTCTCTTGGTAGCACTTGGGAGTAGAATTTGTTTATTCATCCTGGAAACGCAGAAGGAAAAGGTTACAGCTGGTTATTTCCTTTGCAAGGTCATTTTTAGTAGCTGAGGATGGCAGAAATCTCATTGACTCACGAGCCCTCCCTGTTCTCTCCCATTGTGTTGCCTTCTCCTGGGATTTCTGAAGCCACAGGTCAAGTTTGACTCAGCAGTGTGACTAAGGAAAGCCCTGGCTTTGGGGAGAAGCAAAGGATCATATCAAAAAGCCATTCTTTCTTTCCCAAACACAAGGATGCTGGAGTCTGAAGTGTTTCCATCCCTCTGAGGAATTTGCTTTCCAAAGGGGCAATGGCTCATTGAGAAATGCAATGGAGGAAACGCAGCCCTCGATGGGATGGGTGATGTCATTGACCATCTGAGCCATTCCTGGGGAAATTTGGCTCATTCCAGCTTAGCTTTTTGGCTTTGTGGTTTTTACACACAAGGAAAACAGGGGAAAAACCCCCACACTGTGTGGGTGGGAGGATGGGGATGAAATCTTTGCACCTGGTTTTGGAAATCTGGGAAGGGTGCTGAAACGTGGGAGCGTGGAGGACAAGAGGGGCCTGAGAGCTGGGATGATCTTAACTTCTTCCCTGTTGGATTTCCCTCCCTTCTTCAGGTGGATGAAATTTATCACGACGAGTCCCTGGGCGTGCACATCAACATCGTGCTGGTCAGGATGATCATGGTGGGATATCGCCAGGTAAATCCAGTGCTCACGTGTGGAGAGCAGGAGTTGCTCTGACATTTATTTAGCACTTAGGTAAGCCCTGGCTTGGGAAAATGTGGCAGTTGTCAGAGCCCAAATGACAACTGTGGGATGAATCTGAACCCTACTCAGCCTGGTTTTTGGAGTCTAAGGGTGTGGGTAGCCCTGTGGCCCGTGAGATCCTCAGGGAGGTGGTGGATGACTGTGATCTGCTGTTATCTGCTTGCTCTGGGATGTGGGAAAAACCACAGAGGCTTCCTCAGAAGCTCCAGGGTGGCTGTAGGTGATGGGACAAAGGTGGATTCCCATTTTGGGAGGAGCTGGATATTAGTGAAGAGAAGCCAAGGCCGGGTCCTCCTTGACTCAGCTCCCTGGCAGGCTTTGCTGGCTGTCCTGCAGCTCTTGTGTGGCTTGGGCAGGGACAGGACACAGGAGGGTTTCCTGGGAAGTTTTCATGTGGTTTCTCAGGCTGCATTTATTTTTTATGGCTTGTTTGAACATGGCAGCTAGATTTTCTTAAAAACAATGTGATTTTCTATAATTTTTTGGGGCAAACTCCTGTCCCACAGGAAGTGTTCTAGCAAGGGTGTTAATGACTCAATGCAGTGATGTCTCTGTGTGTGTGATCCACAAATGACCTGTTAGGTCTTGGAAAAAACCTTCCTTATTACAGAAATATGCTTGGCTGGCAGGAACCCAACACAGTGTGGAGATCCAGGGATGGTTCTGAGGAGCAGGGAAAAGGACAGAGGCTGGCTCATTTTTGAAGGCTTCTATGGGACCAAGAACATCATCTCCACCCAAGAAAGCCAATAATCTGTCTGGCATCCTCCCAGCCACGTTGATTCTCTGGGCTGGAGGATGATCTGTGGAGGGGAAGGGATTTGGAGCTGTGGTGTTGTGGTGGGATGGGAACTGATGGGCTCTGTTTGGGATGATTTATCCTCCCAAAAGCTGCTGCTGGAGGCTGCTTTGTGCAGCTACATCACTTCTCAGGTTCAGGGGATGATGTAGGACATAATGAGCAGATGTTTGAATCCAGTGTTGCCTTAGGTTTTAACCCTTATATTTTTCAAAATCTGTATTGCCTAATGTGTGACTCTGGGATGCTTTATAGCCTGTTAGCTGCTGTTCTCTCATGCTAAGATAGACAGAACAATATCTCTCTGGGCTTGCTCTTCAAGGGCACTGAGAGTGCCCAGGCCCAAGCTTCTAAAGCAGGGGGGGAGCAAGCTAGGGGAGCCAGAGGGAAATTGTAAAGTTTTAATTGGTGAATTTATGCTGATATGCAAATGGACCAAACCTATAAAGGTGTGGAGAACTCGTGACTCGTTGTCCATTTTGGGTGATGCCCCTGGGGGGGTTCTGTCTGCCCTAAATGTACCTTTGAAGGCCTTTCCAATAAATACCCCCCTTTATTCCCTTACTCCTGCCTAGTCTCAGTTTTTGGGCTGGCCTTTTCAGTCAACACCAGGAGAGCTTTCAGCTCTGCCATGTTTAGATCTGACTCTTCCCCAGCGAGTCCTCCTGCAGCTTCTTGTCTCCCACCTGGTATAAAACCCCAGTGGCTTGCAGAGTGTTACGAATGTGAGGGACACCTAAGGGATTTTAATTCTATCAGAGCGACCCGCACCCCAGAACCTCCGTTACCCCCCTTGTTCGTTATCGATGGAGACCAGGCCTATTACAATATAACAGGTTTATTGAATAGACCCAGGAAAACACATATGAAACTACGACTTTAACAGGCTATTACTACATGGAATAACACAAAAGGAAATTACTAGTAATTTCAGTGCGCAGTAAAAAGGTACCATACTATAGCTTAGCCAAGAAAATGTAGAGTTAGGAAGCCGATGTAACTTACCAATTCGGAAAGGTGTACAGGCGGTTCCCTTTATCACTCAGCTCCAAGGAGAGAAGAAAGTACAGGACTCCGACGTCTCGGAAATCCCGGAGAGAAACATTTCCATACACTCAGAGAGCATATGGAGGATTCCTCTGAAAAAGGGGACGCTATAGCTGTCTTTTATGGAGAGTAAAATGCTATTGGTCTGTCAGTCATAAATTCCAGCTTATCTCTCGTGTCTGAACCACGGATGTTGTGGCCCTTTCCTGTGTGCCCCCTTGGTGCCAGGGGGAATCAGGAGAATCCACCCATTCCTTGATTGCTGCATGAACAGATGTGGCGCCCAGGGAGGTGAAAAGTCCCGGCTCACAGAGGAAGGGCGACACCTCTTTCTGTTGCTGCCTGCAGTGACTTTGCCGCTCTTCCCGCAGTCGGTGAGCCTGATCGAGCGGGGGAACCCTTCGCGCAGCCTGGAGCAGGTGTGCCGCTGGGCGCACTCGCAGCAGCGCCCCGACCCCCAGCACGCCGAGTACCACGACCACGCCGTCTTCCTCACCAGGCAAGATTTTGGGCCTGCAGGTATGCAAGGTACTGTATTTGTCTCGATCAGGTATGTGCAGCCTGCTGGGGGAGAAGCCAGCCAGGGGAGAGGATTCCTTGCCAGCACAGTCTGTCTCTCGGCCAGAGAGGTCCAGAAAAAAGGTTATAAAAGTCGGTATTTTTTTTATTTGGGGTGAAGTAGAACAAAGACAGGATTAATCCAGAGCGTCAACTTGAATCGATAAAATATCTTTATTTATTCTGCTCTTCTTTGATTTCATGCCCCAGTTCTTCCCTTGGCCCCAAATGCCTTAAAAATATAAAAATAAGATAAAAAAGATTAAATACCTCAGGAAGCTCTATTAAGATAGTCAATCTGTTCTGTCTGCTGGAGGCCCTTTAAAACTTGGGTTTATATTGATTTATTTCTTGGACATGGGAGCATTGAATAAACCCTGGTCCAAAGAGGAATTTTTACTGCAGGGATCTCTCACCCTCTTGGTGCAGAGTTTGTCCTGGTGTGGTCTGAGAAATCACAGACCTCAGCAAGAAAATTTGCAGGAAAAGCTTCTGGTGTGTCAGGGCTCCATTAGGAAAGCAGGTGCTTTGGAGTCATCACAAGAGGTGACTTTTCCCAATTCTGAGCCTGCTGCCTTCAAATTGCCATCTCCTTCCCACACTGGTGGCCAGGTCTGGATTTCCACCTGGAGACTCCATTTGATGCCATGAATGTGGTGGTAAAGTGACCCTGATTTGAGTCCTCCTTGTGCACGGGAGGAAGGAGAGGTGGAGAAGGAGACCTGTCCTAATGTGGTTTACCTGCCTGAAAAGGATCCCCCTCAGCAGCAGATGAACCATGGGAGATATCCAACTGGAAACCCTCCTGAATGTGCTGTTGGCCACCAAAGAGCGGAGCTTGGGTTGTGCCAAGCAGGTGACTTGCCCTGGGCTCCCTGTCTGGAGCCACTTGGGCAAAACACCAGGTTTTGCTTCATTTTTCTAGACCCTCCCTGGCAAAGTGACTGTGTCCAAAGGCATTAGTGAGAGGACCTTTTTTGGCAGAAGGGGGAGGCTCCCTGGGCTGCCCCTTGGTGGGAAGGAGTTGTGAGATTGATGGAGTAGCTCTGCTCTAGGGGTGCTCATTCCAGCTCCTCCCACTTTTCCCTGTGGATGTGGCTCCCTGCTTGTCACACATCTCTGGGATGGATGTTTGCTTTCTGCAGAAGTCCCCGTGGCTGCCCTGTCCTTGCCTGGCTGTGTTGCATGGCATGAGGTGCTCCTCATCCACCAGGAACTTCCCTCTGGCTGGGCTGCTGGAATAGTAACACTTTGCTTGCTCTTGCCTCTTTTCCTCAAAGCAAAGTCCTTGTGGATCCCTATCTCCCCTCTTGAGCTCAGGGATGTGTGGAATGAAGGACCAGACTGTGGCACCAGATAGTCCCTGCCCTTTGAAGAGAGAGGCAGTGGACAGATGGGTTGTAAATTATTAAGTGCTGCTGCAGAAATCTTGTCAATACCCAAAGAGTTTCTATGTCCCTCCCCAGTGGGTGGCATGGGGGAATTTCTGGCCTGGACTGAAGGATGCTTGTGTTCAGAATTAAATATTTTCTGGGTAGTCACTTCTCACCATCCTTCTCCTGTGGAAAACCCTTTATACTCCTTCTGGTTCTTACTGGGGTCTTCATTATGAAATACTGCCTTCCTGAGTGTCTACCTTTTCATATTCCTTTTTCCCATCTCCCATCCACAGCCTCTTTGGTTGGGAATTTATCCAATTTTCATCCTAGACAAAGCACCTTTGCTCTCCCCTTGCAGAGAAAACTTCCCACATCTTTACTCTTTCTTGTGGAAAGTTTCATGGGGGAAAAAGAAGGTCTTTTCAAATGGTTTATCCAGGGTTTGCTTTGTTACTTCATGGTTAAACCCAGTTATGGGTGTGACTTGGTGTGGAGCAAGTATCCCACGAGGATGGGGGGCATTGTGGACCCCATGGTTTAGGAATTGACATGTCCCTAAGCTCATCAGCACCTCTCTCCTGCTGCAGCCCACTCATGGCTCATTGAGCTCTCCTCTTCCAGCATCCCAATCCCCAGGGAACACTTATCCAGCATGGTTCTTCCCTGCTTTTGCCTCTCTGACCTCTAAGTCCTCCCTTCACCAACTCCCCTGATGCCAAAAAGGGTCAGCCTTAAAAAAAAACCACACATACATAAAAAAACTTGGAGAGTAAATTCTGGAATGTGCCAATGAGTGAATTGAATTGGGCAGAAATAAAGTGAGAAAGGAAAAGTGACCAAAATGGAGGTGATGTGCTGCTGCCTGGGCAGGGGAAGGTTTCCCTGCCCACAGCTGCCCCACTGCACTGCACTTGATCGAGGGCTGGGTTCCTGGGGCTGGCGTGGGTGCATGTGTGGATGCTCCCTGTGGGGAGCAGGGCTGTGCTTTTGGCAGGGCTCTGGCAAGCGCCTCGTGCCTTTCCTTCTGTCTCTTCTTCCTTCTTTATTTGTTTTAAGTAAAGAAGAATGCGGGGGATGCCATTCTTGGGCTGGGAGGCCGTGGCCACCCACACTGATAGGGCGTCATGGGTGCTGTTTCTGCCCTCCTGCCCTCCCAGGTGCATTGACAAGAGGGCAGAGAGGTGCTGGTGAGCCCCAGGGCAACCTCAGCTGGCTTTTGGCACTGGGATGGTCACACTGGTGAGCAGGTCCTTGGGCTGCCATCCAAGTGACCTGGGCAGCTCCTCCTCTTCAGCGCCTTCCTCTCCGTTTGTCCTGCTGTTGCAGTGAAGCCAGGTTGTGGTTTTTGTGGGGTTTTGTTTTCTTAATTTTTCATTTTTTTTCCCCTCCTCTCTCAAAGGTTTTCTCTCTCCTCTCCTCCTCTCTCCTTCCCTTCTCTCCTTGCCCCAGGCTACGCTCCGGTGACAGGGATGTGCCACCCTCTCCGCAGCTGCACCCTCAACCACGAGGACGGCTTCTCCTCAGCCTTTGTCGTCGCCCACGAGACCGGACACGTGTAAGTTGTGGGGACAGAGCTGGCTGTCCCCATCAGCAGGGGGACATCTCTTTGCAAAGGAGGCTTTCTGCTGGTGCAGGTGTAAATCCCTGGGGCTTTTCCCCTCAGGTTGGGCATGGAGCACGACGGGCAGGGCAACCGCTGCGCCGATGAGACCAGCATGGGGAGCATCATGGCGCCGCTGGTGCAGGCCGCCTTCCACCGCTACCACTGGTCCCGCTGCAGCAAGCAGGAGCTCAACCGCTACATCCAGTACGTCCCTTCCGACTGGGAGGGGATGTTCTCCCTTCTTCAGACCCTGACTGGCGGCTTTTTGTACCCAAAGATGCTCCCAGAGGTGGAGCGCCTCTGGAGCCAGGCTGGGAGAGCTGGGGGTGTTCGGCCTGGAGAAGAGAAGGCTCCAGAGAAACCTCAGAGCCCCTTCCAGTGCCTGAAGGGGCTCCAAGAGAGCTGGAGAGGGACTTTGGACAAGGTCCTGGAGTGAAAGGCCAAGGGGGAATGGCTTCAAACTGCCAGAGGGCAGGGTTAGATGGGATATTGGGATGAAATTGTTCCCTGTGAGGGTCGGGAGGCCCTGGCACAGGTTGCCTAGAGAAGCTGTGGCTGCCCCATCCCTGGACATGTCCAAGGCCAGGTTGGACAGGGCTTGGAGTAACCTGGGATAGTGGAAGGTGTCCCTGCCCGTAGCAGGGGTGTTGGAACTATATGGCCTTGAAGGACCATTCCAACCCAAACCATTCTGGGATTCCATGACAATTCATATTTCTCAATACCTGAATTTGGAGAGAGGCCCGGAGCAGAAGGATGGGGTGAAGGAGGGAAATCCTCTATGTTTGACCCTACAGCTCCTACGACTGCCTCCTGGACGACCCCTTTGAGCACCAGTGGCCCACGTTACCCGAGCTTCCAGGAATTAATTATTCCATGGACGAGCAGTGCCGCTTCGACTTTGGCGTGGGCTACAAGACGTGCACGGCGGTGAGTACGGGCAGCGCGGCCACCTTGTCCCCCCTCCCCGGGACCCCCAGCCAGCCTGGCTGCCACCAGCCTGCCGGGACTCGCCGCTGCCGTCCCAGCCCAGCTCCTCTGTGCTCCCCAGTTCCGCACCTTCGACCCCTGCAAGCAGCTGTGGTGCAGCCACCCTGACAACCCCTACTTCTGCAAGACCAAGAAGGGGCCGCCCTTGGATGGGACAGAGTGCTCCCCTGGCAAGGTAAGCGCTGCTCCTGCTTCCTGTGGGAGGGGTGTGCCCGAGAGCACGAGGAAGAGCACCTTCCTCCCGTGCTTTACCATCCCTGTAGTGCTGTGGGTGCAGGAGGGCTCTGCACTGGTACTGGGCGCTTTGGAAGAGGTGTGGAGCTCATTCCTTCTCCTCCCTTCCAGTGGTGCTTCAAGGGCCACTGCATCTGGAAGACATCGGAGCAGCCGTACAGCCAGGATGGCAGCTGGAGCTCCTGGTCCAAGTTCGGCTCGTGCTCCAGGACCTGCGGGGGAGGCGTGCGGTCCCGCAGCCGGAGCTGCGACAACCCGCCGTACGTTTGGCTTTCGCCTCCCTCCCTCTTCCCAACTGGAAGTGGCCAAGAGCCAGTGGTTCCTGGCTCTTCCCCTAGCTGGCAGGGATGGGGATCCGCTCCTGTGGGAGCCATTCAGGCACTGAGCTGCGTTGGGGCTGAACACCATCCTCTCTCCAGCACTCCTATAACCCACAGGATTTATTTTCCAGCCCGGCATACGGAGGGCGCCAGTGCCCGGGAGCCACCTACGAGTACCAGGTGTGCAATGCCGAGGAGTGCCCGGGGCCCTACCAGGATTTCCGTGCCCAGCAGTGCTCCAAGCGCAACTCCTACTACACCCACCAGAACAGCAAGCATTCCTGGCTTCCCTACGAGCATCACGACGGTGAGTGGTGGTGGGTCCTAGCCAAGGAGCAGTAGCCAAATTGCCCTCTCTCCCAGATGAGGCCCTCGCCCTGGGATGGAGACTGTGCCAGCTGCACAGGTGTTGGGTGGTGGGAAGCTCCTGAGCTGGAAATTGTTGTGCAGTAAGCCAGCATCAAGCAGCCAGGTCTTTAAAACCATGGAATCACAGAATGGTTTGGGTTGGAAGGGACCTTAAAGATGATCTCATTCCAACCCCCTTGCCATGGACAGGGTATCTTCCACTAGACCAGCTTGCTCATAGTTGGAAAAACACTTCAAGGGATGGATCAGCCACAGTTTCTCTAGGCAACCTGTGCCAGTGCCTCACCATCCTCTGAGGAAAGAATTTCTTCCCAGTATCCCATCTAACCCTGCCCTCTGGCAGTTTGAAGCCATTCCCCCTTGTCCTTTCACTCCAGGCCCTTCTTGTCTGAAGTCCCTCCCCAGCTCTCTTGGAGCCCCTTTATGGTTCAAGAGACCTCCCCATCCTTCTCTTCTCCAGGCTGAACTCTCCCAGCCTGGCTCCAGAGCAGAGCTGCCTGTTTTTTCTCTGTTTTTTTTCTGCAGTGGGGAGCGTGCTGCATTGCAGCCTCTGTGCCATGTCCCAGTCTTCCCTCAATTTCCTGAGTGTGCCAGGCAATAGTGCAGGCTCTTGAGCAGCAAAAGGATGTGGAACACAAGGCACATGAATATCCTGGGCTGTGGAAATCTGGCTGTGCTCAGGGGAGCCAAGCTGAGATGGGTTTCTGTCTTTATCCACCCTGATGTATTTCCACAACCCCTTTCCTCCACCTTCCCTTTTTTTCCCCTTTCCCTTTGCTGCAGATGCTCAGAAGTGTGAGCTGATCTGCCAGTCCGAGGGCACGGGGGACGTGGTGTTCATGAACCAGGTTGTGCACGACGGGACCCGCTGCAGCTACCGAGATCCCTACAGCGTCTGCGTCCGGGGGGAGTGCGTGGTGAGGAGCTCTTGTGGGACTGCCCCCGTCCCTTCCCTGGCCAGGAGAGAGCTGGTGCCTCTCCTTGATCCACAACCCCTTGGGGACACGTGTTTTTACCCTGGGGACTGACCTTGGAGAGATGGGCTGGGCTGCAGGGATGTAATCCTGGGCTGGGCTGCAGGGATGTAATCCTGGGCTGGGCTGCAGGGATGTAAGCCCAGGCTTGTCTTCTCTTTCCTGTGGGTGCCAGCACGTTGGCTGTGACAAGGAGGTTGGCTCCCTGAAGCAGGATGACAAGTGTGGGGTCTGTGGGGGGGACAATTCCCACTGCCGGACGGTGAAGGGCACGTTGGCCAAGACTCCCAAACAGCCAGGTGAGAGGGCTGGGTTTAGGACGGGGTTTGGTTGGTGTCAGCTGGATTCACATGTCCAGTTGCAGCAAACCTGCTCTTTCCCTTCCCTCCATCCTTCCTCCTTCCCTCCCTTCCAGGTGTTTTGAAGATGTTTGAGATTCCAGCTGGAGCGAGGCACCTTCAGATAGAAGAGATGGAGCCAGCATCTCACAGCATCGGTGAGCATGCCCTAGTCCACCTCTCCCTTCACCCTTTCCCAACCCTTTTCTGATAATTCCCACCTAAAAGGGTCTTGTTTAGGTTATTCCAGACCTCCAAAGTGAGTGACCAGAGGGAATATTGAAAATACTTGCTTTCCCTTCCAGCTGTTAAGAATCAAGCCACAGGGAACTTCATCTTGAATGCTAAGGGCAAAGAAGCCAAAAGCCAGGTGTTCATTGAGATGGGCTTGGAGTGGGAATACACAGTGGAACAAGGCAAGGAGAGCCTGAAAACCAGTGGTCCTCTGCATGAGGCAATCAGTGTTTTGGTAAGCCTGGCTGGCACATGCTCTTGGGGGCTTGGGATTACTATCACACACAAGGGAGGTGGTCTAAGGTGGGATGTGGTAGGTGATGGAAAGACTGGTAGAGGAAGGGTGTGGGGTTTGCAATTAAATCCAGGGAATTAGCCAGCCAAAAGCAAGTGGTGATGAGCTGCATGAGGGAATGGCACAAAGATGCATTGCTTGGGTGGTTTGAGTCCAGCTGCATTTTGCTCTGCAGAAATTCTTTGACTCCACATCTCATTTTCATTATGCTGGTATTTGGGGGAGTTGGGTTTTCTGGACACCCAGGGAATGGCAGGTCTGTGCCCATATCCATCCCTGTGTCCATCCCTGGTTTTGGGTGTAGGCCACCTTGGCACACGGTCCCTTTCCCATGGCACCATTCTTCCCCCTCCCTCTCTGGCTGCTCCCTCCCTGCCTGCAGGTCATCCCTCAGGAGGAGGAGGTGAGGAGCAGCCTCATGTACCGCTACATCATCCACGAGGACCTGCTGCCCATGATTGGAAACAACAACGTCCTGCTTGAGGAGATGGATTCCTACGAGTGGGCCCTCAAGAGCTGGTCCCAGTGCTCCAAGGCGTGTGGAGGAGGTAGTTTTTCCTTCATAGAAGCCTACAGTGTGTGCCTGGGGGGATGCTTGGATGTGTTAGAGGGTGTGTGAGCCCTTTGGTACCTCTCTGGCTTGGAAAATTTATTGCAAAGCAGTTTAAAATGAGCATTTTAGCTGGATTTCTTATGGAAACAGGCTTATGTGATCTTGTGTGCACACCTTTGTCTTTCTATGAACCTGCTATCATGTTTTAATTCCTTGGTTGTTTTTAATGGGATTTGAGCCAAGGAATAGTGGTCTTATAGATGACCACTCCTGAAGTTTGCATGGAAGTAGGTTTGCTTCCATATGGTCAGTGGGATCTGACCCTCAGATCATGGGGAACACCTCATGCTCTGGGAATCACAGAGTGGTTTGGGTTGGAGGGAACCTTTAAAGATCACCTGTTCCAACACCCTGCTGTGGGTTGGGACACCTTCCACGAGCTGTGTGCACCCCACAGCGGCCTGAGTGACCTCAGGGGCGTCCAGCTCTACGTGACCATCCCCTGCAAGCCTTGGGTCCCACCGGAATGGTGACATCCCAGAGCCCACTTCCCAGCAGGGATGGAGGAGAGGGATCTGGGGGGACCTGGAGGGGACCCCAGCACCCACCACCTCGCTGCCCATGCTCTGCCCCCTCAGGCATCCAGTACACCAAGTACGGCTGCCGTCGGAAAAGCGACAACCGGATGGTGCACAGAAACTTCTGTGACAACGGCAAGAAGCCGAAGCCGATCCGCAGGCGCTGCAATCTCCAGGAATGCTCCCAGCCAATGTAAGTCCTCCCTGCCCGGCTCCAGGTGCTCCCATCCCTCTTTGGAGGCGCTCAGGGTGGCGTTGGGAGGATTTCCAGCCGCTTCCCAGCGCCGGCGTCGCCTCTGACGCCTTCTCCGTGTCCGTCTTCCCGCCCCGGCAGGTGGGTGGCCGAGGAGTGGGGCGCCTGCAGCCGGTCCTGCGGGAAGCTGGGGGTGCAGGCGCGGGCGGTGCAGTGCGTGCAGCGCCTGCAGGACGGCACCAACCGCACCCTGCACACCAAGTACTGCCCCGGGCAGCGCCCCGAGACGCGCCGGCCCTGCGGCCGCCTGCCCTGCCCCGCGCAGTGGAGGACGGGAGCCTGGTCCGAGGTGAGCCACGGGGAGGGGGGCCTGGTGGGAAGGCCCCAGGAGGAGGGGTTTTAGAGCTGGGTGTGATGGTCAGGTGCTTATGGAGTAGAATCCTAAAATGGTTTGGTTAAAAGGGAGTGTTAAAGGTCGTCTAGTCCAACTCCCCTGCGGTGGATAGGGATGCTTTCCATTAGACCAGGTTGCTCAGAGACCCATCCAGCCTGGCCTTGGTGGAGATAAAGGATGGAAATAAGGGTACAAGAGCCAGTGATGTTGTCACAGAATCCTGGAATGGTTTGGGTTGGAAGGGACCTTAAAGCCCATCTCATTTCAACTCCCTGCCTTGGTCGGGACACCTTCCCACTAGACCAGCTTGCTCCAA
Source organism: Climacteris rufus (assembly GCA_013398175.1). Taxonomy (NCBI): domain Eukaryota; kingdom Metazoa; phylum Chordata; class Aves; order Passeriformes; family Climacteridae; genus Climacteris; species Climacteris rufus. Next base: position 30,207 of record VZRZ01001940.1, on the reverse strand, counting down.
GCCTGGCTTTGAACACTTCCAGGGCTAAGGGTACAAGAGCCAGTGATATTTTCACTGCCTCACTCAAACTTACAGAGGGGAGAGCATCCCTGTGCAGAGAGTGGGGAGGTCTGGGAGACAAGGAGGGAAACCCCATGTCGGGAGGCAATACCCACCTGAGGAATTGCCATCTGCACATCCTTCAGCAGCACCCCTGGGGTGCTCTCAGGGTGTGGGGGCTGTCCCCAGGCTGTCACTGACTGCCTGTCCATCTCTCTGGGCTCAGTGCTCGGCGACCTGCGGGGAAGGAGTCCAGCAGCGGCAGGTGGTGTGCAAGGGCAGCGAGAGCGGCGCGCGCTGCGAGGGTGACAAGCCAGAGGCCATCCAGGGCTGCCATGTGGCCCTCTGCCCGGGTGAGAGGAGGAGGAGGTGGCACTGGGATGGGGCACTCACCAACCTCCATGGGGATCAACCTCCATGAATGCCACCAGCCCATTGTGGGGGTGCCAGCAAACAAGGTCGGGCTGAGCGTCCCTGATGCTGCTGGCAGCAAAAAAAGTTAAAAGCTGGCCAAAATATTTGCCTTGTCTGCTCTTAGCCCTGGTTTTGGTTTTCTGGCAGATTGAGGATGTGATGGGCTGATTGAGGTGGGTGCCCTGGGGTTTTTCCTGGGGGGTTTTGAGTGGCTGGGCCAACCAAGTGCTCCCTAAGTGACTTCATTTTTAATGAGATCCCTTAAAAACAAACGCCCTCCCGAGGTATTTTGAGTGCCCCCAGCCCGTGGCTGCTGGGCATCGTGGTGCTGTGTCCACAGGGAAGCTCTCTGGCATCACCGCCAGCGCCGACGCCGGTGACCACGGCACGACCAAAGGGCAGCGCGTGCCCCAGGACGGAGCCAAAAACCCCGTGAGCAAGATCTCCTCCAGTGAGTGTTTGTGCTCCTGTGCTCGTTTCCCGGGATAAGGGGCTTCTGCTTTGCCCTGTGGGAAGCGCAGAGGTGGGAGCACATCCAGCAGCGCTCTTGGGGAGTTTTGCTCGCCGCTGCTGCGTCCCCGCTGCCTCTGCTCCAAAGCTGCTGCTCCAAAGCTGCTGCTCCAAAGCTGCTGCTCCAAAGCTGCTGCTCCAAAGCTGCTGCTCCAAAGCCTCTGCTCCAAAGCTGCTGCTCCAAAGCTGCTGCTCCAAAGCTGCTGCTCCAAAGCTGCTGCTCCAAAGCTGCTGCTCCGCTGCCATCTTGTGGACTGTGGCTCCTGCAGTTTCAGTGCTGCACTCCCTTTCCCTCCTGGGTTTTATGCCTGCACTTTCCTTTTTACCTTGGAATTTTTTAAGTGGGATGGTGGCTTCTGGTTCTTCCTCCTTGGAGTGTTTCGCAGCTGGGATGAGGTTACATCCCCGCCCAATTTAAGATGCTGGTTTGGAGCATCCCTTGCTCTCTCAGAATTCTTGAGTGCTTTGGCTTCATTTTCCAGGTTCCTCTTCCCCTCTTCCTGTGTGGATAGCACCCTGAAGGGGTACCTTGTTCCCTTTGGGACCATCAGAAAGGTGCAGGGCTGGGAGTCAAATGCCACCCTAATTTTGTGCTGCTCTGTCCCTCTCCAGGGGAGCCTTGCCTCGGGGACAAGTCCATCTTCTGCCAGATGGAGGTCCTGGCTCGCTACTGCTCCATCCCTGGCTACAACAAGCTCTGCTGTGAATCCTGTGGGAAGAAAGCCTCCTCCAGCACTGGCTCACCTCCTGTCACCGGCATTCCCCCGGGAACCACCACTCCCAGCCCTGCTCTGGCGCTCTCCCCCTACCCCACCACCCCAGCTCGGGGGGAACCCGGTGGGGACCCTACTCCTGCACCTGGGATATCCAGCAGTGCTGCTTTTCCAGGGGAGCTGCCAGCCCCAAGCGAGCCAGGAAGGGGCCAGGGGGCCAGGTAACCTGCTTGGGACCACCTCACCATGGGGCAGGAGCTTTCCTCCCTCTTCCCTCCCTTTCTCCCCATCTTTTTCCTCTCCCCCAGACTTCCAGAAATGGTTTTCATGGGTGGCACTGCCAGGTTTGGCAATGACCTGGCTCCACACCCAGGAATTCCTGGGAAAACCACTTTTTTCTCACAATCCCACTTGCCCTCCCAGCCGTGCCATGGCATTTTTTGACAGTGCCACGGGAAAAAAAAAAGGTGGAAAGGAGCAAAAAAAGCTGCTGTGGGGAGACAGGCTGCTTCCTCCCAAGGTGCTAAAAAGATGTGGGAGGGGGATGGCTTTAATGTTGCTTTTTTGTTCCCCCTGATCCAAGCAGCAACATGGGATGTGCTGGAGAGGAGGGTCCTGGCTTGGTGATCAGCCCCAGAGCTTGGGGATAGCAGTGGGAGGATACTGGGAATCTGGGAGGGCAAGGAAACTGGAGGGAGGTAGTGAGGTGAGGAGAGAGGAAATGGGGGGAAATCCCAAACTGCTGCTCTGGGCTCTCCCTGTTGGGGTAGAGAGTTTGGGAAATGTGTCTGGGGGAAGGTGGAGCATGACAAGCATAGAGCAGATTCTGGCCTGGAGGCAGGAGATGGTCCAGGAAATTCCAATGTGAGCAATAAGAACCACAGATGAAAGACCAAAAATTGGTGTAGGCAATGCCTGTCACCTGGGGGTGACTTTTTTTAGCCAATACTGCCCTTGGCCAGCCTTGAGCTGATAGGGAAGCCCAGCCTTCTCAGGACCACCACCCTCATCCCTGCACTCTTGGACCCAGTGCCTGTGGGGCACCAACACCTTCCAGAGGGAAATGGGGGAGCCTGGAAGCTGGAAGTGGATTTTGGGGGCAGTTACAAAGAGAGGAAGACTCATCTGCATCTCTCAATTGCATGGGAAGGGGTGGAAAGGGGGTAATTAATGCCATTACAAATTATTGTGCCAAGTACTCAACATTTGCACAGCACTTTAGGAGCCTGGGCTGGGCTCACCTCGCTGGGTGTGGGGCCAGCTCTGGGCACAGGGTTTGCCTGGAGGAGTTGCAGTCCCCAAAGCCTCCCCAGAATGCTGTCCCTGAGGGGGCTGCTGTGGTTTTGGGGGTCAGCCTCCCAGTTTGGGGCATCTGGCACCTCTGTGTGCAGGGGAAGGTGGGCAGCTGTGGGGGAGGAGATTTTGGGAATGGAGAGATGGAGTCCAAGAAAGGCAGGGTTTGGCAGATAGACCAGTTTGGCATTGCAAAAGGGGATGTCCTTGGGAGCACATGCATGGTGTGGGTGCATCTGCTGGGCCTGTGCTTCCCTAATATCCAAGGATTAGGATGTGCCATCCCCAGGGACAGTGTTTGTAAACTCTTCAGGTGTCCAGGGCTTGCTGGTGAGGTGGCCTGGGGTGATTTTCCATGGATTGTGACAGGGTTGAGGTATTTGCTTGGACAGAAATGGAGGGAGACCCCTCTGCATTCCTGATGTTTTAAGCAGTTCTCCCCTGGAGCTTTCCACCACCCTCCTGCTGCTGGATGAGCATTTTTCCAACTCCTCTTAAAGCACCTGGAGGTCCCTGGCCTCCTGGGTGCTGCCTTTTGGCGTTAGGTGGGCACCCCCAACCCTGGAACAGAGCCCTGCACCTGTCTGAGCCAAGCAGCTGGCACACCCCGTGTGCCTGTGGAGTGCCCAGGTCTGGGGCATGCAGGTATTGGTACCCACAGGGTGGATGAGATGCTGTGGGAATACCAGGGTGGGATTCATCCCTTGGAATGCTGTGCCCCCTTGCCAGCCCCTCCACGGGAGTGCTGGCGTTTATTTATTGTGCCAAAGATAACTCTTTGTTTACTCTTCAAGGAGCATAAGAAAAAGACCTTCTCCCCCCCTCAGCAACGGGCTGTGATGTCCTTCCTCCCAGATTCCCAGCTGTGCCCCTCCCTTCCGTGCTGCCCTGGGCATTGGTGCTTTATTGCTTAAGGAATATTTGCAGTGGTTCCTCGCTCCACCTCGGAGGAGAGCTGTGCCTGGGGACTGAGCCAGCTCCTTGCACCCCCAGCTGGGCTCCCTGGGGGGATTTGGGGGCAGGGGGGCTGTGCTGCAGGTGCTGACCCCCACCTCGAGCTGAGAGGTGGGGGAAATCTAAAGCAGGGTGTGCTAAACCACCCCCCAGCAGCTGCAGGTGCTCTGGGGTGGTGATGCAGGGCTGGCACCCAGCACTGCCTGTTTCATGGAATCCTGGAATGGGGTGGGCTGGAAGAGACCCTAAATCTCATCTAGTTCCATCCTCCTGCCACGGGAAGGGACCCCTTCCACTAGACCAGGTTGCTGCAAGCCCCATCCTGGCCTTGAGCACTTCCAGGGATGGGGCACTGATTCCAGCAGAAGGCAGGCTGAGCTTGGGTCCCTCTGTCCTGTCCTAGTCCTGTCTCCAGGAGGAGAGGATGACTCTGTTCCCCTGCACCCTCCTGGGCCAGGTGGATGCACAGAGTCATTCCTGTGATGTAACCTTGTCCAGTGTTACCATGATGTATAAAGTTTTGTACATATGAGATTCAGAGCTTTTTAACTTTTAATATTTATTAATTTTGTTGGGTTCTTTTTTTTTTTTTTTCCTTTGAAACTCTAACATAATGTAAAAAAAAAAAAAAGAAAAAATAAATCCACATAAAAATCTGTTCCTGTTGATCTGTTTAGGGGATGGGTGTGTGAGGGGGGAAATATGAGTGTGAGGTGTGGGTGTTGAAATGGATTTATTTTGTGTTACTTCTCCTCTTTATCTGCTGGAATTTCACACTGCTGTTTTGAGCAGGAGGAAAACCTCTGTGTATATCCATATATACACCTATCCATAAATGGATGGTTGAGCCAGTGCAAACATAAATATCAGTGTGTTACTGGTTCAGGCCCAAAAGAACCCCTGATGCCATAAACAGGTAATAAATGAAGAGTGGTGTAAGGATGAGAGCAGAGAACAAACCACCGTGCCCAGTGTCAGGGTGTGGTTTGTGCCTCCTAAAAAGGTGCCTCCCCTTTTCCTGTTGGATTCCCAAACCCAGCTCCTGCTGCTGGAGTGTTTAGGCAAGCCCTGATAGAAGGTTTGGGGCTACCTTGGCTGTCTCAGCTTGTGGATGCTCCACTCCATCCTTGAAGCAGGATCTGTTCTTTGTGCTCTGGTGACCACGGTGCCAATGAGCAGAGAATCACAGAATCCAGAGAATCAGAGTCCTGGGATGGTTTAGCTTGGGAAGGATCTCAAAGATCCTCTCATTCCAATCCTCTGGTGCAGGCAAGGACACCCTCCACCCAACCAGGTTTCCCCCAGCCCCATGCAGCCTGGCTTTGAGGCTCAGGGAACTGTGGTGGGTGAGAGGTGCCAGTGGAGGTGCTGGATGAAGTCAGATTGTGCCTGTGGTGCTGCAGTGCCACGATTCTGGCCGAAGCTTTTGGCCCCTACCACAGGACATCTTCTTTTTGTGAGTTCTTTTAACAGACACTTGAGATAAGACACAATAGAAATACTTCAGAGTTTCTTCGGTCTCAAAATGTTTATTAAGTGTTATCTATAACTTGGCAGCACAGAAA
>VZRZ01001940.1:0-24486 GCA_013398175.1 Climacteris rufus | reverse complement strand
TTTCCAGGGTTTAAGATCAAATGAGGTGTATTTCTGGGGATCATAACTTGTTAAAGCAAAACCAGTGAAATTCTCAGAATTCAGGGTTCCAACACTGCAGCAGCTGCCAGAAGAGGGAACAGCCCAGCAATTAGGATCAGGTTCCTTGTGGCTTCCCCTCTGGGGACATCCCCATCTCCCCCTTACTCCTGCCCAAGGAACCCTAAACCACCTTAGGGGCAGAAGCACCAGGGGGGCTTGGGACTGGCACCTGATGATCCTTAAATCCCAATCTCCAAGGGGTGATTTTTGCAGCATTTTTAACCCTGGGACAGGAGTCTCTCGATGCTATTTCTTTTCCTGAAGGCACAGGTAAGTGGTAGCAATAAATAAACAGGGAGTGGGGAGCATCTGAGCCAGCCCAGGTGAGCGAGGGGAGGCTTCCTGGGCTGGCAGCTTCCTGAGGGATGTGCTGTGATTTGGGAGCTGAAAAATAAGCCCAAGACAGCACACAAGCTTCCTGGAGGTGTCCCTGCAGCATGATATATTTGGGTTTGCCTCTTTTTTTGAGCTGTCTAATTGCCCTGATTAGTTAGAATCTGAGTAACACCAGATTCCTCAGTGTGGAAAAGCCTCTGTGAAAAGGCACCAAGTGGGAAAAAAAAGCTTGGAAATGACACATTTACAATGCCGTGCTGGCAAAAGGCAGCTCCTCTCCCTGGGGTGATATCCTGCTCGTGCAGGAGCATGGAATGAGCTTTAATCCTTCAGCAGTCTCCATTAAATAGGATTTTTTGGGTGCTGGCAACCCAGAATTGGGGACCATCCCACCCTGGCAGGGGATGGAATGAGATGAGCTTTAAGGTCCCTTCCAACCCAAACCATTCTGTGATTCTGCAAAGCAACTCCCCCCTTCCCAAATCTCCTCCTGAGAGGTTTTGTGGCAGGAAGCAGCCAAGGCAAGAGGTGGCTGGGCTTCACCAGTGTGGTTTCTCCCTGCCAGCTCATGCTGCTGCAGGATGCTCAGCTCTTGCTGCAGGGCCCTTTCTCCCTGGGTGATGTAGGACAGGTCCATGCTGGAGTTCTGGCTGGAGCTGCTGTCTCTGGTGGGCTCAGGGCAGGGAGCTGCAGGAGGAAGGCAGAGAAATGTGCAAAATCCCCCCCAACTTTGCCTGCAGCCATGGGTGTGGGTGCAGAAGTGCAAAGGAGCCAGAGCAGAGGGGTTTGCTTTGCCAAAATCTTGGCTCTTCCCATGTAACTGGTCCCCTGATGGGCAGGGGGATGGCTTGCTCCAGAAAACCTTGCTGGCAGGAGCATCCCTGGCCTCCATCTGCTGTGCCTGTGCTGACTGCTTGGAAAGCTCTTTGACGTTGCTTTCCAAACCAATTCCCAGGAACACCAGGGTACAAATTGCACGTTGCTTGGGTATTTTAGCATCACACAGGCAGCCTTTGGCCCAAGCCCTGCTTCAGAAAAAGCTGATAAATTTGCCAGTTTTCAAGCCTTTAGGTAAGTGGTGGGGCTGGGGACACAACAGGCGTGCAGCAAAACACAGAGAAGTGCCTGTGACCTCTGCTAAAAGCTTTGGCTGCCTCCGTGGTGAGCCAACACAATTTACCTTCCCAGAACCTCAGGCTCTCCTGCCTGCTATCAGCACAGGGAATGCCTTTCAGCAAGCAGAGAGCTTGAGATCAGCCCAGCAGGGAGAATTTGGACCCCAAAATGCAGGTCTAATTGTATGGAGAGGGGTGAGTTTTAATAAATATCCCTCCATCACCTGTTGCAAGGGGGTTGTGAGCAAGGCTGGGACATGTGGGGCCCACACAGGACCTGGGCTGAGCTTACCTGTCCCCTTCCCCTTCAGCCTCTGAAGATAATGAGGAATTTTGGGAGGCAGGCCATGGGATCCTCTTGCAACAGCCACTGTCTTCAGGCTGGGGGAGAGAAGGGTGGGCTTTGGTGAGCAGGGAGTGTGCCAGGAGGGCACTGTGGTGCCCCACATCCCTGCTGGAACATCATCTGCAGCCAAGACCAAGACCCAGTGCACGGTGAGGATGCAACAGATGCAGAGCTGTGACATTCCCAAGGGGACTCCCACCCTTTCCTGCCTGGTTTTCCCGAGGTGGTCGTGGGTGATGCCACAGCACAGCTTCCCAGTGGTCCCCAGCATGGTGCAGGAGCAGGGATGAATTCCAGAGCACCAGGAATGTGCTGCCAGCCAGCAGCTGGGAATAAGGAGTGCTCAAGGACAAGGCAAACACAGGAAGGGTTGGAGGGAATGGCCAGGCTGCCCTCTGAATGAACACTCCCTGCTGCGAGGGGACACTTGGGTGGTGCCAGTTCATCAAGGACCTTGGGGGCAATGACAAACTGGTGGCACCTGCATGGCAGGGAGATGAGAACAACGTGGCTTTGCCCTCAGGGTGTGTGGGAGCTGCTTTAAAGCCACACTCACACAAAGTGGTGCTTCCTATGGAAACTTCATAGGTGGTGTGGTGGTGATTGATGCTGCTGCAACCCCTCAAATAAGGCTTTATTTTCCTTTTTCCTGTATTACTCCCTTCTAAATGTCTCCTGTAGAACTCTGAAGCTCACAGTGATGGTGGGACCACTACATCTTTTGGCATGAAGTCACTCAGTCCTTCCCCTTGTGTTTTTAATGGCCCCTTTTAAAAGGTTAAACCCAAACCCTCCTAGGTCACTCCTTTACATACAGCCACACTGGATTCCTCTGGATCTTTGGAGTGCCTGCTTTTTCAAGTGCTTTGAAAACCCTGCTTGGATTTTACCATGGAAAACCTCTTCCACCTGTATGTTGGCTGCTTCTCAGTCACACAGCATCACTACAGCTCACTGCACCTTCAACTTTATAGGCTGCAACAGTCAAAATATTTGGGAAAGGAGGGATTTTTTGGGTTTAAAGGGGCTAGGAGAGACTTGCAACTGGTGTGGTTCTGGCCTTTCTTGGGATGGTCAGGCCAGGTTGGATGGGGCTTGGAACAACCTGGGCTGGTGAAGGGTGTCCATGGCAGGGGATGGAATGAGATGGGCTTTAAGGTCCTTTCCAACCCAAACCATTCAGGAATTCTGTGGTTCTGTGAGATGGGCCAGAGCAGCTGATTGCCCCCATGTCACTCTCTGTACCCTTGTCCCACAGGGGAATGGGATTCTGCCTGTGTCTCCAAACACCCTCTGCACTGCTAATACCTATTTTCCTACAGCAAGTGTTGCATCCCTTCAATACTCCCACTCTTGGCCAGGATGGAGTGGGTGGAACAGTTTTCTAGAAAAAAATCAGCTTTTTTCCCCCATGGGTTTTGCCAGAGGGTTTTATCCCATCCCTGGAACATTACTGCCTCAGCCCAGCCACTTCCCTACTCCCTGCCTACCTCCCCAGCCCCAGCCCTGAGCTTTTCTGCCCAGCTTTTCCTGCAGGGATAACATGGCACAGCTGCTGTGGTTTGCCCAGCTGTGTCCCATTGCAGCTTCCCAGCTTTCTCCCAACATTCCCTATTGCTGGGCAGGTTATAACAGCAACCCTGCCAGGTGCTGCTTCCCTGTGCTGTGCTCCAGACTGATCCCAGGGGGCTGTGGCTCCTGGTTAAGTGTGTGCATATCCCAGGAAAGCCTTGCAGGGATGCTGGTGTGGTGTGCATGTCCTAAGGCAGCTGGCAGCTCTGCAGCAGAGATTTGGGATGTGCAGCTGCAGCTTTATGTGAGGTTTGCTACTGCCACGGTTCGGTGCTGGGGTTCACACCACTGCTTTGGTGAGTTGTAAAGCATTTATTTTTATTTTTTCTTATGGAGTTTGGGGAGTCTCTGGGGACCAGCAGTGAGGAAATACAATTCTTTTTATTGCAGGCTGCCTGGGAAGGAGAGAGCAGTGGCTGATCAGAGCTCTGTCCTGGTGCTTTAGAGCTTCCTCCACTGAACTCCCAGGGAGAGCTGGTCCCTGCCATCTTCTCACACACATTCCCTCACTTTTGTCCACAGTTTCTCGTGGTATTTTGCCTCTGCATCCAGCTAGAATAGGCAGGCAGACAATGTTTTATTGGAGAGTGGTGTCCATGTGCTCTCCTGAGGGCTGTGTGCGATGTCCTGGCAATAGAGTGACTTGCAGGGGGAAAGAAAATATGGAAAACTTGGGAATCCAGGAGGGAAAGGCATCGCCACCTCCAACCCAGGTCAGGGGAGACAGGGGTGCCAAGGGGTCAGCCCGGTCCCATCTCCAAGGTCCCTGGACCTCGTGTGCCGCTCGTGGGACATCCCTGTGGTGGAAGAGGAGGGATTTTATCCCGACATCTCCATCAGATTTGGCTGCAGCCACTGGAGGTCAGTGCTGACCCGCAGCTCCACATGGGGAGCCGCGGTTTCCTTGTGAGATTCCTGGGAAGGGGCTGTCCTGGGGGTCTCCACCAGGAATCAGGTCTGGCACCCCAACCCTGCCTGTGTCCCTTTCCCCTGCTACTGGATTAAAGGACTNGATGAGGGAGCTGGGGGGGGCTCAGCCTGGAGCAAAGGAGGCTCAGGGGGCCCTGCTGGCTCTGCACAGCTCCTGCCAGGAGCTGTCGGGCTCTGCTCCCAGGGAACAGGGACAGGAGGAGAGGGAACAGCCTCAGGCTAAGCCAGGGGAGGTTTAGATTGGACAGGAGGAAAAATCTCTTCACAGGAAGGGGTGTCAAGCACTGGCACAGCTGCCCAGAGTAGTGGAGAGGTAAAGGATGTGTAGATGTGGCACCTGGGGATGTGCCCAGGTCCCTTTCTGCCCACTTTGAGGTGGCTCCATTCCAGCTCTGTGGGCACAATGACACCCACGCTGGGGATTTGGGGCTGAAAAGTCCCTTTTAGGAGGGTTTGGAGCCATTGCCAAAGAAATGGGGGACCTCACCAAAAGGCCCGTGTCCCTTCATTGCCTCTGCTGCTGGAGCTTCCAGCCAGGACTGGGAAAATAAATTACTGGGAAGGGCTTGGAAAACTTCAGGATTCAGTGGCTCAGCAGGGGAGCAAAGCTTCCAGTAGCAGTGCAAACTGGTAAAGTCCCTATTCAGATGTCCTCACCACTTCCAAGAGGTCTGGAAATGCATTCCCAGCTCCAATCCCAGCTATAGGGCCTGGTCTATCTGGCAGGACAATATCACCCTTTGGGGCTGGAAGTTCAACTGATTTGGGGTAAATCAGCTGAATGACAAACCTGGCTTTCTCATTCTCCTCTAGAGAAGGAAAAAGAGGAAAGAGAGTGATGGAAAGGGTCCCAAATAGCAGGTGGATGCCTCTTGGCTTTGTCTGAGGAGCAAACACTGACACTGAGGGGTTTCAGGTCAAAACAGCCCCCCACAAACCCCTGGCAGAGCAGTGGGGTTGGGAGGGGATTAAGGCTTGTGCAGAGGAGGTTATAGCAACAACTCAGGGTGTAAAACTCAGCTGAGTCAGCCCAAATCCTGGCTGTGAGGCTGGAGGAATAATGGGATGCTCCTCTGAGAGGGTGAAGCTGGGGGAGCAAGCAGGAGCTGCTCTCAGCTCAGCAGAAGGGGATCTGGGCTCCCTCCTGCCAGGATCACACTGGGATCCTCCTGGTCAGACCTGAGGGTCAGTCCCAGGGCCATTGCTCTCCGTGTCCTTGAGGGAATCAGCCCTGGGATCAGCAGAGCCCTGGCACAGGGGAAGCCCTGATTTTAAGCAGAGTCTTGGGTGGCCTCCAATACCTTTGCAAAAGTTGGCTGGAAGGGATAAGGTGGCATCTTTTCCCTCATGGGAACCCTCTGGCAGGGTTTCTGTCATCCCTAAGGGTGCTCTGGGGGGTTTTAGGAGCAGAGGAAGCCCTCACATGCCTGTTTTGGAGCCCTGATGGGGCATTTAGCTTTTTAGGGCATCCTAAATACAGACTTAGAAAGCAGGTCCTTGCTGGAAGTGCCTCTCTCTTCTTCCCATTCATGTCTCCAGAAAAGTTAAGAGTCAAACAGAAAACATATAGAAATACATGGCATTTATTTCTGTACATGATCAAAGAGCTTGTAATTGGTGTCTTCAGATGGAAAACCAGACAGGTTTCGTCCCCCCGAACCAGGAGATTCAGTGCTAACATTGTCAGGCTCATAATTTAAACAAATATACTCCATGTCCCTCTTTTTTTCCCTAAAAAGCACGTTTATTACACACAAAAAAAAAGGGCTAAAAGTACTTCCAAGGCACATATTTATCAGGAAGGAATGAAGAAATGCTGCTTTTTCCTCACAGGCCTCCCTCCAGTGCCAGAGAGGTGTGGGTGGCTGATGACAACCCAGATTTGGAGCAGAATGCAAAGCAGAAGGACAATATTTACTCGAAGCTAATTGTAATTGTCATAAATGGTCACCAAAAGAGCTTAAATATCAGCAGAGAAGGGAAGCTGCTGGATCTCTGTTGTTGGAATGCTGTCACCCCACGTGTAGGATGGAGGCAAATCTTATCTCCATTACAAGAGAAGGGGAGAAGCTGCTTAGGGGATGAGAGGGCTTCTCCCTTGATGTGTAAACTTTGGCTCAAAAATGAAGGTGAGAGGCTGCAGGCAGAAGTTGCCCCTGGATTGATGGGGTTTGAGTCTGCAGGCACCAGCAAAAGTGTGTCCAGTATGTGCTGGTGTTCCTAAAGAGGAGGAAGAGAACTTTGCAAACACCTTGGCAGCTTTGAAATCATCTGGTTGCCCAGCTGAGTGTGGCTGACTTCAGATCCATGTGTCACCTGTTAAGAGCTGTAATTTCTCTAATTTCAGTGTCTTCACCCCATCCTGGGAGTTCTGATAATCTCAAAACACCTTTTCAATCCTCCCTTTGCCACCACTAAAATGCTCATGCCCTCGTGATTTTTAATTACAAGGTGTTTTTAATAACATCAGGTGATTCTTGCAGCCCTACCTGTCTCAGAAGGAAAAAAAAGGTGGAAAAATTCAAGGGTAGCCACTAGAGCAGGAAAGCCCCAGTCACATTCTTAGCAACAGAGTGCAAATTCCCCTCAAGAATAAGAGGATGGCACCAAGCTGTGAGGGAGCTGAGTTTGCAAATAAATACAAACCTTCAATTAAGCCAGAAAGAACACAGAATAATTAGCATTTTTCTTGCTTCTCTGCCTTTCTCCCTGAGGATTGTTTTGGGGTTGCAAAAAAAAAAAAAACCAAACAAAAATTAGGAACCGTCACATCTCCCCCAGAAATAATTTTGTTCCATATTCTTAGACAATTTGGCAGCCACAAAAGGTGTACATTAAAGGAAGGTCATTCATTCCATCCACTGGCTGCTGGTGTGCTCCCTCCTGGCAGCTTTGATAAATGGGGAGGGAATGTGGCATTTTGGGGTGCAGGATTGCAGGAGAGTTTCTTGGGCTCTGAGAAACTCATCCAATTGCAAAATGACGCTGTTTGTCATGAGGACCAACTTGGCTTCCAGCAAGGCCTTTCCCCATGAAGGGGAAGAGTCCAGGAGGGGGAATTCTGAGCCTTTGGGGTGAGGGCAGGTTTGGCTGGAGGCAGGGGGTGCCTCTGGCTGTCCTGCAGCAGCTCCTCTTCGGATGTGCTTCTTGCAGCATTTTCCTAATTACAAGGTGGTTGTGGAGGAGAGTCCCAAAGTGCTCTGACTCCCCTATTCCTTCTCTGCTGTCAGCAGGAGGTTGCAGACCTTGGAATTGCTTTGGTGCAAGGCAAATTCCCTCCCGGGCACGGTGCCACGCCGGCCTTTCCGCGCGGTGCTGCTCTGGCTCCCCGCAGACTGGGAAACTGTGAGGATCTCTCTGTGGGACAAGGTGGCAGCAGGATGGTCAGGAAGCTGTGGCGGTGGTGGATCTCATCTTCCTCCTCCCACACCAGCCCAGTCACCCTCTCCTGAACATCCATGGGTGCTGCTTCCACCCACGTCACCAGGAAGTTGTGGTGTCCTTCCCCCATCCCCACTAATTCCAACCCAGTAAGTGTGCAGCCATTAATTCCCTCCTCTTCCCCAAAAATCCTCCTTTTTCTCAAGCACATCCTAATGTTTCTACAGGTTGTACCTGTAGGGGACCTGCTCCTCTCTCAGCTGCAGGCACATGAGCACCGGGCTGCCCGAAAACCTCAGCATGGTGTCAAAGTGGATTGATGTCTCCACCTCTGTCTGGCTCCTCAGGGTGGCTTGGAGGAAAGGAGAATCAAGTTCTGCCTGGAAATCCATGGCAAGGCTTCCCCTGGGAGAGAGAAACACACGAGGTCTGGTCACCGAGCAATGGCCTGCACTGGGCACCAAGCAATTCCATAAACAACTTAATTGGAGGTCTGGCCATGGAAAATGGATGTGTAACCACCAGGAAAGGCTGGACCCCCTCAGGAGAAGAGCAGGGGGCTGTGGAAAGCTGCCCTCCCCCCCAGGTATCCCCATTCCCAGAGCCAGGCAGTTTCCCACCCCTGACCTCGCGTTGACGCTGGTTTTCAGCTCCTGCTCCCAAATGCTCACGTCCATGTTGGCTGAAATGTCCAGCCCCAGCCCACCCTGGAGTTTGATGGTCACTTGGAGGCCAGACTGCAGAGGAATGACCTGGAAGAAGGAGGCAGAGCTTGCTGTGACCGGGCACAGCTCTTGGATGAGTGGCTGATACCGTAAAATCCACTGGCTTGTTTTGGGGATTCGCTAGGATTTGGTGTGGAGGCAGGTCCTGGCTTCCTCCCCACACAGCACCTGGTGATGGTCCATCAGCAGGAGGTTCCCCTTGACCACACTGGTGGGCTCTCCACTGCTCAGCAGCACCTTGGCCATCAAGTCTGTGTATCCCTGGAAGAAGACGATCGGCCGCAACTGGACGTCGAAGAAGGTGGCCGACATCCCGGCCATGAGCTCCGGCTCCTCCTCCCCATCTGAGAGGTTTTCTCCCATCATCGACTCCATCCCTTGTGCTTCAATGGCGACCTGGAAGAGAGGAGTGGAAGCACCCTTTGGAGCAGGACATCAGCAATGGAGCTGGATGGGGTATCCAAGCCACCCCTGAGCACCCTGAGGCATCAGTGTTGCCTCATCTGGTTGCAAAAAAAGCAGGGGGCTCCCTTCTCCAGAGCAGGTGTGTCTGGTTTGTGTTGGTGGTTTGGGAATCTGCTTGTTTCTGATACAGGACATGCCCAGTGCAGGGGTGCAGCACCACAAGCAGGTCAAGAGGGGACACAGGGACAGCTCTGGGTGGAGCTGTCACCCCCTCCAGCCCCCAGCCACCCTGCTGCTGGCACCTGAGCTGCGCGGAGCCGCCGGCCGTGGCTGAACAGGGAGAAGTCGGAGACGCTCTTCCTCAGGAATCCACCCTCCAAAAACAGCAGGTCCAGCCCGAAGGTGGAAAGCAGGTCCTGGGTGGCTGAAAGGCAGAGAGATGCCCATGAACACCCCTGGGTGTCTGGTGGGAGGGGGTTGGAACTGGATGATCCTTGAAGTCCCTCCCAACCCAAACCTATGGTACCATTCTGCATCTTCTCCTTCCATTCTTGCAATACTCAAAGGATTTAGGGTTTTTATTTTTCTCCCAGGAGCTGGCTGTTCCACCTTCACTGACCCCCTGCAAGGCCAGACTGAGCTAATTTGAAGAGGGGCAGAACTGAGAGCTGAGGGATGAAGAATTAGGCAGATATTTAGCAAGTGTTACTTGTTGCAGTCTCTCTGAAGTTTGATTTGTTTTTTTCTCTCAGTACAAGGATCCACCTCTTTGTAAAGCTTATTAAAAGTACTAAATGAACTGAGGAATGGAGTGAAATACCAGGGAAATTCCAACCTACAATCTACTGTTGTTTCCACCTCCAGCTGAAGCTCCTCTTTCAAACCAACAGGGCTTGGGAAAAGCATGTGGTGCAGCCCAGCCCTCCTGCTGTGGGGGTGTTAGAGAAGGACATGTTCAAATCTCAGGTGATCACAAGCAGTAGTGCTGGGAGACATGCTCAGAAACCTTCCACCAAGATTTTGGGGCGCTTTACACAGGTGAAGCCTCTTCTGGAAGCTGCCTTTCCCTACCAACCTCTCCTTTAGCCCTCTGAGGGGACCATGGGATCAGTGTCTCTGTGCTGTCACCTGCCAGAGGTCCTGAGAAAGAAGAGGAGGTGCCAACTTTTGAGAAGAAGTTGTAATTATTTATCCGTGGGTCTCCCATGACGTCTTTCATGATCTTCCTGGAAGCAAGAGGGAAAGGGTACGTCAGCACTGGGAGGGAGGGAAGGGAAAAGGTCAGTGGTCACTACAGAAGTCTGTACAAAGAAGGAAATATAAATTTCCAAAGTATTTCTCTTTGTTGCTGACTGCCCAGAGAAGTGTGACCAAAAAAATGCAATGAGCAGGCGTGCGCTCCCCTGGAATTTCCCTCTCCTCTGGCTTATTAGAATAAAACAGGCAGATATTTTTGTGCAGCTTTTTGCCTAGCTCTGAGAAATGTGAGTGCTCAGTTTGTTTTGCGCAGACAGGAAGATTAATGCAGGTACAAACTGTGCCCTGCCCTGGGAGCCAGAGCTTCGGCCTCCAAGGACTGAAACCACGAGCCTGTGTCCTGCTGCCCTGGGGCAGGATGATGAGGAATATCAGGTTTGGGTGGGCTGTGTGGCATCTGCATCCCTTTTGTTACCCCAGGAATGTCCAGGCAGCCCCCGTGCCAGCTCTGAGAAGTGATGCTGGCACATTATAAGGACAAGCTGGACAACAAGCACAGCTGGAGTGTGGAGGAGGAGGAAAAATGCACCCATCCCATCCAGCCCCACCTTGCCAGGTGGTGGTGGTCACGCAGGCTGTTCTGGACCTTGAGCAGCAGGAAGGTGGCCATCTCTGTCTCCATGTCGCTGGTGGCCAGCAGGATGTTGGTGACATCCATGGCTGAGGGGTGGTTATCCAGGAGGATTTCTGCAGCGGCCAGGCGACAGGTCTTGTCATAGCTCTTCCTCTTCTGGTGGAAAATCCTCCTCATCGCTCGCTTCACCTGATGAGAAGCGGTAATTAAAACAGTGCAAATGCAGCCCTGCAGTTTGGCTTTGAGTGGGAAGAGGAGCACCAAGGCCTGGCTTGACCTTCCTTTCCTACCTTGCTGGAGATGTGTGGAGCAGGGAATCGCCGCAAGGCCGAGGTGGCTGCGGCGGTGACGGCAGTGGGACCCGCCTCAGCGTGGTCCAGGAGGGTGGGGATGGTCTCAGGGAGCATCGCATTCCCCAGGGCCAGCAGGTAAATGACCACCTCGGGCTCCTCCTGGGCACCTCTGAGTCCCCTGAGGATGGTTTCCACCCCACGCTCCACCACCTGCTCGGGATTTGCAGGAGGTGAGGGACAGGAAATGTTCTGGGCGTCCCTGGACTCAGGGGATGTCCCAAAAAGCCGCTCGTCCTTGCAGAGGACCCACCTGCAGCCCACACAGCTTCTGCTGGCACAGCTTGCCCACCACGGCGCCCACGGCAATTATCCCTGTCTCCCAGATCTCAGGTGCCAGCTGCTTCCCATCCAGCTTGTCCTGGGCATCAGGAGAGGGGTAACAGGAAGCAGGGAAAAAAAAATGAGGAAAAAGAAAGAGGAGGAGTATGCTTTACCTCTTATCTCAAAGTGTTTATCAAGAAAGTAAGGAAAAGCTGTATCTTACCTACCTTGAAGGGAGCCATGCATTATTTAATTGGATAAAATGCCGTGGCTTTTAATTAAAGTTTTATTGTCTTTAATGCACTTTAAAGCATTTTCTGCTGAATGCTTTTCCTCTGAGGAGCATCTACTCCCATCGCCAGTATCCCATTAAATGCACATAAAATAATCCCATGAGCAGGAAGCTCCATTTCTACAGAAACATTTTGCTTTTTCCACAGTGTGTGGATCCATTCCAGACACAGAACCCTCAGGGAAGGGACAGAGATGTCCATACTCACCAAGACCAGGTGGAGAAGCTCTCCTGAAGGCCGGGGAGAGAAAGCTGCTGCGTAGAGAAACTTCTCCCAGAGGGACTTGGGCTCTTTGCTGAAATCCAGGAATTCTGAGAGCGCTGCCAAGGAAGCCACTGACTGTGTGGCCACTGCTGCCTCCACAACGAAGGGGCTGGAGCAGGAAGAGGGAGCTCATCAGTGGCACAGCCCCCAAAACCCATGGAGTGTTGGGACAGAACGGGCACTACGGGAAACCAGAGGACACTGGCACTGGTCAGGATGGTTAGCTTGGCTGGGATGGTGTGTGGAGCAGCACCAAATGACTCTGTCTTGTCCAGCACTGGGAATTTTGGCAAGATAGCTCCAGGGAGTCTCACCACATCTCCTCAGGTGCTCTCCTCAGCAGCTGCAGGATGTCCCTCTTCTTGGCACCGCGCAGCATCTGGATGAGCCTCTGGAACTGCCAGGTTGTCGCTGCCTTCGAGGTGTCTCTTTTGACTCTGTGTCCGTCAAAAGCCTTCAGGAAGGCTCTCAGCTGCAAAGGTCAGGTTTGTTAGGTGGGATTCAGCCTCTTTTTTCCCCCTTTACTGTGGGAAATTTACACTCTGGGCATCTGCTGCAGCCCTGCTCCCCCACTGCTGAGGGTTTGTGCTGAAGCCCAAATGCCCCAGTTTGTGGTGAGTTCCACGTTGTTGCAATTCCATATTTCCTAGGTGAAAATCCTGGGGAGGCAGAAACAACCCCTTGTTTGTCCTCTCCAGCCTGACCTGCAGTGGGAATCTTTCTTGAGCTCAGAACTGTGATGAGTTTAACCCAACTGTGCGAGCTCCAGGGGCCTCATCCTGCCTTGGCAGCAGTAACCAGCCCCTCCAAAAGCACCGCTGTGGTTTAACCCCAAACCCTGCAAGTGCCCAGCTTGGGGGAGAGCATGTGGTGAGTTTTGGGGGGCGGTAGCTTCACTGACCGACGGGCAGTGGGTGCAGAGCCTCCTGAAGGGCAGGCCGGCCATGCCCAGGGGCTGGGGCCGTGCCTCCGTGCCAGCCAGCACATCCTCAAGGCTTTGTCCAGACACCTCTGCTGGGCCAGGCACTGGAGGAGACACCAGCTGGAGCCTCTGCCTGTGGAGGGAGAAAAAGTCATTGGGAAGGGCATTGTGATTTCCAGCCTCTGTGGTTTGTGGTTGGGATCATCGCTCACCTTGAACTGATTTTGATTCCAGAGCGGGACCTCAGGGCTGGAGCCACCACATGGTTTTCCTCTGCCAGGACCGACTGGAGGAGGTTGTCTTTCACCACATACTGGCTTCTGCTGGTGGGCTGCCACTGGACTCCAAAAATCTTGAAAAAAGAAAGGCAAGGAGAAAAAAAATGCAACCTTTTCTCCCTTCCCCTCTCCCCAGGAAATTTCTCCTTTTAGCAGAAAAAGAACTTTCCAGTCTGCAAAGTCACCTGCTTCACTTGCAAAATGTAGGCAAGGATAACCCAGAAGAGCCCAGCTTCTTCCCAGATGTGGGAGAAGGCAGCACCAGGTGAGGACCACAGCAAGGGGATTTTCTCACCTGTGGCTGATGTGGGTAAACATATTGGTGACACCACACAGACTTTCATTACAGGGTGGTGTTGAGATCCCTGCCAGGGGCCTCTGGGCCCTCTGTGGTGATGTCCATTTTTATATTTAATTCAGTAGAATTTGTAGATTTGAAAAAAAAAATCAGTTTTGGTTGTGGCAGATATTAATTACACTAAGACCCACAGGATATAATTTATTTATGTCAGGGCTGAACATGGGCTGCTGCTTTAAGCTAAACAGAGTCCTGTCGAACTAATCCCCAATCCAATGAGTCTGAGACCCAGAAAACATTGCTGTATCTCCACCTTTCCAAGCAGGATGAGCTGACAGGTCAGAAGTGATAACAAGGATGGGGATGGGATGACCCAGGGCACTTTTTCTGCTCCTACCCACCTCGACACCACTGGCTCCTCCTGAGTCCCACTTTGGGGATGGCTCTGAGAGTCCCATCCCCAGCTGGTGCAGAAGGCTGAAGCCAGCTGGGGCTGGGACTCCAAGCCCACCTGCAGGAAGATTTTGGGGATGTCCCTGATGTACTGGACAAGAGCTGAGCCCCCCATGGAGAGAGCAATGGACTTGCTTTGTTTACGGAGGTGAATCCAGACTTTGGCTTTGTGCAGGTGAGGAGGTCTTTGGTCTTGGTGATGGAATGGTTGGACACAGTGTAGGTGACTTGGCAGCTCCCAGAGGCGTCTTCCTGGAACAGAAATGGGAGTGACCACAGGTATTAAATGATCTGTGGAGCAGACAGACACAAAGGCCAACATAATACACAGGAAGGCATCAAGAATCTACAAAGTGAGCCAAATTTGGGGAAATTGGATAGCTCCAATTCCATCTGGGCATCTTTGCAAATTCAGGCTAAGAGCGGCAGGAACATCTCTGTGGCTGCATTCTGGGTTCTGAGGTTATCTCATGTTGTGCACCGGTCATTCCAGCTGCCTGCTGGCAAAGCAAATCCTGCTTGGCAGGAATGCTCACAGAGTTTTTCTCCACTATTCCTACTGTCCAGGGAAAGGCTGTGACTTTGTAAGTGTGCCCATTGCTGAAAATGAGAGAGATTATTTTATTTTAAGTCTTCTGCCTTTCCAGTGGTCATCTTTGCTCACAGACTAGTGAGCAGCAGAGCCCATGCTCTTTACCCTGAATTTTGCCTCCTCTGCTGAAGCTCGTGGGCTGGCTCTGCTCTGGGGCATCCTGCAGCTCTCCTGGTGCATCCCTGGCTTTTGGGCAGGGTCTGGCTGCAGCTCTGGACCTACCTCCACCGTGGTGCCAGCGTGGGGCTGGAGCTGGAGCAGGCTGATGATGCCACGTTTCAGGTTGGAGATCAGGATGTTTTCTGCTTCATTCCCATAGAAAGCTTTGACCTGGGGGGACAGGGGGTGGTGCCTGGCTGAGGGGACATCACTGGGGTCCCTGCAGGCTCTCTGCTGCCTTCCCTGATGAAAGGCATCTCCCCTGCAACCTGTAAAGTTTTCTCAAGGAGGATCTTGTCCCTCTGTGGATGCATGCCCACAAAATTTCCCTTTCCTCCCCACCCTGGTTTTCCAAAGCCTTGGAGGAGAAGGTCAGAAAGGAGCTTATATCCCAGTGTCAGGACTGAAGAGCTATTAACATGGGGTGCTGCAGCTCCAGCTGAGTCCCTTTGGAGGATGGGGCTCCAGGCAGGATTATGCTGGACCCCATGGGAGAGTGTACAGTCCTGTGTCCAGTTCCTGCTGCTCTGATAGGAAATCAGAGGTGGAGCAGGAGCATCTATGGGCTTCACAGCCAAGGAAATTTGGGATGAGGACAGGAGTGCTTTGCAGAGGACATGAAAAAGCCCAGGAGGTGTCCAGCTGACCTTCCCACTGTTCCAGAAGACGAACACCGGCTGCTGGAGCTCTGCCTGTGCCTCTGGGCTCAGCACAATCTCTGCAAGGGGACCTTCAGTGCTGTCCTGGCTCCTCTCCTCTCCTGGCTCATGCTGGGCTTTCAGGCTGTGGATCTATGACAGCAGAAGATGGCAGAAAGCAGTGACCAAGATGCCTGCTCTAAAGCTGGTGTGCATTTTACCTGCAGGCCGTGGATTTTGGTCAGAGAGGTCATTTTTCAGGTGGCATGGGCTAAAAATGGGAGGGATTGCAACTCCTGGGGTGCTCCCAGGAGGAATTCCTGGCTGTGATGGCTGTCCCACCCCACACACCTGCAGCTGGAGCAGCTCTTCCCCTCCTTGGTCCCTCCAGAGCCGGTGCAGATGGACCAACACCTCAGCCCGCAGCCGGGCTCCCCACAGGGAGGGTGTGGATGTGTGCTCCAGCTGCACATCCAGGCTGTACTGGTACTGATACAGCATCCTGGGCTGGAAAGAAAGCAGCTGCAAATTCCCTGTGGAAAGATGGTTGAAGGTAAGAAGCCATGGATCACCTCTGCTTCCTGCATCCAGCAACGCCCACCCTAGAGAGGACCCGGACTTGCAGGGATGCTCAGGACCTGCAGCACTCTGCCTCCTGGAACTGGAAGTCTAGGTGATGGGAAGGTTTTCATGGGGAATTATTTGTCCCTGTGGTTTGGATATTTGGGTGTTTTCTGGGGTGACAGCTGATTCCTGCTTTAAAAATGATGGCTGGAGCAGGGGCTCTGCTTAGAGACTTCAAGACTTTTAGAAAGTGCCAGAGAAACTTTAATCCTGAGGTTTCCTGAGCATGCCCATGGACAGGAGGGTTATCTCCAGTGCCTTTTCAGCACTAGGCATTAACTGGGGCACAATTAACATTTTTAGGGGAGATGAGAAGCCGAATTCTTCATATTGTGTTTCCCATCAGAACTTATAGCTCTTAATTAAATCACTGACTTGGTGCTAAGACAAAATGAAGTTGGCAAGACAGCTTTAGATCAAAACTCCCTGCTTTAATCTTATTTCTCTAGAATAATTTGGAGTCCCTTCACTTACTTATAGACAAATGTGATTAAAGGGAGGAGGGTTGCCTTTGTCATGACAAAACCAGTCAAATGTATTTTCTGAAGTCACTTGAAATTCTCCTGCAAAATTTATGCACTTTCTGGGCTTCTGAAATGTTTTATAGCTTTGCTGCTTTTGTTATAGCAACAAATGAAAGGAATCAATGGAAATCCAGCTCATCCCCTGGGGATTTCCTCTGTGAGACAGCCTGAAGAGGTTTTTATAGTTCTGAACCGTGTGCAGTTTAAAAAGCTCCAGCTCTCCGATTTTTCTCACCCCCCAGGAAGGACTTGTACAATCCCTAAAGCTTCCCTGCCTCAGGAGATGCTCTGGCTGTTTGCAGTTTGGCAATCACTGTTCCCTCCCTGGCTGGAGACCGGGAAGGTGAGTGCTGGGATGAGCATCCCACCTCTCTGGGCATCCAGACCCCGCCACATCCCTGTCCCCAAACCAGCCCAACGCCTCTTACCTTTTGCTGTGCTCATGAACGAAAAGCAAAGCAAGCAAAACCATCCCCAAACCGCCTGTGGATTCATGGTGAGCTCTGGGAGGGAAGGAAGGGGGGTGGGAGAGAGGGAATGCACAACAAAAGTGGGCAAGATCAGCAGTGTCAGGCGATGGGGCCCCACCTTCTCCCTGTCCCCGCCTTACCCAAGGAAAGGCAAATAATTAAACCTTTGTACCAACCCCCAGCAACCACGGAGGGTTTGGAAATCAGCTGCCGTTCGCCCAAGGCCGGCGGGAGGGGAGGAAAGCTGGGAGAAAGAGCTGCCAGAAGCATCGTGGGGTGGAGAAATGGCCAGTTTGCCGTGGTGTGGGAGGGGGATGCTCACAAAGCTGCTCTGTCCTTTGCTGATCCATCCTCTCCCACGGTGGGATAGAAGATAGCTCCTTTCAAAAGAAAAGACCCAGAAGGGGAAAGGGGGGGAACAGCTTTTCCATCCTTTTAGCAGAGACGGGATTTGCAGCCCGGAGGCTCAGGTTACTGAAAGGGCCAGGCTGGAGGGGACGGGGAGCAGCTGCTGGTGGGTGGGATTGTGAGTCCTGTTACCCCAGAAACGATGGGGGAAAGGGTTTAGGGCTCAATCTCTAAATCCCTTGGCCCACCAACCATAGTGTTTTGGGGTTTTTTTCATGCACGAAGTTTCTGATTGCTGAGTTTAATTGTTCTCTAAAGACACCAAGGCAGTCATGATGCAGTTCAAGGTCCTGGGAAGTCTTTTTGTTAAGAAGGGTGGGAGAGGGGGGAGCACATCCACGTGTCATTCTGGAAGTGATCTGCATATGACAGTGGGACCAAAACCCCAGGGCTTTGGTGTTTTGGCATTTTCAAGGGCACATCTTGCAGCTCTGCATCACCACTGGGCTTTGGGGCCACTGCTGTGATTTAGAAAGCAGGGCAGCTCCAGCTGAGAGCAACCTGGGGAAGTCCAGTTAGAGGTTTCCTTTATGTGGTGTCTTCACTTGGTCTTCTGATGGTCTTTATGGACAAATATCCCATGTTTAGCTTGAAGAATTTTCTTTTCTTTAGTATTTTCATTTAGATTTTATAGAATGGTAGAATGGTTTGGGTTAGAAGGGACATTAAAGATCATCTCATTCCAACCCCCTGCCATGGGCAGGGACACCTTCCACTGTCCCAGGCTGCTCCAAGCCCTGTCCAGCCTGGCCTTGGGCACTTCCAGGGATGGAGCAGCCACAGCTTCTCTGGGCACCCTGTGCCAGGACCTCCCCACCCTCACAGGGAACAATCTCTTCTGTATATCTGACCCAAATCTAACCGTGGCAGGGGTTTGGAACTGGGTGATTTTTAAGGTCCCTTTGAGCCTAAACTATTCTATGGCCCTGGGGAATTCATGCAATGCAGGAGCAAAGCAGTTTGGGGATGGATGGAAGTGCTGCTGGACACAGAAAGCTTTAGTTCTTTATCCAGGGTGGGGAAAAATGAAATATTTCAGAGTGAGGTGGTTGCTGAGGGCCTAAGCCCTGAAGGTAAGGTCCTGGAATGTTTGGTGGCTGCAGCTCAACCCCCTACCTAGAGAGAGGAGGCAAACAGAAAACCAGCATGTGAAAAATACCCTGCTGATAAGGAGGTTAACTGGATTTGAGCTTTGACAGGTTGCTTATTTAGGCTTGGCTGCAAAGCCTTTCCAGGACTGGTATGTGGAAAACAGAGAAAACCTGGCTTATCTTTCTCCAAACCTGCTTCTTCCTTCTCTCTCTGGGAGAATCTGTGAAAGAGTGAAGCAGAAGAAACCAGAGGGAGTTCTAAAACTTTGTGAAGTGTTCTTCCCAAATTTATTTGGGGCTGCTTGCTCTTGGAAAGATGCCCCAGGGAGATTTGAAAACCTATGGACAGATGCAGGAGCCTAAAATCATGCTGGAACCTTCTCCAGCCCCTCGTGTATCACCCAAGGGAAATGTGATGTCCCATTTCTATCCAGTGAAGTGACTCCCTGGCTGGCTGCTGGAGCACTGGGAGAGATTCTGGCTGCAGGACCTGATGCAGCAGCTCCAAAATTCCTGAGCAGAGCACGGCAGGGGTGGTCAGCGTGACCAGGTCAGCGTGCCCAGGTCACAGAGGCACGTGGGGACCTTGCCACCGGGGTGTGACATCAGGGTGGACTTTGGCCAAGGGTGGCCAGCCTGCCCACCACAGGCTGAACTCACCTGGAGGCAAAGGGGGCTGTTGCATCAGAGCCTGCAAAACTCAATTTTCACGTCCAGACTCTCACAAAAAGGTCAGGTGGGAACAAAGAGACCCCACCAGGAATACCAGTGGCCAGTTTCTAGTCTGGGAGGGTACCATACTGGGGAGACTGCTGTCCCAACTTTCTGTGATTACAGAGTTTAAAAAGCTGTCTTCTACAGCCTCCTCAGGGCTCCTTGGGAGCAGATTACAATGCTCTCCTCCAAATTTTACTCTGAACTTTATTAGAGCAATTAGAGATAAATGCAACCATGCAACAGTTTCTAAGCTCTCACTCAGGTGGGTCTGGTGGGTCTTTCCTCAGTGCTGGTCCAACTCTTGTGCTGGAGCCTTCCCCCCAGTCTCTGTGGGATGGCTGTGGTCCAGGTGGCCTGGGACATACTGCTCAAGAGGTCCTGGGTGTGGTCAACGAGGACCTGAGGGTCCTAATGGGCTTTAATCACCCTAATGAGCCTCACCTTTGGTCTCCACCCATGCCCCTGAGCTCAGGAGCCTGTTTAAGCTCAGCCTTGAGGTTGGATGGGTTTTTAGCCTGTGCTGCAGTCTTGGTTTCTGGTCTGTTTCTGCTGGTCCTGCGTGGACCTCCTTTGTGCCCTTGCTGCCCTGGAGAGTGTTGATGGAGCTTTCTGGGAGGATCCCAGCCTCAATTTCTTCTAGAGGGGCCCTGCTGGTCAGGGCACTGCCAGTGCTGCATCACCCCTGCTTTGTGTGGGACCATGGATCACCCAAGGAGCTGTAATCATTCCCAAAACCTCTTCCTCCTGCTCCCCTGGCACATGGCTCTGAGGTAAGTGGGTTCTGTGACTCTTTGCTGTGCAATAATTTTTGTTGGGGATTTATTTTGAGCGCCTGAGGCCTGACTTTGCCCTTAGAGCTCATCATATAAATGTTGAGATATAAGGGGAGCAATGCTGTGCAAATATGCTGATTTTTCTACAAGAAAAACAGCCTAGGAGATGATGTGGATTCCTGCAAAGCAGCCTGTCACCTGCCCTGTGAGCAAGGGCAGAAAAGTATTTCACTGGTGCTGGTATTGCCTGTTTAAAAACAAACAATATTAAGAAAAATAAAAAGGAAAAAGGTCAATTAATATTAACTACGGTTAATTAATATGCTTAGTTAATATTGGGCTTTAAAAGATTTAGAGTTATTTGTGAATATATTTTTTTTTTTAATATATACAAGTTCGGTCTTACACCAGCCCTTTTTTAAGCCAGCTCACCTAGGCTGGGTCTGGCAGCCAGAAATGCTGTTGGATGGGTTGTTTTTTGGGCAATTGCTTAGGAATTTGCTGTGAAAACGCTCAGATTGCGCTACCTGGTGGAGGAAAAAAGTCTACGGTGGGGATGAGGCTGTTGTGAGATGCAAAAAAAGTGTTCCGTGGAGAGGCTTGTGAGCCCCCCATTTGCAAGGCACTGTCTCTGTGCTTTGTGTTTTATTGTCTGGATGTTGCCAGGCTGCATTTTCCAGGACAGCAGCAGAGCAAGCCTCCTTTTTGCCTTCCTTTTTTTCTCCTTCCTTCTGCCCCAAACAAAAAAACCCTGAAAAACCCTGGCTTGACGGGGTCCTTACGAGCAAGGGGGGAGAGCCCGAGCAGAGCAAAGTGGAAGGAGCCAGGTTTACATCCCAATCTGAGGCATCTCAAAGCCTGAAAAGCTGAAAAAAAAGACTTTGCTGTGTAAAGCACAGTGATATTTTTCTACAGTTGCTGGAAAATAGGGCTGGGATCAACCTGGGGAGGTTTCCTGGCCCAATTCCCTGTGTCCCATGATGGATGGATGCCTGACCTCTCTGCAAAGGGTTCCTGCTGATAGAGATTTCCCAGTTTCTATAGTGAATTTATCCCAGCACTTTGCTGCTATAAAGAAAACTCCTCTTTCTGCAGTTTTCCACTGTTACTTTTAAACTCTGTGTCTTTTCTTGAGAGGGATGTGGAGATGCTTCAGCCTCCCTCCCTATTTCCTTCCTCTTTTACCTTCCAGGCCCTGTTTTCCAGACCCAGTTCTTTCCCTGTGAACCCTTGGTAACCCATTCCCCAGTTCAGGCTTTGTTATATCCTTGTTTTTCTACCTTTTGGGTGCTGTGGGTGAAGGTTTGGCTTGGAGGAGTCCACCCTGCTCCCTTTGCTCAAGAAACCATCCTTGCAGTTATTTTAATCTCCCACTGCTGAGGGCTTCCTCAGGCACTGATGAAAAACACCCAGGAAGCGTTTAATTTTTTTTTTTTTGAGGTTAGAATGGTTTCTACAAGTCCTTGAGACATGACCACGTTTGGTAAAAGAAAAAAAAACTCAGTGCAAATTAAGGTTTTTCCTCTCCCAGCCCTGCTGTGCTCTGTCCTCTCTCTCCACAGAGCACTAGTTTGTAATCTCAGCATCTGTTAAGGAAACATTCCTAATCTTGTCCATTAATAATGCAACAGTTATTTGATCCAGTGTTATAAAAGGGTTTGAAGTCAGGCTCTGCCCATGCCATTGATTTGAGTTCTTGATTAAGTTGCTGCTTAAGAAGCCCTTTGCTGCTTTAAAGCCTTTCTCCAGGGGTCAAAGAATAACATTTTCAGGGAGGGAAGGAGCATTGCCCAGGAGTCGCTTGGAAATTGAGTGTATTAAACCTCGTTTCTTTAAAAGCCGTTGTGGAAAGTGAAATTAAGGCACTTGAACTACTTTGGGAAACGGCCCATTTAGGATAGATCCACACTGGCAGAAGCTGCTTATCTGATGGTCAATAGTGGTTTGATCAGTGCAGGGCCAGTCCCCTCAAGAAATACACGAGCCAAGCCCAGCAATGTGGAGGAAAAGACACAAATTGAGTTTAGAGAGCTGGACAGATAACACCCCACAGGTTACCTGAAGCATGGCCCTCCCCAGCAGCTTTTCTTGCAGGTAAATTTATAAAAGCCAAAAGCTGATGCTCAGTATTTTGCTCTGAGTAGGGGAAGAGCTCCCTCACTGCAACTCAGGCAGTGGAGTGCCACAAACATGCAGCCACATTGCTTCAGGTTCTGCTTAAATTCAATGTTATTGAAAAAAAAACATTCTTAGAGATGCTGCAAGTGAAAGAAGAGAACAGAGAGAGGAGCACCACTGGCACTGTAGTTGATATTTTACTGTTCCTCTTTGTCTTTTAAAAATATATTAGACAACATTAACTTTTTAACTCTGTGCTTTGGGACAAACCATATAAAAACCTGTCAATCTGGCTGCTGTGTTCAATTTTGGTGGCTGGTTTTCTTCATTCATGGGTTTTATAGTTGCTTGTTATCAGACAGTTTCCTGAACTGAGCTCCCTTGAAGTGATCAAGCTTTCAGAAACTCCAGAGCCTTGTTGTGTCTTTAAGAAACTGAGTTTGTTTGTTTGTTTGTTTGTTTTTGTTGTGTTTTTTTGTTGTTGTTGTCTGTTTGGTTTTTTTGTTTGTTTGTTTTTGTAGACAAAGTTATATGTTTTAGAAGATCTTTGGAACATTGTGCACCTTTCCTGCTCTGGGAGTGGGTGGTGACTTCTTATTGTGGTTGATGTCAGGGGAGCAGATTGCTCAGACTGGGATCTGCTGGGAGCTCCTTTGCACAGTAGGTGCCTTTCTGCAAATGCTGGGAGTAACTTCATAGGATTTATGAAATACATATATTATAATAGATTTAATATTTTTATATATTTAATATGATGGCTGATATTCCTCAGACATAAGGAAATCATGGAGACTTTCCTGACTCTGCCAAGTGTATGGTGTAATCCATGAAACCACTGCTGTGCTTTGGTGTTGGATGTGGCTCTGAGAGAGCCAGAACTTGCTCAGAATTCAAATGATGCCTGACAGGCCTCAAGTGCAGCTGAAAAATCTCTTTTTTTCCTCTCTCTTTGGAAGAGGTAATCGACTTCTGAGGCATTGAGCTAATGCTTGCTGCATTTCATTTACATTTTTACAATTAAACAAGGGGCTGATAAGATTGACAAAGAAGATACAAATCAGGAGCTTGCTAAGCAGCAGCCTCTCAACTCTCTGGGTGGTGCAAAGAGCAGTAGGGAATGATGACTGTTTTCCCGTGTGAGATTAATCAATAATAACATGCTCACTGACATAAAAGTCACTCATTACAAGCGATTTATTATTCACTGAAGTGCAGGAGTGACAAAGCCCCGGCAGAATGATGGAGAATCTTCCTGTCAGATTTCTCCTTCTCTTCTTGTGCCAGCAAGAGTAATCAAGCATCTTTAAGGGTTTTTGTTGCTCTGTGACTGTCTGTAGTTTAGGGAGAAAACAGTACCCAGGAGTATTAATTATTTAATCTGCTTTGCCTTTTGCCTCTACGTGTGAGGTCTGACTGTTGTACTGGGGAGTGGGGCCAGTATAATTTCTGAGAGTCGGATTTGAGTGTTTTAGAGGTGAACACTGGAGAGTCAGCTCCCTCTATGGTCAGAAGAGGGGGAGACCTCTTCCTTCAGGATGTCTCTCCAGAAAATGCTCTTCCCAAGTCAGGTTTTCTCTTGTAATAGCAGAAGTCTTGCCTCTTCCTAAAATTGTGGTGTGGATCCCACTGGAGGTGGTAAATCTCTCAAGGGGGTGAGCTTGCGCCGGCACACCTGCTGAGGTGTGACTAGAGGTGTGAGAACGTTTGCAAATGAATTTGGAATAACGAGAATCACAGAGTCACTGAGGTTGGAAAAGCCCTTCAAGACCACTGGTCCAACCTCAGCCCAATCCCCCCCTGTCCCCAGCCCAGGGCACTGAGTGCCTCATCCAGGCCTTCCTTGGACACCTCCAGGGATGGGGACTCCAAACCTCCCTGGGCAGCCCCTTCAATGCCCGAACACCTTTCCAGGAAAGAAATTATTCCTGATCTCCAAGCCTGGTGCAGCTTGATGCTGTTTCCTCTCATCCTGCCTGGGAGAAGCCAATCCCCACCTGGCTGCACCCTCCAGTCAGGGAGTTGTAGAGAACAGGAAGGTTCTGGGCACCTTTAGCTCAGGACAGGCATGGAATCCCTGTTTTGCATTAAAGGGCAATAAGCATTGAAATGTTTTTTATTGCACTGGAAATCTGGCAAGAAATGGAGTTGTTTATCAGGTTAGGTGCTGTTGTCTGCTCTGTGTGCTACTGCACCCACAGTCTGGTATCAGCTCCCTTCGTGTATCAACTATAAGACACATTAATAACTTCCAGCAGGGTGCCTCGTTTTCCACAATAAAGCAGTTTCTAAAGCTTTTGTTAGAGGCAACTTAAAACTCTAATTTACAAAGCTTAATTGTTGAAGAAGCAATGGGGAAAGGCTCCTTATTTTTTACTCGTTGACTAGATGGGGGGAAGGTGATTTTTTAGGATGTGGCTCACTTCTCATCTCATTCTCTTGCTCTGATTTGGTTGATAATAAATTCAATTAATTTCCCGCAGTGGGGTGTGTTATGCCCGTGACCGATGAGTGATCTCTCCCTGCCCTCA
>VZRZ01001939.1:113944-178478 GCA_013398175.1 Climacteris rufus | reverse complement strand
AACAGGCATCACGGTAATAGGGACTCTATTGCTTTCACAGTCCCATATCTTGGAAATATTTGTTCCAAAAATATTTTGATAACTGATCCAGTAGTTGCTGAAGCAACTGGAAACACTTCTGGCCACCCTATTAGCTCATATTATTCCTAGAAGATATTTAAACATTCCCGCTTGGGGCGTTTCAGTATAAACCTCTTGGCATCGTTGGAACAGGCATACAGCCCAAGGTCTCCCTCCCCTAGCAACTTTCTTTGTAACCCAGCTGTTGGCTTTGGCACAAATCAAGCAACCTTCAACAGCTCATTTTGTCAGAGCAAAAAGACTCAAAGCAACGTATATCTTCAGGAAGGCTTCTGAGAGCCCCAGTGACTCCCTTCATGGAGTTGTCTTAAGATTTGCAGGGCCAAAGCCTTCGGTATCCATTGTTTACTGTCCTTTGCTAACCAGTTGTCCCCTCTTTCTTCTACCCCACTATTTTTAATTCTCTCCAACTACTCTAGTGGAAAACAAAGTTTCTGCAGAGCAGTTGAGCCTGTGGGAGCAAAGGGAGGATCTCAGAGACTTTTGCCAAAAGTGGCACTTTCTGAGCTTCTTCATCCACCAGTCAATTACCTATCACCTCCTCTGAGTATCCTGCCTGATGTCCCCTAATGTGTATTATTGCCACCTCCTTTGGTAAATTAACCACATGCAAGAAGTGAGTAATTAAGTTCTCCTGAGATAACATTTTTCCTCTGCAGGTCAACAAACCTCTTTCATCCCACAGTATTCCAAACACATGTACCACCCCATATGCATCCTTTGAATCTGGAGTTATATTTACCACCTTTCCTTGATATGATTCACAGGCTCTTACTGAGGCATATAATTCTGCAGTCTGTGCTGATTGTGTGGACGGTAGCAGCCCTTCTTGCAGTTCCCTTTCTTCTACTATAGCATATCCTGTAACTTGTTTTCCTTCTATTATTAGTCTTGAAAATCTATCAATAAACACCTTTTGGCCAAGGGGTATCGTGTAAATCTTCCCTAGCTTGGGTCTAAAAATCTACAACTTGAATACAGTCATGAGTTTCTTTCAGGCCCTTTGGGACCAGTTAAACAGGAGGCTGGGTTAAACCCTTTCCTGGGTTAAAAAGGTTAAACCCTTCCCTACTTCTCAATTCTAAGTCCTCCTTTTGCATTAAACAAGTTTCATACTGTAGTAACGCAGTGCTGGTCATCCGTTGGGAAGCTGTTTACATTATCAAAACCTTAACTTGATGCGAGACGTTAACAAGAGATCGTTCTGCTGTTAGTTTTCAGGTCTCAGTTACCAATAAAGCCACGGATGCACAGTTTTGCAAACAATGAGGCCACTCCCTCACCACTGTGTCTAACATATTGGAAAAACAGGCCTCCGGTCCTTGAGTACCCCTGTGTTCTTGCACTAGAATTCCTTTGATGTGGACTGTTTAACACCCACATACAATTCACATTCTTTTTCCCTGTCTGGAAGGGCTAGGGCTGGAGCCTCAGTTAATCTGACTTTCAATGCTTTAAACCTCTGCTTTCCTTCTCATGTCCGTATCACAACATTGGGGCTGTCATGTGTTAAAAGGTCATGCAGTGGTCTAGCTAAAAAAGAGAAGTCCTCAATCCAGGTCCTGCAACACCCTATTCATTCTAAAAGTTTTTGAAGCTCCTTTTTAGTCTTGGTTAATGGTACTTCTAAAATTCATTGGACCCTCTCTGCGTCAATATCTCCCAAGCCTTCAGTCAAAATCTGTCCGAAATATTTCATCTTTTTCTCCTCCTTTTGTGCCTTCTTTTAGCTAGAAAATTAGCAGTTTCACAGTGGCTTCTTCTACCACTTCCTCTTCTTCTCCTGACAGGAGCATTGTGCAGTAACCTAATCCTTGGGGGCAAAATAAACTCTTTCAATACTTTTTGTGAGGCTAACCTGAATAAGACCAGTGATCCTGCATATCCCTGTGGAAGATCCATCCATGTGTAAGAGACAGTCCGAAAATCCCTCATCTGCCTCACGATTATCGACAGAGACTGAAACCCTAAAAGAGGACTTTTGCATAAGAGTCCTGGCCTGGCTAAGGTGGGATGTTTGCCAAGTGTTGCCTGCAGGTGCACCTGCTGAGACAGGTTCTGCCTACGCAGGAAGGGCTGCACTGAAGCGAAAAGGAATGACCTGTCCTGAACACTCCCTCCCAATCCCAATCAATGGGCCTTGCCAACAATAGTGACAGATTTCCTCACCTCCTGGCCAGTTGCCCCCCCACTTTCGAAAAATACTATAAAGGGCCTTTCTGAATTAACCCTAATGAGATGTGCCCACGGACGACAGTGAGCCTATTGGCAAGAGGACCATGAGGACTTCATCTCATCTGTTGTTAGCCATTCTTCTCTCCCTCCCTCTCTCCCTCTGTCTCTCTTCCTCTACTTTTTTTCTTTATCTCTCTTTCTCTCTCACCTGTATCACGTAATTGTGTTGTTGGCACTCAATAAAGGTGCACTGTTTGATTAAAACTGAAATCCCCTTTGTGCTTTTTGCATTTTGAGATCATTAAATGAACCATCATGACCCCTGCTTGTATTAGTGGATCGTGACACCATGTCAATTGTTGCTTTATCATTTTCTCTTCTTCCTCTTCTCCCCACTCAGAGGCAAAATACTGTTTATTATCTTCTGTAAATGTGCATGCCCAGAAAGCATCCTTTAAATCAAGTACTAACTAGTAGTGACGTCAGGAGGGAACTAAAGGTGGTATAATGATCCCAGACCGTGGAATGTCTTTATTTAATAATCTAATTTATTATTCTTAGGTCCTGCCCCATTCTATAAGTTCCATCTCTTTTCTTAACTGGCAGGATGGAAGTATCATAGGGAGATATGCCTGACTCCAGAAGACCTGTCTTTAGTGAGG
Source organism: Climacteris rufus (assembly GCA_013398175.1). NCBI lineage: Eukaryota > Metazoa > Chordata > Aves > Passeriformes > Climacteridae > Climacteris > Climacteris rufus. The sequence continues at coordinate 175,560 of VZRZ01001939.1, read as the reverse complement.
ACTCAATAGTAGTCTGTAGTCCCTTTCTTCCATCCCTTGAAATAGGGCATTGCTTCTTAGAGACTTCTTGTCCAGGTTGTTTCAAGATAATCTGAAGGGCCTCTAATTTTCCTTATTTCCCTGGGGCTGCCGACACTTCGGTGTTCGCTTTAGCACAAGCTTTATCAGATAAATTACAGTGTTACAACAGTATTAGCCTCTGTATCACTTTTTATAATATTAATTTGCATTCCAAATTTAATCATTAATTCTCTTCTCAACAGGTTACAATCACAATTTGGAACCAGTAAAAATTCATGCATCTTGTATTTATCTCCCACATCTACTAATAGCAATTGGATGAGATACACTCGCTCATCTTTTTAACCTAACCCTTGAACAAAGATCCTTTTGACAATTGTCCCCCCTTTGGCATAACATTCAAAGTAGACTGAGAGGCTCATGTGTCTACTAGGAAACACACTTCCTCTTGATCCTGACCCACCTTGCAGTTATAAAGGGCTCCTGTATGGTGGGTCCTTGTTACAATGGGAGTTCATGACACCCCTAACAATCCATTTCCATCAGCTGGTGTACCTCCTCCTCACAAGGGTCCACTTGTCGCTGTGGACGTTCCCTCTTCCAATGTCCTTCTTTCTTACAAATGGCACATTGATTCCTTCCCAATCACTGTCACTATCCCAGAACCTCAGCATCCTCCCGAAGAAACTATCAGGTAGTATTCCATGATCATCATCCATATGGTTGAGATCTCTTCTCAACTTTCCTTCACTGTCCTCCTTGGGAATCCTTTCCTGCTTACTCCCTGAAATTCCCATTATACTCAAAAGTGAGACTTAATAGTGGTCCCTCCCTGTGGACCTCTTCATGGACCCCTCGCCTGTCTCTGGATGGTCTCAGGTACCCAATCCATTGTCTGGTGCTGGCCGCCATGGAAGGGAGTGGTCACTTAATAGTGGATGACAAGCACCATCAACTCTGTTTGCCTTCTGCCATCTTCAGAAAGTGGAAAGAGCCCCCAGTTGTGTGGAAAATCACGCTGCCAAAGGCCAGTGTCCACAAAGGGGACAGAGGAGTCCTGCAAGGCTTATACAAATGTAGGGACTCAACCTTATACAAATAAAGGGACATTCTACTGGGGCATACCCCTGTGAGGTCTCGTGAGTTTTTGAAGGCTGCAGCCTCCTTTTTATCATAAATTTCCAATCGGGGGGAGGCAGAGGGCTAAATCAAGAGATAACTACACCAAATTGCCAGAATACATTTGCAAAATATATGGTACCATAATGTATTTTTTGAATAACACGGATAGCATTATTATATACTAAATCATAATCCATATGCATTGTGGACAGAGTTAAGGTAACAGCAAATTCTCCTGCTTAATAGTTTATAACAGGTTAGTATGATAAATTATCCATTTCTCAGCAGCAATCAGTCCTTCTGTCAACCTTGAAATTGTTATAACAGAGAAAGTATTTGCTTTTACAGAAAATGCAAATGTTATTGAGTTATTGCGTAGTACAACAGTTTCTCAGCCTTACTAATAAGTTTCATCAGGATGTAAAAAAATTGTTTGCGCAAAGACTACTCCTAAAAACAGCAAGAGTCAGGCAAGGTGCTAGGCACTGCTCTGTCTTCTTTGTGTAGCTCAGTTGTGAGAGTGGTGAAAGTACTAAAGACTGCCCTGTCAAGGTGTAACTCCAGAATGTGGTCTAAGTGCCTTCGTCCATCTTTCTCAAAACAGATGGTCAGTGTCAGTGTCAAAAGGAATAACCAGGATCTCCCCAGCAGAATAGTATGTTACAAAGTTTAAGATAAAGCTGCAAATTCTTCTTTCAATATCTTTTTAGTGAGTTGTTGGTTCTAAAAGCTGCCTGCCTGTGCTGGGCTACTCTATTCATGTTGCACACTTCTTTTCTGCCCAGCTCTGTCCTGGATGCTGGAGGATCTCCACCCTACTGCAGAGGAGCACAAGCAGGCAGTGCAAGAGTAAGGCAGCATACCCACTGAGCAGCCTTCCAGCTCCAGGTGTGCTTCTTCAAAGCCCATCTTTCCCTGTGGGCAGATAGGGCACAGGCTCACAGATATTGAAGGCTATTCTGACACTGTGCCCACTTCCCTGTTCTAAGCCAGCAGGCATTGTGTCAATAAACACAAATAACAATCATGAATGTTAAATGCAAATCTAATATCTTCTCTCCATGTCTGAGATGACAGTCAAGCTGAGGGCTGGATCACTTCAAAGAAGAAATCTTGTCATAACTAAGCTATAAGGTTTCCATCAACTGTTCTAAACCTTTCCAAAGAGATGCTTCCAGCTCTGCTCGTAAAGTTGCAGCTGACAATCTCTAAGACACTGAGCCATCCCACTAGTGTTCCCTTGAGCATGCAGCCCTGGCACAGCTCCCAGAGGGGTTGCCACTCCAATCATGGCAAGACTCTGCTTCTGAGTGAACTAGAATTGCCTAATGGATAACCCACCCAGGGCAGTCAGGACACCTGGGCTGCAATAAGCCAGGTTGACATGGCCACATTGACCCAGCTCCTTCTGCAGTTCTAACTCAGGACTTGCACAACCTCTTCTGAATTTTTATTTGCTACATTTCACATTGCAGCATGTCGTATGAACAACTGACATTTCTAAATCACTGAAAAGAAGATAAATTCTTGTTTTCCAAAGGGTCAGCACAGCCTTCAAGGCACTGGTGAACTCTGCTGTTGGAAGCAAGAGTGATTTAAAACACAGTCCTTTCCTTTGATGCTTACTGTCTTAGACACCACATAAATCAGAGCTTTGTGAATGGCTGATCGGCAACCATATGCACTTTTACTTTAAAGCAGAGAAATCAAGGACCTGTAACAGCTCCTGATATGGTATTTTTAAACTTCAAAAGTAATAAACTCTTTATGAAGTGCCACTGAGGGGAGTATCTAGCCTAATTCTGTATTTGTTTGCACAGTTTGCTTTTTCAATAAAAACTGTCAATTTTTTGTCTTAAGTGCATAAAAATTTACTGCAATGTGAATGTTCATGTAGACCTCAAACAGAATCACTAGCCATTGTCTGCTTCCTTTTCAACTGCTAACAGCAGATTTTCATTCATTCTACAGAAAATGTGGAAAAAAACCAAAACCAAACCAAACCAAACCAAAACAAACAAACAAAAAAGCCTAATATAGCCTGAAGCAAACAATTTCCCTGAATGGAAGAATTCTGAAAATATGTGGACAGCATAACCTGCCAAGTAGCTCCTCCAGTCAGTCTGAGATCAGGTGCCACTGTTCCCATAGCTACCATGGAAGAAAAGACATTATCTGAGAAGATGACCTATTTTGCCCAAGGGACTGTCAAGACTGGCAAAACACCTCACAAGCTTTCACCAGAGGTTCTGTAACATAAAGAGTCTGTTACAGAGAGTAGCATAAAAAAGAGTTAAAACATGTTTGCTGGAAAACTGTATTTGCCCATCATTCAAACAAATGTCTAAGGAAGAAACTTGGATTGAGATGCTTTGGCAAGCAGCACTCTGTCTAAGGAAGCAAGGTCCCAAAATAGTCATGCACAAAGCTGCAGCTGTTTCTCACTGCTGCAACTCTGAACACGAGCATGGGTTTGCCCAGCTGTGCAGACCTTTAGCAATTCATATTCTGTACCTAACTGGTACTCTTCCATTTTCTTTGCAATTCCTGCACTGTTTTCTTTCCCTGGAAATGACTGTTGTGTCCTAAGTGAAGCTCTTGTCTCAGCCATTTCAGACATTGAATATCCACTGTTCTTTTTGACTTCCATCTTCAAGAAAACAAACTTGCAGTGCTGCTGGCTCTTTTCTAATTCAGCTGAACACAGTTGGACTAAGAAGCAGAATAAGAATGTCAAGTCCTATAAAGTCCTATAAAACCTGCAACATTCCTTTCTATTAAACAAACAAAAAAAAAAGTAGAAAAGTAACATTTTTAAATGGAAGGGAGAAAAAGAATGAGCTTTCTTGCAAATACGGACTTTTCTGGTAAGTATGATATACTACAAGTGAATCTTTGTAATCTAGTATCTCAGTTTCTTTCAAGAGGAAAAACTGAGTCTCTTTCAGGAGGGTTATTGGAAAAAGAAAAGAAAAAATAGGTGAAACCAACCAGAAGAGTTTATTTATTTGAAAGGTAATGACTGAGATTTTCAGCAATTTTTTCAGTACTATTTATTAGAACTATTAATTTTTTAAAAAACAAATGTTTAAATGCCTAAAAGAGAGCAGAATTAGTTTAAAATAGCATGAAAAATAATTTTGAAAGGACACCAAAACCACAGGTATTCAGGATGCTTCACACAGCATTGTTATNCTAAAAGAGAGCAGAATTAGTTTAAAATAGCATGAAAAATAATTTTGAAAGGACACCAAAACCACAGGTATTCAGGATGCTTCACACAGCATTGTTATAAAAAAATAAAGGGATTTATGTCATGAAAAGGATAACCCTATTTTTTAATTGATGTCTTCAGGAAATATATTGATAAAAGAGACAATTGTCAAACACGAATAGTAGCTGGGTGCTGAACTATATAGTCTTCTCAGGGACAGCACCCCAAAGGTTATTCCTGCTTTTGAAAGATAGATAGCAATAGCAAGTAGTTATTCTGCATAACTACTTATCAAACTAGAATAAAAACGTAGCATAGAGGTGCATAGGTATGGGAAGAGAGCAGAGGACTTGAAATACCACCAGAGGAATATAACCAGGTCTATACCAGGGCTACTAAAACTCACCAACGTCAGCTACTGTGCAGTAAATTAATGCAACTGTACAATCTGAGTAATGACAGCATCAGATGTAGCAAAGAGAGCAAGTAGCAGGCATTCAAGATAAAAATATCACCATAAATGGTGAAATCAGATATGCACTGGGAAAACTAATGGTATATTTTTTGGAATATAAGTGTTAGCACCATTTAACAGACTAATAATCATTATTTGACTAGACTTTCAGAGTTTCTTAGACGTAGACTAAGTTCTTGTTCTTTGTTCCTTTGGATCATTTAAATATTACAAATTAGTGCAATAAATTGGTGGATAATTTGTCTGTTTAGTGGGCAATTTGGATGAAACAGTTTGGTGTAAAATTTGTGCAAATCACACTGTTTGAATGTAGTTTAACAGCCTGAATCCATTGAAACTTCAGCTTCAGTGGGAGTCAAATCCATGCAGCTCCAGTACAGTGTTTCACCCAGCTCAGAGACCCTGAAATTTCACTGTAAGCAGCAGGCTCAGTGCAACTTCAGTAAGTATATCTAGGATAGCAGCCATGCTGAGCACCTAATAATGCCTTGGGGAACAGCACTGAAAGATCATCCAGAAATTTTCTTGATCTTGCAGCTAGCTACAGCAAATTAGGAGATGAACTGGCCTGCACAGGTCTTCCTCAGCTTTGCTTCCATTACACACAAACAGGGCCATAGTGCAAAGGATACACTCATGGGATGTGCCCAGTACACAAAAGATTTCCTATCATCATAGACCAGTCAGTAGACCCACAGAACAAGGCTCACAGCCCTGAGTGGTAGTTAAAGCCTTCTCAAAACTCCTGCAGGAGTCAAACAGCACCTGAAAAACCCAGAGGTGGAGAATCAGAGCTCTTCCACACATTATGTATTGCCACTTAGAAACCCAACAGTTTCCTAAATACATCCAGAGGTAGAAGGCCTAGCAAATTAAGCCCTAGAGAAAAGAAGCAATGCAAGTAATTAAAGTAATGCAATGACTTTTTGTTAGATTAAGATCAAAAGCAACATTAGAGTAAAGTGATGAAGGAACACTGAATCTGTGGTTCACAAAGTAAAGCAGAAATACCTTGATTCTGAGTGACAGACTTGCTTAAAAGATGGGAGCTGAGCCAGCTGAACCAGCTGAACCAGAGCAGTTCAAACCATTTGAATATGTTCTACATCATTAGTGAGCAGCAGATAATGCCAGACCACCACAAAACAGTGAAAAGGAGGCAGATCATTAACACATGGCTTCCTACTGAACATCTCAACAGGAAACCCTCTGACAGAACATGGTGCTGCAGACACTTGGTGGACTCAGCTGCATCATGCCTTGGCCACTTGACATGCCACCCAACTGAGGCCTGTAAGGTGGCCCACAGGCAGCTCTCGGGGAGGACTTCAACGGTTGGCAGTCAAAACTGACTGGCCTCCAAAAGCTGATTTATAGCTTGGGTCTCTGCATGGGATTGAATCTTCCTTGAAACTGAACACTGCAAAGAACAGGAGACATAAAGGGTTGATTGTGCTCGCATAATCCTTTAGACATAAACTGTTGACCAAGTCTGGGGCTAGAACTGAATCCAGATGCACCTAGATTAATTTCTGAGAAGTTTAGAAAGAAATGGGGTCCTTTCTGAACCATATGATACAATAGCAGGATGTTCCTAACAGTTTTGTTTGGTTCTGTCCCTATGAAATAAATGATCAAGTGTACCTTGCCATCAAGTCTTCTTAAACCTTGGCACAGGAGTCTCCCATTGTCTAATCTCAGCAACACCTTTCAGGCTGCAGCTGGTATTCTTTCTACAGGGAGTACCCTGGAGAATCAGGTTTTCCTGACCCATCCAGACAGCTGAAAATACCTTTTTAATTACTAATCTATGTGCATTACAAATGCACTCTGTGACTAATCTGATAATACTGCAATGCCTCATTCCACTTCAACTGTACAGGTGTCAGGGGACTTGAAATGGGTATGGTAATACCAGACTTCAGAAGGTAACCACTAGCAACACAAATGCAGAACAAAGTTATGTAATATGTCCTCACATTCCCCTGTCCCTCCATGTCCTTCTTCAACAGGAGAGAAGGTGTGTGTGGAGGGGAATAGGGCAGCAGAGGCAATTCCAAGGATGACAGAGTTTGTCTGAGATCTCAATCAGCCCCAGTTTGTAATAAGGGAACATGGTGTCTATCATGCAGAGAGAAAACTAGAAACAATGCTCTGCAAGGGACTTGACAGAGATAACTGATGTCTGAGATGTCTGCTTAAAAGATGGCTCTGAGCCCAAAGCCTTTCTGCTGTATTAGCACCACCACGAATCTAGGCTACCTGTCTCTGTGCCTTCCCAAGAGGTCTGAACTTAGACGGAGAGAGCTATCATCTGCTCCTTGTGTAGACAGTTCCAAGTAATCTCATGGCCCTGTCATATCCTTTTACAGGAATTATTTCACCCTAGGTGTTTGTTTGAGTACTTCTATTTAAGGATAGCTCTAGTTAAGTTGTTTACTCTCTGTATTTTCTTCTTCCATCAGTTCAGACAGAAGGCAAAGGCTTCACAATGTTTAAGACCAATACAAAATTGAAAGAAAATAGATACAGTATAGTAAAGAAATCAGGAAAGAGAATCTGAGTTACAGAACAGAAAAAAACAAAAAGGAGTAGATTTGTACCCACAGACTATGGTTTCACACAAATTTTCCTTTCCTCAAATTTTCACTAAGGTCACTATTAAATTATATGTCATTATTGGAAATTGGATTTAAAAGCCTTTCTTTGAGATCTAAACCACTTGGAAAGTATTCTCCTGCCATCTCTCCTGTGCTGCAAATACCCACCTTCGTTTCTGCAGATAAGCTATGTAACGAGAGTGTAATAGTTTATCTGTACACATGGTATATCCTAGAGGAAGACACAGGAAGATTCAAAAAAATGGAGGAGAAGAGGATCAGTAGCAGATTTAATACAAACTCAGAGCTTACACAAAATAGAGAAAGAGCCAGGGCATGGGTCCTAAACCAACATGATCTCTTAGAACAGTTCTTCCTCCAGGTTCATTGGTTTTGCCACAGCGATTGGTCTTGGGCTGTGGTGAGTCTGCCTGTGTACACCTAATAGAAATACTTAACATCTGGGACTCCACCCATGTAAGGCCAACACCTGACAAGAACCGAGCAGCTGTCTGACATCTTTCATAAACTTTGACCTTGTTTATCCTTTCTTATAAGAGTTAAAACATAACCCACTTCACCTTTCTCACTCACACATGGCTGATGTTTCTACCAGGGGAGGTGGAATTGTGTCATGCTGGACGCACCCTTACAAAAAACCTGGCAGTGAGAAGGATGTGGCTGTTGGAGCTGGTCCTGTGCTACAGGTGCAGATAAGGTTCAGCAGTGACTGAACAGTGACGCTACTGCTGAAGTTTCAGGCTGTGGCTGTATTCAGCCAGTCATATGCAGTGATGCTGCAAAGGAACAAGACCATGAATGCAGAGGAGCAGCACCAGGCTCTGGAATGCCAGCCCAGCCATCCAGAGAGAATTGCACCATGCTGTCCACACTGTTGCTGGCCTCAGCTGGAGCTCTCACAAATGTCTGGGCATAAAGGCAAACTCACTGGGAAAGCAGGGCCACTCCTTACACAAGAGCTTTTCCCAAAATGACCACTCGCACCTCTGCTTCCCACAACTGTCATTGTTCCCTGCTCATTTGATTCAACCAAATATCTTCAATGTACAGTCAGATCCAGCATGGCACAAGGACTATCACAGTTAAAAGTCCTTGTCTATTTTTCTTGTGTCTTCAGCTGAGGCCATTGATGATACAGAGGCAGGCAGGACAGGATCTGTGGTTTGCTATCAGTAAAGAGTGTGTGCAAAGCTGTATACTGGCACCCCTTTCATTTGCTAAAGTAGATGTTTGCCTTCCTGCCTCGCCTGCCCAAAGGCACTTGCACACCTTTAGTTTGCAACTGCTACTTCTGCTTTTGTACCCTGAGCAGAAATTATGGATTTGGTGTTTCCACCCATTAGGTCTCACTGGCATTGATTCCTCAAGAATCAATGAAGAGGCAATTATCTGTTGCTGCCACTTATTTCCACCATAACCAGGTATCAGGCGAGGTCCTGATTGCTTTGCTTTCCACCCTATGTCCTGCAGAGGGAATGGTCAGCGTCACTCTGCAGCCTGGTGCAGAGGGATGGCATGTTGCCCTCCAGCAGACCCGCCCAAGCAGACCTGAGAACCGCCACCTGACTGAACCCTGATATGTTCACACCCTGCTTCTTACAGGGTACAGGGTACATATGCATGGAGAGGGTTGAATTATGACCACAGCCAAAACAGGCACATTACATTTCACTCACAAACTGAGTAAGTACTAGTAAAAGTTTGGTGGAGTAATAGACATAAATTTGCTTAGTATATTATAATCATACTGACTATATTCATATTATGCACCACAGGATTCCAACATTTGGCTTAAAAAGAAAACTGAGGGAGAGAAGAGCACAAAACTAGTATTCCAAAGTCAAAGCAGCGCATCCCAGACTTTTTCAGGCAGCCACTACCATTCTTGGGTGACAGGCAAGAACTGGAGAAAGGAAGTCAGTGCTTTTACCTGGAAAATTAAAAGTTTAATGTTAAGTGAAATAGAAGAAAATTTTCAAGAAGCATGGTTGGTGGCTTTTCTCCCCACACAGTGAGTGAGGAAGTTTTTGAAGTCTATCAATACATACTATCAGCACAGCAGCTAGAAGACAAATTTTTCTTGGTAAGTATTTTAAAAGTGTTTAAGAAACCACATAGCCCTAAAACGGACATTGTATTTGAGCAGCACCAATTTTTGCCTCATCATGTTGCAACAAATGGAATCCACAAGAATACAGCCAAACCGAGACAGAACGAGCAGAAGCAACAGTCTGAGATTACTGAAAATTATATGCTTAGAGACAAAATTGTTTTCCATGTGACTGACAAGAGGCTAGGAGAGAGGTTATTAAGTGAGATAGATTTGTGCTTGCAAAAAAAAGGCAATAGACATCTGCCAGGTCTTGGAAGCCATGCACTGCTAGAAGCAATAATGTCTGGCCAAAGTATTGAAAAGTCTATATAATAAGCTGTCAATGGAAGCAGCATGAAAAGTGGCAGATCCAGAGTTCAGCCATGAACAAGACATGCAAATCAGAAATAGAGACAGAGATGGCAGTGGCATTCGTGCTATTGAAAACTATTCTGCCTGGACAGCACAGGAGATGATAAGGCCAGAGCTATCTTCCCCCAGTAAAAATCTTTTCTGAAAATCACAAGAACCGAATGTCTCTACCTAGGCTGTGCCAGCCAAAACTTGAAGTGAGAAGATGTGTCAGCTTTGGAAAGCAAGAAGTGTTTTCTGGTGCTGAAGTTGGTACTACTATATGATTTTGAAAAAAATGTCTAGGAGCTGACCAATCAAAGTAAGATACTATTTCATCCAGCAATCAGGAAATGGAGGCACCCATATCACTAATCGTTGTAGAAAGCTGTTGCCCAGTCATGAAGGAAAACAGAGCTGCACTACACACTGTCTATAATCACAGAAAAAGGCATAGTGATGAGACTACAGGGAATAAAAAACATTGTATCTGTTATCTGATGGAATTACTGAACATTCATAGGGGAACATTACTGTTTTATGAACTCTGTGCACACAGGGAACACCAAAGATCCATATGTAACTCATCCAGAAGCTGGGAGAGTGGAGACAGAGGATACCCAACTGCCAAGTAAGCGCCAAGTATGCTTTTTTTTCCTGGCTCATTTTTTTAACAATGACTCCTGCCATCTCTTCTGATGCTGCTGTTCTCATGTGCATGGAGTTGGCCTCACTGGAAGCTAGCCAGTGCAAAATGTCCCTTGAGTGCAATCCAATTCCACCCTTTGTGGAATTGCTTAAGCATGTTTGTAGGCCCAGCTCTGACATTCTGTGGCAAGGCAGAAGGAGGGAATGAAAACCTTGAGGAGGGATCAAATCCTGGGAATATCCTACTACTACATATAGGTCCCTTTGGCCCAGCAGAAGAACATAGGATGAGTGGTGCTGCTAAGTCCTAAGGGCAGTGACCTTGACAAGAGATTGACAAACTTGTAGTTCAGTACTGCCAGGCAGCATGGACTTGCTGGCTGTTTACTCTCATCTCTGTCTCTCTCTATCTACTCTCTATGCACCATAACAGAAAGGCATTCGAGATTTCTGAGCCAGGCAGTGTTGCATCATTTAAAACTCCAAGGTCAGGTGAACTTAAAGAGCTGGTGCACATCCCAGAAAAGATTGTTGGCACTGGCCCTAAGACATCCATCTAAAGGAAAAACATTTTCTCTTGGGACTTGTGTTTCTGAGCCACACTCTGTGGCTTGGCTTTGATCATCTAGTTAAAATCTATAATTTTTACATAAGCAGTTTTTCATAACCAGTGAACTGCCTAGAATGCTGCTGAAAAGTTGCAAAACTCTGAGGGGCAGTTTAATTACAAACTCCTGTGAAGACAGGAGATCCCAGGGAGGAGGTTCTTGCTGTGTATAGCACAGGCATAATGAGTCAAATTCTTCAACAGACACAAACCAACCCAATGGCCCTTGTCTGTACAGTTGCTGCCAGTTTTCAGACAAGATCTGATGCGTTGGTTGCAGTGTTTCTGCTTCCTGAGTGTCCTGATTTTGGCTGGGATTGTTAATGGAATTTTTTTTAGTAGCTGGTACAGTGCTGTAGTCTGGATTTACTATGAGAATAATGTTGATAAAACACTGATGTCTTAGTTATTGTTAAGATGTGCTTACTCGAAGTCAAAGACTTTTTCAATTTCATGTGCTCTGCTGTGAGCAAGTGCATAACAGGCTGAGGGGGACCATGGCCAGGACAGATGACCTGAACTGACCAAAAGGATATTTAATATCTTAAAACTCTATGCTCATTATATAAACTGAGGGAAGTTGGCCAGATGGCACCCATTACTGCTCAGGGTTTGACTGGGCATTCCTCAGTGGGTGGTGAGGAATTTTATTGTGCATTTGCTGTTTAAAACTGAGTTTTATTCCTCTTAATATTTTTGTTATATCCCTTTTCTTTACTATTATTGTTGTTATTATTATTCTATAGGTACTTTATTTCATTTACTAAACTGTTCTTGTATCAACCCATGGGATTTAGCTTTTTCTGCTTCCCCTCCCCATCCCACCACAGGGAATGGAGTGAAAAATGGCTGCATGGTACTTCGCTACCATCTGGGGTTAACCACAGTGCTGAGAAAAGCACTGAAACAGGCTGACAGGAGTTTTATCTTATTTAGAAACCAGGCCTATTTACCTAGGCAATAGAGAAAGGGGTAGTATAGAAAGTCATTCTCCAATTCCACCAGGTATTCTGTCATTCTCCCTGGTGTGCCTGCTTCTTCACATCCCAAATACTTTCCTAATCTTCACCCCTTGGTGCTGCAGTCAATTAACATCCTGTAATTGTGACAGGCTGTGAAAACACCATTTTCAGTGGCATATTCAAAACCTGTATCTGCAAATTAACTGGTGCATGAGCATGACAATCAAGTGTATTTTCAAAACTGTGTCAGCTCTAATGAATTGATTTTATTAGGCTTAAAACTCAGTCCCTTCCTCTGCTAGTGGTGGATACTTACTTTAACATGTATTTGATCTGAACAAAATTTTTATTTTAAGGGGGATTTTTTCATTCTTATTGGTAATTGTTCCCAATATACAACTTGTGCTTCTCCCCCAAATCTGCTAGATTTTTCTGCCTTACACAAAAGTGGTCCAGGAAGCTACAGCCTGAACTATGGCAAATGATTATTATTTAGATGCATTTAAGATTTTCTACATCAGGCTGAACAAATACAAATTAACCTGGAAAGTTACTAAGGAGCAAAATTATATCTGAAATGGAAACCTCTGCACTCCGCTTGGCTGCCAAAGAGTTTTCCAAGAAGCTGTTCACAGTGAAACAGGTACTAGACAATGAGGGATTATATGCTGCCTGCAGGGCAGATAGCAATCATTCAGTTTAATCACCTGGGACAACTTCAAAAATGTACTGTACAGCATTTCTTTTGAAGCTGTCCTTTTCAGCTAAAAGCTCCAACTGAGAAAGAAGTCACCATTCTCAGTAAGACATTTCCAGGAAAGCACATGAGGATGACGTGATGCTGCAGAGCACCTAGATGGGACCAAAGAAATCAACAGTGAATTGTTGTTCCATTTTTCCAGCTAGAAAAGACAGGGACAGGGTGCCTCAATGAGGTGTTGCCTTGGTCTTCTGTCTTTAGCTAGCACAACAGACCGTTGTTATCTCGAACCTTCTCTCTGCAAGACTGATCATAACAACTTGGATGTCCCTGGCATAGAGAGGACTACTCCCAGCCACCCACCTACCCCTGGTGCCTCTGCTTTGTTGAGTAGCCAAGACTTAACCCTTGCTGCAGCTCTGAACATAGCCTTAAAGGTTCTTCTAGGGACTGGCAGTTCTTGGGTGAACATGGAGATGTAAATCATGGCTGAGACATGCACTTATAAAATGGTTCGTTAAAGCTGAGCAGACTTCTTCAGAAAAGGAGAGTATAAAGGCACTTGTCCCTCCCTGTCTGTGTATATGGATGCACACACACTGCATAAATGTGAAAATTACTCTGTTGCTATTACTGATCAGTCTTTCAGCTTCCTCTCATAAGAGAAATGGTCTTCACCTTCTATGTCCCATTTTCTTGGCACCTGAACTGCCAAAAAATGAATTATTCTCCTTTGTCTTATGTCACAGGGTGAGCCTGGTAATCACAATGTATTTTCATCATCACTAGAAATATGTCTACCTGCAATCGTATTCAGCAAAGAGGTAAAAGGCACTACAGCCTCTTTACTATGACCTTGGCTTTCCATAAAACATTTTTCTTTCCCGTGCTGTTATAGAAAACATACTTTATTAACCATCTCTTGATACTTATTTAGCAGACATTGGTCAATATTGGGTATCTTGAGAAAAATCCATTTTCAAAACCTTTTAGCATCTGAATTTGTCCCCTGCTAGACAGTTTGTATCATCTATAGGCATACTTGCTAGTGAGTGTACGAAGTAACTGAAGGGATTACAATTACATATCACTTAGAAATTTTTACAGAAACCTTTCTGATGAGAGGCAGGATATGCATAACTTTCATAGGATTAATTTGTAAAGGAAAAGAAGTCAAAGATATGGAGTTTGTGTGATATCATATAACTACCTTCATTTCTGTCAGGATTCTAGTATATTTCTCACACGGTAGGAATACTACTTACAAATCATTGCCCAAAACTATCGTGCCTGGTTTCCCTGAACTGATGCTAAAAGAAGAAAAAGAGCAGAGAAAACTAAAGCCAGGGAAGCTACAGATATATTTCAGAGAAGTTTCTACATCAAAAATTCAGGAATAAAAGGGTTCTTTGAGGGCTGTACCCTGCTTCCATACTAAGTTGAACTTTAGCCTATACATAACAGCATCTCTTGGGAAGTTTCACAATAACTGTAAATCCTCTTCTGTAAACCTAATGGGTTGACTGCTGTGAATTTACTGCAAACTCCAGAGATGTAATCTTTGGCAATGTATCTAAAACATCCCTCATATAAACACCTAAGACCAAAGGACCAGGCTTGCACCACGTTTCATCCTGACTTTCTTTCTCCTTCCTTCCAGTTATAGAGAACATAGACCTCACGTTATACGCAGAGTAGTCTCTCATTCATACTCTATGATACCAATCTATGCTGACACCATTGCAGCGCTCATGTCCAACCTTACTACTTTGTTCTTTCAAGAACAAACAGGGTCCTGGCCTCCTTTGTAATACCTGCTCAGACTCAGGGTGCTCAGTGCTGTATGTGACAGGTATCAGCCAGTGGAAAAGCATGCACAAGTGTCATCTCCAAACTGGGTTCTCCAAACAGCTGTCTGACAGGCAGATCTGTAACTCTGGATGTATCAGGCTAAGACATTCCCACCACTGCTGCCTACTGGAAGCAGCCGTGGAGTTGCCAGAAGATGATAGTACTTGTGTCTCAGCCTCAATTTGCCATTCTGCTTATTAAACTGACCATGAAGGTGGACTGGTGCTAAAAAACGCCATCCCGCACTGGAGTGCAGAAGGTAGTATCCACTGACAGCTGGCAGCTCTCAGAGCAGTGAGATGTGAAAGCATTGCACAGGTTTGCTGTGTCATTATAATTCTCAACCCCTAAGCAGACATATATGAAATATGTACCATGCCACATGCTTGCTACAAGACAAAACTTGGTGCAGTAACAAAACCTGTCAACTGGATTGGGACTGTATCCCAGATGATACCAAGGAGAAGTTGGAGCTTGTGCCAGCATTTACACTGTTTCACAGGTGCTCTGTGTTTGTCTCACTGTGATATCTCACCCTCAAGGGGAAGGGAGTACACAAGATTCATTGATGCTCAGAGTCAAAAGGAATGACAAAAGTCAGAGGGCTCACAAAAGCTTTAAGAGTTCTCTTAGTAAATTACACACTTGGTATGGAAACTGGTTTAAGTTAGTCCCTTTTCTCCTATATAAGCATATGGCAGTGGGTTTTAGATAAAAGGAGCAGTGTGAAAGGAAAAAGGGAAAGAGAGATTAATTAAAGAAGGGGAGAGAGAATGAAAGTAGAAGAGAGATAACCAGTCCTGGCTCCAGTGTCAAACCAGCTGGAGTGTCCTGGGAGTGCCTGCACACCTGTGCTTGGTGGGAGTACCTGTTTATTTCCCCACCCTGGAGATAAGTTTCTCACCTTCTATGCAAGTTAGTTATTATGCACAGTCCATTCCTCTAGACCTTTCTGGAAATGGGTTGGCAGACTTCAAGGGTCTTGGGTGGTCCATGCCCAGTTCTCAGCCTCATCCCTGCACTTTCACTCTGCTGTGTTGTGCTCATTCCCAGGAGTCAGAACAAGGATGTTTGTCCCAGAAATGTGCAGTCCTACCTCCATATGGCCTCTTCTCCAGCCACATCCTGTCCTTTCTCATAGTGTGTTATCACCAACAATGCATGACTGGCTCCACAGCCATCCAGCTGTCACTCTTTGAGACACACAGATTAGTCCCCCTGTATTCTAGGCTCCTGCACTCAGGCATTAGCAGTTTTTTTTGACCTCCTGTCAGTAGGGCAGAGCTGCATGCACACTCAGTTTTTTAGCCCTGAAGTTAGCTCTGCACCTAACAGCACAGCCTTCAAAGGGCACCTAATCTGGAGCAGGCTGAAGTGAAGTTGACAAACTTGCCCTAGTCAGCTTCACTGTGTTTTCTTTCTCTCCCACTCTGAGAAAAATCTGCCATCCTATGAACAGGAACTAAATTAAAGGTTGTCATGCACTGATGTTTCAGATGTTGCCTTGGTTTGCCTGTACCAGATATGCTCCTTCCAAATTAGCAAAGATTTATCAAACAGGAGGTTTTTGAGCTCCAAACCAGTGACTGCCCTCTCCTGCCTGGGAATCGCCCAGAATCCTGCTCCCTGCACAGGCCAAGCTGGTTGCAGACAGCTTGCTGCTTGTATCACTCTGCTATCATAAAGCAGCCTGATAGTGAGAGAAAAGCACCAGAGAGCACTCAGTAACTCATTCAGCAAAAATTTGCCATGGATTTATAATAAGTCATTTGACCTTTTTTTAAATTACTTGCCTAACTGTTGGAACTGAAGGAATCATTTGGTTTCTTACGACATTTTTACTGCGTAAATACTTCAAACACTTGACATCACACACATATGCGAATGTCTCCAGCTTTTCTCCCGTACAGGTTCTAAATTCTGGGTCCAAAAAGTACCCATCACTACACTTTTTTGATTCTAAAACATCTTTTTTTCTGCTCGCCATATCATCAGTTTTATTATGAACAGAAAACTGCTGCCAGCAAGTGGAGCCAACTCTGATTAGTCCAGGTTCTTGTTCAAGCAGCTACCAGCAGGATAACAAAAGCCTACCCTGGAAAGGCAATTTAAAAATTGTTTATTTCACAAGTTTGATCCTTGCCTTCAAACTTCCATCTGCAGTAACCAGCAGTTTTGCAGTTCATTCTAGAGATCCAGGAATTAAAGGGTTATTTTTCTTCTGAAGAAATTTAGTGGAAAATTGAGCCTCTCCGTACTTGCCCTTCAAACTGCAGAGCACAGCAGACATAGGGTGATGTAGGAGCCATGGAAACATTTAGGTGGGTAAAGACATCTAAGATACAGAGGTGGTGCTGAGCGGCCCACTTCCTGCTGTGGAAAGCTGTGTGCTGTACCCCATTTCCACTAGAGTCAAGGGTGCCTGGACCCTGCACTGCTCCAGTGGTAGAGATTGCCTGCCCTACTGGTATCTCCTCATTCATCTCCTGACAGCCAGGTTTTTAAACAAAGCCTATCACGAGGCAGCTAAATCCAGTTTCAGCCCTTAGGTATGGCTACATCCATGGCTGCAGCAGCTACAGATCAGTGGGTTTAGTTACCTGTTCCACTCAGCTTCCCAGCATCCTAAGCATGTGGAAGAAGCCCATGGCTCTCACAACAGCAGAGCTCCAAAGCAATTTGCAGCTGATTACTTTGTTCCATACTTGTTGGTGTACAGCTGACAGCTGACACATGGAAGATATAGATGTCTTGAGAAATCCACTCCCCTCCTGACTCACATGGAGGAAAAATGCCACAGTGACAGCCGGTTGCAGATATGAGAGAAACTGGAAATTAAAAATAAATAAATAAACACACCCCAGCACTGCAGGGTGATATTCTAATGATATGAAATGGATGTGTCAAAAATAGAATACACCCACCTAAAATGAATATCTTTGAAAGAAATGAATGTTCTTTGTAGAAGATAAAAGGCTGCTGAGCGCAACACATGGGAAGGCAAATAAATAAATAATGGTTCTAGGGAATGTAACCACTCCAATGTGAAGAGCATTTCCAGTTCCCTGCACTGCAGCTGCACGACTCCTTAGTACAGAGCACATCTATTATGCACATTTTAATTTCTTTGCCAGGCACCTAGGAAGACCAAGCCTTGAAGCCAGACTATGACAAGCAGCACCTGATCACTCAGATCCAGTATTACACTGAGCCTACAAGAGTCTCTGTGTAGCATGTCCTATGCCTAGACACCCATAATTCCTCATAAAACTGGACAAATGAGTGAGGCTTGGGTGGAAATACTTAGATCTGTAAGTTAGAAGTTGTAAGCTACTGTCTGATTTAAACAGGTAGCACCAGCCATCTTAAAGACCCTAAGCCACATCAGCAAACTGTATGCTGAAAGGAGGCGAAAATTATTTAGGACTAACGACAGACAAAATTACACATAAGCTCCTAGTAAAACATGATATTTAACAAGTAAATGGGATTCTATGTGTATGAATGAGGGAATAAGATTTAGCACTGAGCTTTCCAGCTTTCTAAACAGAACTGATGAGTTCAATGTCAGAATCCCATAAATTGTTCAATTGTCTATGCTTTTGAAGGGATGTTAAAAATAGATTTCCTTCTGCTTTCAAAGGGGTGTTAAAAAAAATTGAAGAGACTTTCATGAGAAAAGAAATTGTGGTTTCAGGACAGCCTTTTTCTGTAGGTGATTCAAGGAGCCTGAGCTGCTTATCTTATCACACAAAAATTCTAGAAGATAGAGGGTTGACTTGATTACAGAGTACAGGCAGATTCATGTAGAGAAAATCACACATATTAAAGGGAGTTTTTAAATGGATAAAAAAGTCATGCATAAACTCACTGGCTGGAAATTAATGCCAGACAAATTAGAAACAAGGAACAATTTGTTACAGCAAGGATGATCAACCATTAGGACAAGCCATTTCTGAAAGCAGTGGATTCTTTTTTCTGCTTCCAATCCAGAAAGAATATTTTCTTGGCATGGAAGCTTATTCCACAAGGTTATAGATGTTTATACAGCAGTAATAGATGAAAGCATATCATCTCCATTGCAGCAGTTTGGGCTGGATGTCTCTTCTGGCCTTCATATCTGGAACGAAGTAAAAAATTCCTGACCCAACAATTAATGCAAAAACAGTTTTGAAGGTGAGGGTCAGACTTGTGCGACACATTTTATCTCACAATGGCCCTTAATCTGGCCATTAATCACAATCCAGCACATTCAATCCCAAGACAAATTCCCTTCTTATTCCTAAAAAATGCTATTGGATCAACATGAAATTTATCTGATGCATCAATTGAAGACACGGTTAGCTAGAAGGGGTGTCATTTCCCAAGTCCCTCTCTAATGACCTGCTGTGTCAGGAACATTATTCTGAGAGTTTTTCTGAATAGTCAGAAAACATCAATAAAAAATGTGCGTCTTCTACACAGAATCAGCAATTTTCAGTGACAGCAATCCTACAAACAAAAGCATAGAATTTTTTTTATATTTATAGCCACACAAGGGATTAACTTGTCTAGTAACTATCTGTTGCATATAAAGCAGTTTATATAAGGGTTGATAAGAAATTAAGCCAAACCTTAATTTTCCTGACACCTAAATAAACTCAATTTTTTGATGTTGTTGTACATTACAGTATATTCCCTAGCCACCTTGAAGCTCACATTAGCCAATTGTCTGTTTCCTAATTTCAGGCTGGTTGTGTACCAACCAGCAACACAACCTGAGCACTCACACCAAATACAAAGGCAGAGCTTCTTGTAGCAGCAAACACAAGTCATCTAAGCATCTATCTTTGGTCATCCAAAAGCTTCTGCAGTGAAAATAACAGAGTAGCTATCACCAGATTCTGAAGAGAACAAGCACGTGTCTCTGGGAAGTTCTTAAGCTATGGATATGTTGGATACCCTTCACAAGAGCAAGTGTGTGTTGTACTCGCATACAAGGCAACTATTCCTGCTCTCACAGCCTACCAAGGATGGCATCCAGCTGCAGTGACAGGGCAGTCTCTAGTGGCAGAGCAATCAGCGTTAATTACTGACCATGTTACACCACTGCTCTTTTCTACATTACAATCATTATCTGTGGTGTCTTCGATTTGATAAACCCACCCTACAGCCAGCAAAACTCTTTGGCATTAACACAGTACAACTGTGAAAGGTTCGCTGCAAGATGCTTTGCCACGCCCAGACTCTCTGTGACTCTCCATCACAGCACAAAATTGGAATGAAACTTGTTATTCCCGAACCATGCCACTTTGTTCAGCTGGACAAGAGTAACTTAATTTGTGGCAATCCACTGCACATGTCTCTGTGGAAACAGGAACCAGCAGAAACTCGTAGCCACTGGTTTGCTCCAGTCTCCACGGAAACAATCATTGCATGGGAGAAAAGAAAGTGGTAATGTTTGCAAACTAATGACTTACTGGTAGCTTTTCTCTGCCTTAATTTTCTTTTTGTCATCCTTACTATTATGAAAAAAAGGGGCATATATGATGATGTCTCAAACTGATGATATGATTAAGGTCAGAATCAGAAAACATGGGATGAAGCTCCCGAGAGCTCAGACAGTCCAGCACCAGGACCCTGAGAAATATTTAGGATGCAAATGGGGGGATTTGCATTCTGCAGAGAGAGGAAGGTAGGAAACAGATGCACCCAGCTTGCACAGATAAGCTTGCTACCTCCAAATACAGCCTCCCTTCCCAGACTCCCAGGCTACCACATCAAGCTAAAGCAATGCACCTCCAAAGACTGACCATCACTTGCATGCTGGCGAGGCAGCCCTGCGATCATAAGGGTCTTGGTAGAGGGAGGAGACTGCCATGTTGTAATGCCAAGACACACATTTGACTTTCTCAGTCCCTTCAGCTTCCTAAGGCTTCTTCACAGAGAAAACCAGCCCTTTCTTTTCTTTTTGTGTCTTACAGAGGTTGATGAGTCTCACAATATGACTCCCACACAGCTGCTTCACATTCTGTGACATGACATTCAAAGCAATACCATCATGGCAACATTAAAAAAATCCATCTCGTTAAAAGCAGCTGAGGGTTTTCACACAGTCTGTGTGTGACCCAAAGTTTTCATACACTCCTACCTTTTCTTCTGAGGACTTACACAGTGACCTTCTGCAGTTGCTTTTGTTCAGTCTCTTTTCTTTTATCCCTAGGCTCATTAGCATCTTTGGCCCACATATATTTTTGCAGGAAAAATCCACATAGGCACCTTTTATTTCTGTCACCAATCACTGTTCAGGATTGCTGGTTATTGTTTCACCTTCTTTTGCCTTCTGCAGACATTCTCATTTCCCACTTCCTTCTGCTGACACAGACAGAGATATCCCACCAAAAAATGAAGCACTGTGCAGAATGAAGGCTGCACTGAACCAACATGGCTCTCCACTGTTACTCACCAAACAGACAGAGACATGGCACAATGTCCTTAGGATGTCAAAGCCCATCCAGTTCCTGTCTTTGTGGGTACAATGGCAGCAGGTTTTAGCCACCATATCCTCATGCAAAAAGTTTGAAAACAGTGTCATTGTCCATAAAAGGAACAGTCAGAACAAAAAGCTATGCAACTGAGGAAGACTGGCAGTATGGTGAGGGCTCTGTATTCTAACAGAGATGAAATCTTATGCCTATGCAGACATAGTACATAAAGGCTGGTTAAACACTGGAAAGCTGAATACATGACTTGTGTCCTTAATCTTTTACCTTACCTTGGCCTGTAAATGTCCATCCCAGGAAGCTTTTTTCCAGGAGCACCCCTTGCCTCAGTTTCCCCATTTGTTCCTCTGCCTCCAGGAAAATGGATTATGCATGGCTCTGGTGTGGTTAGTGTGACTGCTCCTCCCTTTGGGAGCTATTTAAGTGCAGCAATCCCACAAAGAGCTCCACTGCCTATTCCTGCCA
Source organism: Climacteris rufus (assembly GCA_013398175.1). Lineage (NCBI taxonomy): Eukaryota > Metazoa > Chordata > Aves > Passeriformes > Climacteridae > Climacteris > Climacteris rufus. The sequence continues at coordinate 153,949 of VZRZ01001939.1, read as the reverse complement.
CACAGCTGTGTAGTGAGACGTTCCCTTCTGGATGGTGCACACACTTGCCTCTTTTCAGGTGGGTATTTCACCTCCCCAAAATAATCCTGTGACAGAACTCCTTTCTGCTCAGGCAATCTAGATAAATAAAACTCACTGCTAATAATTACCTGACTATAAATACAGGGCAGGAAATAATTGAGCCATTTCCATGAGGAGCTTAAATTGTCTTTGGAACCTTAGAATAGCAAAATAAAAGGTCCTAACATTCATACTGCTTCCTAATTGTTCCATAACTTCCAGAAAATCAGAAATAGCCCATTTTCAGTGGGATTTAGGGACTTTAGGACAGGAAGGTATCTAGTGTTCTTACTAGACTAGACTAGATTTCTTTTTTTTTTTTTTTTTTTTTTTTTTTGGTAATACAGTGATGCCCAGGAGACCAAGAGTTAAATAGCAGCACATATTCCCACTCCTGCTTGCCCCCCCTCTCAGCATAGTGCTCTTTTCCCTAGAGAGTTCTCATTCTGATTAGGAGTTATGAGAGAGAACTGAGACAATACTGGTGCTAAACATTTGCTAAGGGAGGAAACAAACGCAAGGGCAACAATAAAATTGCATGTCATAAATATGAACTTCCAGGGCATCTGTTTTATCCTTTGGTTAAAAATATTTTCTGTGCATCCAGATTGGAAAGCCAAGGCAAAATTACAGAAGTAGTTGTAAGTATACAATTACAGTTAAATGCTGAAATACTGCTTTTTCTTTCTTTTCTTTTAGTAGACCAGAAGGCACACCTGTCTGATATCAGCTTTCATAAAAGCAAACCACAAAAATCAGAGTTCAAAACTTGAATTGGCCCAAATTCAGGAAATGCCAACAGCATTGTAGTCATAAAAACAAGGACCTAACAAATATTTTACAAGCCTTTCAGGTTGTTCCTGTCAATCTTTATGTGACTCTGTCTTCCACTTAAAATCAAGTAACTGTCCCTCCTTCTCTAGGACACACCCCAAGTTACAAAGAATTTAATTCAAGAAAAGATTAGAAATGTTCTACTACAGATTGCAGATTAAGAAACAGAGATTCTGTAATATCTACATCAATGTTAATGTAAAACAAAGATCAAGTAGGTCAAGACATAATAAATACATTTCCAGAAAAGACAGGAAAGGTGAAATGAGAAAGTTAAGAAGAATTCGTATGTGGCTACTGGGACGCAAAGACACTGAGCAATTAATTACCCAGCTAAAGCTTCTTTCTTTTACTGTATAAATGTATCCGAAACACAGAGAACTTCATAAATCCCTACTCATAGACTTCAGGTTAGCTGGTACATTTTGTCATTACATCTAACACTGCAACAAAGTTAAAGGGGAGTGGGAGGAGAGATCCGCAGGATGACACTATCTACAAGGTAGTAACTCTACATATTGTTATTTCCACTTAAGGTATGAGTATTTTTTGTATAAATGACAAGTGAACTGTGGTAGTGACAAGGTTTAAACAGCATATGGAAATTTATCTCCAAATCACATGTCACATCAGAGGTTTGGCAAGTCACTCCACTCTCAAAAGTAAAATCTATTAAAGCACAATCTGCATAACACTGGCAATATCACAGTTTTGCTTTTTCATTTACCTTGACTAAACATAGATAATGGAAGACAGGTGGAAAATTCACAGGACCCACGTTCTGCACTGCCTGCAAATATGTGTTCGAATCTCATTTTTCTAATGTAGCTGTCTATCAGAGAAGAGCTGTAATGCTGTGAGGAGTCTGGACGGCACAAGTACCTAGATGAATGTTACCTTATTTGCTTTCCATGTAGCCTGCAGGGTCATTTTGCTCAGGTCCACACAGTAGGACTCAGCATGTCTGCTCCCTTCAGCAGCTGGGTACTGCCCTGGTGGGGAACTGCCAATCCTCTCCAAAACACAGGGGGAAACACAGGCAGGAGCATGGGAAGGGTGATGCCTGACTCTCAAGCAAAGGAGAAGGAGGCGCATGTCTGACCCCTGAAAGAATCTGGAAACACTGCCTTCAACAAGGTCATCTTTTGGCATCCTCAATACTGCCAACTATCCAGATCATCTATGACATGAGAAAATATGTCCATGAAACCCTTATGATCACTGTGGGATTGAAAGCAAGAGAAGAGAAGACACTAATCACAGTCCCCAGCCTAGTCTCTAATATGGCTATGCCTCCTTATGTCTCTGCCAAAGCGTGTGCAATACGTTCAATTTCAAAGTCAGCCATAAGTGATACACAAGCAGCCACGACTCAGCCTGGATGCTTAGTTGTGGAACTTGCTTCACTTCCACTTACCCTCCCAAGCCACAGGGACAAGCACCCTTTCTTTTTCACAATGCTCACTTCCTCCCCATTTTCACTCCAGCTTCAAATTTTCCTCCAGTACAAAGAGAACAGAAGGAAAATGAACAGCCGTAACTGCCATAAGAAATATTTGTTCTCATGTACCCAGTTATCAAATAATTTTTGTGTTAAGTCTTGTGTGAACTGCACAGCTCTTTACATTTAAGACCAGAACAATATTTTTATAATAGCTGCCACTTTTATACCTGTTGGAAACACGTTAATCTGATCAGAGGGCAGGAGTTATAATTACAGTTCTGTGGGTAATTTTAATGTTCTATTCCCATGCTTTCAAAGCACATAATTTCTATTTACCCGAACCTCTGAATGATTGCTTCAAATCTTTTAATTATGATTTCCCAAACAGAAGGAAAGACATTTTGTTCCTCTTTACCTTTCTCCTCCTACCATTGTAAGAACCAGTATCCCTCCTACATCCTTAAGACTTCCTGCCTTGCCTGGGCCCCCCACCACAGAGAGAAGCCCAGCTCCCAAGTAAGGTATTCCTTGCTGCTGTTTCCCTGTGATTGCTTTCCCACAGAGTTCTACCACTTTCTCTAAAGTTCTTAAATACACTGAAAGATTTCCTCATACCACTGTACAGCCCTTATAACTTCTTGCAGCTTCTCACCAAGCCCCCTCTAAGTCTCAGTTATCTAAAGAGGGTGCAAATGCCACATTTCTGTCCTTCCTTTCTGGGCTGGAACCCAATAACCTTCCCTCCTCCACTCAGCCCTTCTTCCAAGCTCAACTTTTCTCTTTCTGTCATGTCTCTCCCCTCCAGTACTATTTGCACCCTCTCACTTTCCCATATTAGGCTCCCCACATCTCACCCTCTCTAAGATTGGAGTAGCTGCCTTTTTGCCTTTGGGTATCCCTTCAACACAGCTGAGAATGGATGCTACACTTCACGATATAAGTGGGGAAGAGCAGCCATTTGACCTGGCTCTGCTTTACAGTCAGCTACAGAGGGTGACCAATTTTGAATAAGGTCAGGTTTGTGAGGCACTTTTCCATCCAATTCTTCCTGAGGAAACTGTGAAAACACCCCCAGCCTTTACAGTTTGCAAGAAAATTATTCAAACTGTCAGTACTGGCCTGACCAAGTTCCCAGAAAACTCAGGCAAGGGTGAGCTTATGCAGCATGATGCAGAAGCCTATGGAGAAACCTGAGACAACAATAGTACACCTTATTTTGGTGCTTCATCTTGGTAAATCGATCCTAGTTTTTGGTTAGACTAGTTGTCCTCAAATAGAGGCTGTATTAACACATCTGCATCGTATTTCTGGACCTCAGATAATGTCAACACCTCTTCATTGCACAGGGTAGGCGAACTCTAAAATGCTTCCAATTTTCCCTGAAGAGACAGATATATTAATTGGGCACTGGTTTGGTAAACAAAGGTAGGATGAAGGAGATAAAAGAGATGGAAGGCACAAGATGCAATCTGTAGTCATCATTCAGCTGATACCAAACAGCTCTCATGTAATCACTGCTTTCCTGCACGGTCTACATGAAACTTAAAACATAAATGGAGTGCACAGATGTCTTTATTGAAACTCTTGGTCCGGCTACATGAAATGTCTCATTTTTGTCCAAAAGGAAGACCTCACTTAAGCATACCTCTGCTGAGTCAGGAAGGGTGGCATGCTTTCCATACCTCAGAAACATCGTGGGAGTAAAACTCATCAGGGACTCATGAGCAGAGAGGCTAAATTCTGCACCCATGGGTGGAGGAGAGACTGGATAGTGGTATCTTACATGGCAAGAACTCACTTTAAGATCCTCATGGTGCCAGCTGCCAGCTCCTGCCTCTGAGATCCTGATTCATGTTCTCACATGTGCACAGAGCAGCTGGTACCATTACCATGAACAATAGCTCAGATTTCATGCTTGACAATCTGCCTGGCTTTATTACTGCCATTTACTAACTAGCAACCCAGCTGCAAGGCACTTTATCTCCACCCTGAAAGGCAAGAGCAAAACACTGACCTACCCAGACTTCTTTCTGTGCAGCATGGTGGAAAAGTTGTTGCCCTGTGGGAAGCAACAACAGAATTGCCTTTCAATGTTTCTCATGTTGTGGCAGATAGAGGTGCATTGCATGTTGTTTGGACTGAATCTTCCTAAAACCTCTACAAATTGAAAAGGTTCTTATGCTCTCCTTTTTGCAATTCTTATCACTACTTATTTCCTAGATTCTTTTTCTTTACCATGTTGAAGTGCTTCTAAGTCTGTAAAGCACTATATTTCATCATCCCCTTTTGTAAAATATCATGCTGTTTCCCCATGGATAGCGTCTGTTTTAGGCATTGTTGTTGCGGTGTGCATGGCAGAGGCCACTGCAACTGAGCCCAAAGACTGTTGGTTAGCCCAAAGAAACACAGAGGTACAAACCTCATCCCTTTCCTTATGGCGATTTCCCATGTTTCCCATGTGTTGCATTTTACATATTGTAAGATTATTGGTTGATGTATTCCCCACCCCATTTTCTGTGTAAGTTCATGTTCCAGAAAGTTCTCCCCTCTTCTGTACCCCATTGGTTATTTCATATTTCTCTGTTACCGCATTGGCTGTTTCCCCTAGTTACACCCCTCTATAAAAACCCATGTATCCTCTTGTCCCGGGTCTTTGTCCCTGGCACCTTCAGCTGCCCTGGACCCCTCTGCCTGTCTTTCCTGGACCCTCTACCTCCAATAAATAGCTGGAGCCCACACGAAGACCCCTCTCTCAGCATTTGCTTTTGCCTGTGCCTGTCTGTTTCGTTTGGGGCTTGCTCCCTTGAGAGGAGCCAGCACTTTGCCAGCTTACTGCAGCTGTGGTCCTGAGCTAGGGACGTCTGCAGGTGGACACTGTGCAGCCTTGGGCAGCTCCAGCCAACGTCACGTTGTTTTTAGTAAATAAAAATTTTTTGGCAAATTAGTTCTGATTTGGGTGTAACAACAGGAAGGGGCAAAACACATCCCTTCCATCTCTGCCTTCATCCAGGCTGAGAGGTAAAGATTTTTCTGTAGGCAAAACTTCAGAAGAAGCCTCTCCATTCCTGATCAAACTACTCGTCTCACCTGCCATGCTCCTTTCATTCATGGCTGGCATATTTTTGAAAAGGGAGGATTGAGTATGCTGGTATTACCAAGGCACTCAAAACAGTACAAAATGTTTGTAACTGTATTTCTGTCTCAGGGTTACAACTGTGGGATATTTTTCAGGATTTTATGCCTAATAAAATGTTGCTGTCACCAGATTGTCACTTTAAATTACTCAGGAAGACTAACAAATATGTCTTTTCTTTCTTCAAAGAAGTCACAAAAAATCACTTAGTTTGTGTTTAAAAGAAGGTCTTTTGCTCACCCTCCCTCCCACAGAGAGCAGAAGAGAAGGATCTCCGCACGTACTTCCAAAATTCTCACACTGATAAATTACTCTTGTTTCTGATCCTCGGGGTCTCACCTTTGCATGAATGAGCAACACCCCTGAAAGCAACTGGCATTCAGGTAAAATGTGACCTTTGCCAGTAGTCCTGCCTGGAAAACTCCTCCATGACTGCTTCCAGCAAGTCAGGGAAGATATCCATGCATGAGTGGGGCACATGGCTCAGATCAGGCTGTCAAAAAGAATCAGAGAGTGAGACAGAAGAAGTTGTTTAGCCCTCTGCTTTGCTTTCCAGCAAAACTGATCGTACTTGCCACATAAAAATATACAAAATCCACTGCTATCCTTTCTCTCACTCTTGGTGGAGTGATTAAACGGAGGATAAGTGTTGGTCCATCAGACTCTCCTGCTGGCTGCACCTATACCCCTCTGATTAATTCCACAGACATGCATCTGTGCAGTGAACAGCTGTCACTTGTTGGCACTCTTCTCACTGCATTACTTGAATTGTCATATCTGCTGCCCCCTTGGCCCTTTGTCTTTTTAAAACAGAACCACAGAATCACAGAAGGGGTAGGATTTAAAAGGACCACCAGTGGAGTCATCTAGTCCAATTTCCTGCTCAAGCAGGGTCATCCTCTAGCACATTGCACAGGATTCCATCAAGAAGGGGTTTGATTATCTCCAGAGAAGACAACTAAAATCTCTCCAGGCAGCCTGTTCCCCAGTGCTGTCACCACAAAAAGAAAGTTTTTCCTCATATTCAAATAGAACTTTCTGCATTTTGCTTGTGTGCATTGCTCCTTGTCCTGTTGCTGGGCACCACTGGAGAGAGCCAGGCCCCATCCTCTTGACACCCTCCCTTCAGCTACTCACATACGTGGGGGTTCAGAGACATTACCATCAGAGACATTGATATGGTCCCCTCCCACCTGTCTCTCCTGCAGGCTGAACAAACCCAACCCCCTCAGACTTCCCTCATACAAGAGATCCACCAGTCCCCTCATCATCTTCCTAGCCCTGTGTTGGACTCTCTCCAGTAGTTCTTTGACTGTCTTGTACTGGGGGGCCCAGAACTGGACACAGAACTCCAAGTGAGGCCTTACCAGGACTGAGCAGAGGGGCAGGATCACCTCCCTCTATCTAGTGGAAGTACTCTTCCTAATGTAACCCAGGATCCCACTGGCCATCTTGGCCCCCAGGACACACTGCGGGCTCATGGACAGCTTGCTGTCCACCAGGACCCCCAGGCCCTTCTCCACAGAGCTGCTTCCCAGCAGGTCAGCCCTCAGCCTGTGCTGCTGCTTGGGGTTGTTCTTCGCCAGGTGCAGGGTCCTGCTTTTACCCTGGTTGAATTTCAGGCGGTTTTGCTCTACTGACCCCTCCAGTCTGCCAAGGCCCTTCTGAAGAGCTGCACAGCCCTCTTGGGTATTGGACACTCCTGCCAGCTTTGTGCCATCAGGGAACTTGCTGAGAAGGCATCTGTCTCTTCATGCAAGTCACTGATGAATAAGTTAGACAATACTGGGCCCAGTATGGAACCTTGTGGGATGCCACCTGTGATAGGCTTCCAACTAGACCCTGTGCCATTGCTGACAGACACTGGGATCTGCCACTCAGCCAGTTCTCAATCCACCTCACTGTCCACTTATCCAGTACAGTGGCACAGTCTTCCCCAAAACCAAAAAAGCTACAGCTCATCCTGGATTATTCACCTGCTCCAGTTTTCAGAAGGTCACAGTCATGTTTTCCTTTATCCTGTTCCTGTCATGTCTGTCCCTGAAATTCTACACATGAGCAGTTTCCATCCCATTAGCCAACCAACTTGTAGCCAATACTGCATCTCCCAAGGAATGTCCAATATGACTAAAAATCTCAAAATCCAGAAAATGTTGAGCCTATCTGTTCACTGCACACCTTTTGGGAAAAATTTCTTCACCAAAAGGTTGACAAATTTTAACAGGCAGTCCAGCAAAGGGTTGAATCATTATCCCTGAAGGTATTTAAGAAATGTGGCACTCAGCGACATGGTTTAGAGGATGATTTGTAAGCAGTATGTTAATGGTAGGACTCAAAAATCTTGGAGTTCTTCTCCAACCTAGATGCTTCTGTGAGTCTATCAGTCTGTGATCTGAGATTTGTAATTGAGATAATGTCCTGAAGTGGTCATTAACGTTATTCTCATTATATGAGAATAACAGCCAGCAATTATTAGATTTAGAAAGGTAATAATTCAAAAGTTACTGAAGAGCAGTCCTGTGGAAAGCGCCCTGGGGTTCTTGGTCAATGGCAAGCTGAACATGAGTCAGCAGTGCCCTGGCAGTCAGGAGGACCAACCCTGTCCTGGGGTGCACTAGGCACAACATCGCCAGCCAGGCAAAGGAGGGGGTTATCCACCTCTGCTCTGTACTGAGGTGGCCTCACCTCAAGTCCTCTGTGTAGTTTTGGGTGCCACAACATAAAAAAGACATTAAGCCATTAGAGAGTGTCCAAAGGAGGTCAATGAAAATGGTGAAGGCCTTGAGGGGTACCCATATGAGGAGCAGGTGAGGTCACTTTGTCTGTTCAGCCTGGAGGAGACTGAGGGAAGACCTCATTGCAGTCTACAACTTTCTAATGAGGGGAAGAGGAGAGGCAGGAGAGATCTCTTTTCTCCAGTGACCAGAAATAGGACCTGAGGGAACGTCTGGATATAACAGAAGTGTTCATCACCCAGAGGGTGCCTGGGCACTGGGTTGGACTGCCCAGGAAAACTGCCACAGCACCAGTCTGACAAGAGCTCAAGAAGTGTTAGGACAATGCTCTCAGGAATACAGTGTGATTCATGCAACTGTCCTGTGCAAGGCCAGGAGTTGCACTTTGATGATCCTTGTGGGTTTCTTCCAACTCAGGATATATTATGATATACGATACATATATATTACAATTCTTTGTTTCTATGAACAGGTGGACTGTTCAGCCATCATCATATGGGCGCACCTGGATCTCAGAAATGAAGGATGAAAGCTCTTGCACACCATGCTGCTAGGCCATCTCTCTTATTATCCAACCAAACTTTTTTGCTTGTAACCTTAAAGTCTGAGATTAAGAAAAGCTGGTTTAAGTAGGAGAGGTGTGCAGGAAGGGGGAAGAAGAAGCAGAGCATCCAAGTAAACCGTATATTGAAAAGAAGATATGAATAACTGAAATAAGGGGTTTGATGCCATGAATGGCATGGCCTGCAGATAGTGGGGTAGGGAGATGACTAGCAATTAGGTAGGCTTTGGTAGGTGGATCCTACAATAGCTGACATTAGAAATTAACAAGGAATTTAGTAGGAGAGACTGAGAAGAAAGATGGTATTTTAGAAGTCTACAGAGGAAGAAATAAAAATACTTAGGAAAAACATGTCGTAGAGAAAACAATTATGATAGTAAAAGAAAGCAAATCAGAGGAACAAGCTAGTATTTCAGCTAACTTCATCAGACAAAAGGCTTATATCATTAAATTAAATCAATGCCTTGTCTTGCAAGCAGGGATAATTTGAACAGGTCAAGTTCCCAGCATAAGAAAAATACATCTTTCCTAGGGGAACAAGGACAAGCATCAGTATCATTCATAACTCCTGAATTTCTACTCTTCAGGCCTCCTTTGCACTCACTTTTTTTGTCTGTAGATCCAGGTAAATTGTGTGGTCAAGCTGTGTGTCAGTCCTGACATTCCAGGAGATGCTGGAAATCTCAACCAGGCTGCAATTTCTTCTTTCTTTTTCAGTCTTTTTCCAACTGCTTTCTACACAGATCACGACTTCTTGTGTTCCTCTGTTATGGGTTAATATCAAATGAGAAAACAATTTGAATGGGAAACCACACTTGCTGCTAGAAATTTTGATCTTCCTAAATTCATGACATTTGGGTTATGGAGAATTCAAATGGCAGATTAAATTGGTAAGGTTGTGGTATGTTTAAAAACATACAGTAACATAGTGATAAGAAGATCAAGACCCATGGCAGAACAAACAGCATCCAAATCACCCCTGACAAATACTCCTCTGCTCATATGGGAAGACATCCAGTGACTTAGGGTCCATGACTTTCTCAGGACACCCGTTTAACAACTGCTTCAATTATAGCATGTCATGGTGGCCAAAATTATGAAAAGGCTTACAACACCTAACTTGTATTTCTGTCCCTAAAAGTTATACAAATTACTTTTTGTCTTGCTTTACTTGGCTACAAAGGGCAATTGACGATCATCCTCTTCAATCCTTTCTGTACTTCTGAAGATTTACAACGTCCTGTCCAAACACTCCTTGTTCTAGCTCAACTCAAGCCTTTCTTCAGAATGCTTTTTTTTTTCTAAGTCTTTTAACATTCTGCTCCTCTCTCTCTCCAATTTGTCTGTATCTTCTTAAAGCCTTGTATGCAACTTCAAGAGTTACTGTAATACGGTTTTACCAATCTCAAAACAATTGTCTTTTCTGTCTCACAAACTGTGCTATCAATAAATTCAAGGAAAAAATCTGGTTTTCCACAACATCTTCTGCAGAACCTAATCCAAGGCTCTGACATTTCCTCATGCTTTTCCACAATGTTTTTGGTTGACCTCTTACTCTCTTGTTGTAGTTGTGCATTTGATTTCTCTGTCATTCTGAATTTCAACTTTCTGATTCAGGCCACTTTTCCAGTTCACTGAGAACAACTTGATGCATAACAGTAACTGACATTGTTTTGATTGCATTGTTTGATGCATAACAGTAACTGACATAAGAGTAACTGACTGTGTTTTGGTTTGGTTTAGAATTTTTTTAATGAAACGTTCTTAAATGAAAAATTCCTTACCCAAGGTAGGGAAGCAAACACAAGAAACAATGATATACTTTCAGATTTTTTAAAAGGCAAAGATGTTTTCATTTTCCTTACCTACCACATCTTATTTCACAGAAAGTTCAAATATTTGTTCCAAAACCAAACATTTCAAAACAGCTGGTTTGAGGAAAAAAAAAAAAAAAGAGGTAGGTCCTCATTGTTCTTCTACCAGGAAAAGAAAGTTACAAACAAATTAAAACATGTATTCATAGAGGAATGTGCTGACCAACCTTACCATAATGTCAGGGGCTGCTCTCATAGCAGCTTAAAACATCAAAACAAACCATGTTTCCTCAAGATCATTAATTTCCTTACATCATTTAGCAAGAGTTATTTTTTTCTGCAGTATTGCACTGTTGTGAGAAGGTTGTCCTGGCAACGGAAATCTCTCTTAACTCAAGCTCCCATTCCTTAATAGTAAAGTTGTCAGTTGACCCCCAGTCTTATCCAATCAGAATGGTGTTATAAACTAGCGTCGGGAAGTTTTCCTGCAAGCTTATTCCAAAGCCTATGAAGTTCAGAAATCGTGCTTCTTAAAAAATCCAGCATGAAGTTCATTCCCTTGCAAACATTTTTTTTCAATGTCTCCCAGCAGCCAGGTGGACCTTACGCTGAATCAGCCAAAGCTTGCACAACATAAAATGTTTAATATCAAAACTACATCTCCATTTACCAAGACACCACAATTGCCCATACACAGCAAATAAATAACTTCAGTACAAATTAACTTGTATTCTGCATACTTGCTTTCTCTGCATATTCTAAACAACCAATTTTTTGGCAGCAACATAAAAGGAGTCAGGCAGATACACATGACAGTTGAAGAACATACAATGAGGCTTCAGTGTGAATGGCAAGTGTTTGTTCCACTTTTCCAATTTAGAGAATAAAAAGGAACAGGGACATGCAGTGTCCCACGTGACGCAATTAACCAGTCAACATCAAATCTAATCTTCAATATTAAACACTTACAATGAGCAATTTATAACTCAAAAAGCATCTCAGGAGAATGGCAAGTAACCATAAACAATGAAAACTAAATAAGGAATGATATCATTTATAAACAATCAAATAAAAAAGAAGGTCCTAAAAACTGCTTGCCCAGTCTTTCATCACCTTTTTCTGTCTGAGAAGGCCTGACTCAGTTTCCTGTAGCAATATGTCACTTTCAGTAAATATAAATATTGAAAATGACAAAAATCTTGAAAAAATACTTGGATTATAAACTGGTTCACATCCCTCAACTTTAGATATTAAATCTCTGCATACAGGGAATAGAAGTACATATAGATACTGCCAGCAAGTTATTGTAGTGCCTGCTTGGGGAATAAGAGATGAGTGATACTTCCATCAAGTTTTGCAGAAAGAGGTTGATTTGCAGCCTTTGTGCTGACTGGAAGCTTGAAACTGCTGGGGCTAAGTTAATGTCCTGTGCCTGTGTGGTGGCTCTTCCCCAGTGTGGTAGTTTGAGGGGGGTCTGACTTTCTAGGTGTGGTAGGGGCCAAAAGATGGCTCCCATAAAAAGCTGCCAGAAGCTTCCACGGCTGTCCAGCCAGGGCCTATCTCTGAGAGATGTGTTGTTAGCTACAGCTGAGCCAATTAGGAAGGAAGGTAACGCCTCTGTGACAACATATTTAAGAAGCAAACTCAGGAGTAGGCATGCACATGCCATTGTAGCTAGATCCATGTAGTCATGTAGTTGTAGATAGGCAGGGAAACGAGGAGTACAGCACATAGAAAAACAACAGGTATGGACATCAGCAAAACCAGCCAAGAAGAAGGAGGGAGGAGGAGGAGGTTCTTTAATTATCGGAGCTGAAATGTCTTCGCGGCGTGTGGTAAGAGACTGTACCAAACGCAGTTTTTCCCCGCACCCTGAGGGTCCATGAAGGAGCTGGGATCCACCCCACTACGGGGCAGAAGGGAGTGAACTCCTACCAGAGAGACTGTAGTCTGGTGGGAATTAGCATGATAGACAAGGCCTTTGCTCCTGGAAACTGAAGGGAGTCGATTAAGTTAAAAAAGCCTGGTTTTATTCCTACCCTAAGAGGGACCAGCTCGGCTGTGGGAGAGCAATGGGGCAGCGGCAGAGTCCAGGCGGGCTGCCTGCCAACTTCTGCGAACCTGCCACGGTGCCAGAGAGAGAGAGGAGAAGAAAAAACCCAACCTCCCCTTTAGATATTCTTCTAAGAAGAGAAAATATCTGAGGAATGAACTGACTAAGAAGCCAGTCCTCCTTATTTTCTGAGGGCAGGAGGGAGGGCTGTGGGCTGCTGCTGGTGGGGGGAAGAAAAGAGAAAGAGTGTTTAAAAATATGTTTTTGCCTAGTCCTTTAACTCTGTGATAAATTCACTTTATCACTTATAAGTTTTGAGCCTATTTTAGCCTGTTGTAGTAATTAGGGAGTTTTCTTCTCTCTCAGTGTCCTTATCTCAGCTTAGGACCATATTCCTTTCCCCTTATCTGTCGGTAGAGGTAGGGGGAAGGGGGAAAAGCAGCTCTCGTGGAAGCTTTGGCAGTCAGCCAGGGCTAAACCACAACAGCTAGGTAGATTTTTATCTAGCCACGACGATACAGCTTCTACACTGATTTTGGCTCAGGGCATGGAATGATTGACCCCTTATCTACTTCAAGAATACCATGTAGACTTATCTTCAGAATTAATCAATGACAATGTTTTTAGATTTTATTTTAAATGCAATAATATTTTATAAAATAAATTCAGGTGTAGTCAGAACCCCAATAAAGAATCATGTCAAGCCAACACGTGCCTGAGGACTGTTTAAGGAATTAAATAACCTCTTAGGGTTTTTTCCTTCATTTTCAAAGGATGACCTACATTTTCCTATCTGCAATCAATTCTTGTCACTCTGCAAGGCTGCTGATGCTATCCAAATGTCTTCTCCAGCACCTTCTTATGTGCATATCAAGAGTGTCATCAGAGGGCACATGGGCTGTGTGGGCTTAACAGTACCTCTGGGCACTCAGGGACACCATAGACCCTCAGTGCAATGATGGTAAGAACATGCCAGAAATTAAGACATGCTACTTGTTGAAAGCTTAGAGAATCACAGAACAATTTCTGTTGGATGAGACCTCTGGAGGTCTTCAGTGCAACACCCTGATTTTGAAAATCTCTGTGGTTACGTTGTACTGATCACTCTGATCCCTGTCCCAGGGCAATCCTGATTTCAGGTGAAAAAAATTTTTTTTCACTCTTCAGTCAGAATTTTCCCTTGCTGCAACTTGTTCCCATGGTTCCTCGTCCCTTCACTCTGAAGGTCTGAGCAGACTGTCTCTTTCTTCTCTGTAACCTTCCAATGGAAAATTTAAGACAGAAATAAGAATCACAGAATCATAGAATCATTTGGATTGAAAAACATTTTTTAAATCATCAAGTCCAGCTGTTCACTCAATACTGCCAAGACCACCATGAGACCATGTCCCTCAGTGCTACATCTAAACCTCTTTTAGTTACTTCCAGGGACAGTCATTTCACACCTTCCTAAGCAACCTGTTCCAATTTTTAGCAACCCTTCTGTGAAAATGTATTTTCACTAATATGCAACCTAAACCTCCCCTCGTGCAACTTAAGCTGCTTCCTTTCATCCTGTCACTGGTTGCCTGGGAGAAGAGACGAAATCCCGCTTGTCTACACTCTCCTTTCAGGTGGTTGTGGAGGATGATAAGGTCACCCCTGAGCCTCCTTTTCTCCAGACTGAACGCCACCAGTTTCCTCAGCCACCCCTCATCAGACTTGTGCTCCAGACCCTTCATCAGCTTCATTGTCCTTCTCTGGGCACTCTACAGAACCTTAATGTCTTTCTTGTAGTGAGGGGCCCAAAACTGGACTCAAGGTGTGTCCTCATCAGAGCCAAGTACAGGGGTACAATCCCTGGTCCTGTTGGCCATGCTATTGCTGATACAGACCAGGATGCCACTGGCCTTCTTGGTCACCTGGTCACGCTGCTGGATCGTGTTCAGATGGCTGTCTGAACACTCCCAATTATTAGACTCCTTAGTATTTTCATTTCTGGGCCAAACAAATCCATCTTCTCCCAACAGAAACCTTATTCTCTGCCAACCGCCTCAACCTAATCACCGTGTTCTGCTGGAGTCACTCGTTTCTCAATGCATTTCACTTGCAGTCAAGAGCCCAAAATTTTACATACTATTCCAGATGAGGCCTCAAATCTGCTGAAAAAAGGGCATAAATACTTTCTTCTATTAGCTGACTACACATTTCATAATGTAACACAATACATGGTTATCCCTAAAAGATACAAGGGAGCACTTCTGATTCATATTAAGATTGCTGTCCAGCACTGGATTCTTTTTTCTCAAAGGGCCTCCCTATTCATTTGGAACCCAGGCTAAGTTGTTACTTGTGGTTATTCTGTCACAGTCAAGAATTCGCACTCCCCTTTCCTGAACTTCTTTAGGTCCTGTCAGTTCATTTCTCCAGATTATAAAGTTCTTGTAATGGGAACCCTACCCTTCATTGTGTCAATGATGTGCTGTCATTCCAAATTTGTCACCCACAAAGGACATAAAGTGCATTTTATCCATCATCCATATAATTGATGAAAGCATTGGCCCTCGTATTGACTCCAGAGGAACACCACTCTCTCAAAACATTAACCTATGGGCTCTCACAGAGTGCATCTGCAAATGGACCCACAGAGTCATTTCCCTTCACCTCCACCAGGACAGGCACATAGAAGGAGCAAACACACTGATCCTGTTGTCAGCTCTTTTCAGGTCAGTGCATATTTCAGTTACATGAGGTATGACAGAGGCTGTTTGTGTGAGAACCCAAGGCTGCTAGTGGCAGGCTCTGGCTTTGGCATTGTATTATTTCATAGGGCTAACATCTCGTCTCAAACGACACACATTTATCCTATGCCGATTCACACTGCTGTGCATGACTGTTTAAGAACAGATTGTGGTCTCACGTGAATCTTGTGGAATTACCCAGTCTTACCTCTCTTAACATGAGTCTGTCCCTGTGCAGATTTCCTGCTCATAAGCAAGTCCAGCCTAAGCTCTCTACCAGGTTGCTTATGCACACAGCACTGGTGCACACAAACACACACAGACAACTGAAATCCTCTAGGAAAGATAGCACATATTCTGTTCTCTCCCAGCTGATAGCACTTCAAACATGGGTGCTCTGTGACCTTCGGTTCCTTTTCTGTTTTCTGGCACTTAGCCCCACACATATGCACAGTGATGAGAGAGTGAGATGGTGAAAGAAAATAGGAAGGGGCTGTTTAGTACCAAGGCAGGATAAGCTGCCATTACAAGGTGCAGAACACAGACACACAAAGAGCTGTGACCAATAAGCTGTTTTACATTCTGACCGATTTCTCTTACTCTTCCCACACCATCCATTCATCACACCCCTTCCTCAAGGATCCACCATAATGGATCCACACTTTCTGCTTTTGCCCTTCCTTTGAACAACTCATGAAAAGTAACACACATTCCCACTGTCACCTTGAAAAATCTCTTACACAATCCTACAAAACTGAAAAACATCCCATACAAAGTTTTCTGTTTTCCTTGAGACCCATGTAAACCTCGATTCTTCCGTTCCTTTTTCTCCTAATTTTCTCCAAGGGTTAGAGTGGTTCCTACCCACCAACTAGTGAGCAAACTGATCTCTGAACTTCAGTACTGTCTGTTATCTCCTGCTCTTAGGGTTTGTGTGTCTAAGTGTGACTGATTAGTTTTCCCATCACTTGCCTTTGATTTTGTGCTGAATAGCCATTGAGAGGATATGCTTATATAACCTTCCACATATCCTTTCAAAGGTGTTTTTTAACTCACACTACACTAGTTCAGGTTACATAAAGGAAGAGAAAAAAAAGGAAAGTAAAAAAAAAACATGGAGGAAATAGTTCACAGATATCGGATGTCTATACACAACAGTATAAAATAGCTTGCACACATGCACACATCTTTCCAGGTCTGCAATGTCTGTTTGGAGAATGCAGGCAAAATTTAAGGAGAGTGATAATGAAAATGCTTTCAGGCATTGACAATAGGGTCTTACTAGACCTTACACACCCTTTCTCTCACCCAAGACATCACAGGGTCTGTAGCCTAAAACCATGAACAGTCTGAGAACATGCACCCTTACTTAGCCAGTCCTCTTGATATCTCTCCAGCTTAGATGATCATGGGACACAGGGCTCAATGTTCAGTGAGGTTCAGAACCATTCAAGGAGAAGAATGGGCACACATCTGGATGCAAGAATAGCATGTCCCTGTCTCAGCAAGCACATCCAATAGGATTAAGACAGTTAGTCTACTCAGCTGTTACACAATCCTTAAGGTGGTGTGATGAGAGCTGTGATGAAGCAGGGACTCAGTGTTCATGCTTTGCTGTCCCATCACAGAGCTGTGCAGCTGTGCAGCTGGAGACAGGGAAGAGAAGGGACCCATGCAGCTCAAGTATATTTCAGGGAAGGTACATTTGAGGCACAGGCTGATGAGAAATCCCTCTGTTTTGAAGAGATACTGGCATGTGTCCTTGCAAAAGGAGACTGACTGGTTTAAGGCAAAGTGAGAAGCCTCTTGGAACCTGTAAAGAAAATGAAGAGCTAGAAACAGATATTGCTGCTTCATTAAACTACCTTTTTAAACAGCTGTTTTACCCAAAGTGCCCTATTTATCAGAATGAAGATTATGATACAGTGAAAAGTTGTTGATATCAATTTAATGTGGACTGAGTTGGAAAAAAAGAGCAAAGAAACATGAGAGAAATTTTACAGATTATCCTTGCACTATAGCTATTTGTTTAAAAAAGAGTATAACTTACGTGGAAGCATCATTAAATATTCTTCCTGGCAACTGCTATTCAGAGATAGTCTGCTGACAAATTCCAGCATCCTTCCAAAAAAAAAACACAGCACAAGCTCTGAACTCAATTCACGTCTGCATTATTTTTCAGTCCTCAGTATTATTGACTACATCTGCCTTAAGATAGAGGAAAGGTATCAGTGCCTTTCTGACAAAAAGAATTAAAAAGGCAGGCATTTCCTTCACCTCTAACAGCATTTTAGCCATTCTGAAAAAGTCGCACAATAATACACTGTCACATCATTCAGAACGAGAGAGAAATTGCATAAAAGCAAGCGCAGGCTCCTTACAGGAGGTCCTGAGGAAGTTTTCCTGGTTAGTGATGACATGACTTTTATTCCAGAGTAAAAGAGCAGACAATTCACAACAAAGCCGGAAGCACACAACCTCTATAAGATCATTTAAAGACAAATCTTCTTGAAAATCACACCGCAGAGATTAAAACTCCCATCACAAATGCAACTCTATATTTATCTTGTCAGAATAAGTTGGAATGCAACTGGGTCTTAAGAAGCATATTGCAGACAGAAGGCACTTAACCCTCACGGCCTCATTCAGCATGGCATATCCACATTTGTGCTCTTCATACAAGAGGAAATGAAGTACAAAAGTGTTTGCAGACTAAAGACCTCAAACAGGAAGAAGGACGATGTTTTTCTCAAGTTATCTCTGCACAGTGGCAGCTAACATCAATAGACTTGTACTGTCTATTGCTAAACATGGAACTCTGTGAAGCTTTGCAGTGCTTTGGAGAGGTGTGATGACTGTGATGTGAAAATGATTTAAAAGGAAGGTAGTTTTTTAACCCATGAGTAGTTTCAGGCAACAGAATCCAGAGAGAAATTATCTACAGCACTGCAACTGCTCAAATTTCCCACTTAGGATGAAGGTGAGAAGCATTCAATGGCTATTTTTCTCTTTAAAATAATTTTGTGCCTAACTGAAGACTTTTAGACGAGTTCAGGAGAAATGAAAAAGAAGGGAGCAGAAAACCAGTGACAGTGCCTTAGAGAGGGCTGGGATTCTGCTGTCAGAGCACCTCTGTCCATATGCATATATTTAGGAATTGTAAAAGCATTTACTTCAGCAGGGAAGACGTACAGTCATTCCACTGTGGAACGCATAATCACTAAGGCACGGAAAAGTCATTATTTGGTATGAGGGGAGATTCACCTGGTACATTTCCTCCCAGCTCCAAAGGAGATCACTAGCCTAAAATGTGGACTAGCTTTAAAGCCAGCTGAGACAACTTTGGGCCAAACAGACTCTGGCAGGGATATTTGGTAAAAAGCAAGCCATAACTTGCCCACAGTTTGTTTTTTTAGGAAACAGCATTCCCTGTTACACACATGAATCATAGACCAAGCACTGGCAAAACAGCAAAGACAGCAAGCAGAAGACAGGTACATGGGGACCTGGCATTAATAGTACAATTTCTTTGGAAACTACAGGTTTTTGTGACACAACATGCTAAACATACCAAACACCATGATCAGCATACAGAAAAATGTGTGTCAGATTCTTCTGGTGTTGTCCTGAGCTTTTGCAGCTGTTGCTGCATCACTGATGCTCATATGACTATTATTTCTATGTCAGTCTGCAAAAATACTTGTCAGTAGGATAAGAACAGACAAAATGGGAAGAAACTTTCCATCTTTCACAACAAATCTGGATGCTCTCCAGATCATACAGCTATGCTATAATCTGTCAAATGGATGAGATTTTCATGCTTGATCTCCACTGTTGCCCTATAGCAAGGCAATCAGTCTCCAAAGTTTACTGCTGCCTAGAAAGCACACTCTTTCCTGAGGTGGCAGGAGTCCCTTCTCTCCCACTGCACTTTCTTACATACCTTTGTATGCAGCCTAAGAGAAAGGCACAGAGCCACAGTAGGAAACATAAATTTTACCCTGACACACAGAAACAGACAAAATGTTTGCTTCCCTTCCCAGTCCTCATCACATTTGTGTAGTGCAGACAGTTGTGTGACAGAGAGCATCTCTCACCTTTAGCTCATCTTCTGGGATTGGCAGCCTGTGCCATGGCCACCTCAGTGCCATAGCCAAACAGTCACTACTCTTACTGCAACATGAAAAGCTGTGCTGTGTAGAGAAGCTGTGCAGTGCAGAGCATCTAGCATGGACAGAAAACATAACCACCAAATATAAACAAACTTCCTGGCTCCACCAGGAGCTCACACATGGATTCTTCAGCAGTACAAAGCACACAAATTCAGAATGCTTGTTCACAGCCACTTCTTCCCACATTTTCTTAATTTAACCTCACACAGCTGTCCGTGACCTGGGAAAGGTAGGTGGTGAACACAATGGCAGTGCAAAGTTTTCATCTGTTTTTACCACCCAAGTTTGTGAGAGTTATGCTTCTTGCCATCAAAGCATATGGAAGGTAAAGAGAAGAAGTGGAGTGGTGAGGAAAATGGGGCTGGGGATAGGAAGAGTAGGGGAAGAGAGGATTCTAGTGGGGTGGTTTATTTAGTATGTAACAGCTTTATGATATTTCTGGAGTCCTTTCAGAAATATGATGTAAAATATCATTCATTAGAAACACCATATCTGAGCTCTTATTACACAGTTTGGTTCTCTGGTTCTAACAATACTCAGATAAAGAAAATATATTCCTAAACTTGAAATTAGTACCAACTATGAGCAATTACACATAATTGTACATTGTACAATGCTGAAATTGTACACTGAAAAAAAGGTAAGTTGTGTTGGATCCCATCCTGCCTTCTAAAACCACTCAGCTACTACAGTTGTGTGCTTAGAGGTGTAAGCCATACACTCAGCAGCAGACACAGACTGGCAGTAGAAAAGCCAGCCTAGCAAGGGACGGCAACAGCCATTAGCCATTGCCTCTGACTGAACCAAGAACAAGCATCTGCCTTCTCTTTTTTCACCTTGTTCTCAAGGAATTGAGTCTTCCTGCCTGTGGAAAAGAGCTCCACAGTCAGACTGGAAGAGCCAAAACAAAATCACTACCTCAGTGACCATTCCTGGGATCCTTGCACACCACCAGGGGAAAGCTGAAGCATGAGAAGAGCTTCAAGCTGTAGTAAAAGATCTTTTAAAAGGAAGCAAAATTTTCCACAAAGATTATGTTCTTTAATATTTAGCAAAGCTGAGCCTGTAATTTGATGAAGGATGGCTAAGGTTCTTAGCTCAGCATACAAAGTACACTCTTACCTCACTCACGAGCAACTTGTCATTGGTGAATACAAAATTCTTCATCTCCTAAAATTTAATTGCTAGATGTAAGACACAGAGGCAGGGGAATTCCAAACACTTCAGAAACATCTGCAGGCCCATCACTATATGATAATATTAATAGTCATCAGACTTTACTTCATCCTTCAGAAGTCTGCGTAAGTTCGCATAAGTCAAGCTAGACCTTTCAAGAGCCAATGGCACATATTTTCGCAGCATTCTGCCAGATCTGAGTTCAACCTCAGGGCTCATTCCTGTTGGATATTCATGTTCTGTGTGAATGTAGTATTCATTATCAGGATGAACAGTGTAAGGCATGCCATTCACTTGGCACACTGGACTTTTCAGAGTGACCAAAAACATCTAATTGAGAAAAATACTCCAGAGAGTGGCAGTTGTTTTTATTGCCTTTCAGGCCTTGCAAAGCTTTGTTATGCCATTGTTCAGCAGGTGGAGAGAGTGTAGCTATTCAGTTAAAATGATGACTGCCTCTTTAAAACATTTGCTCTCAAAACCCTCTTTCACCCCTCAAACACTAATTATATATGAAGGATAGTGAGTCTGTATGTCCCCTACATGTAGCTGATGGTATTTCTTTCCCACCTTATCTCCTTAGCAGACAAAAACAGGGCGAAGGAGGAAACATAAGCAAAGTTCTCCCAGGCTACCTGGTGCTCCAAGCATCTGGAAGACAGTAAAGGACATTTCATCAGAATAACACCAGTTTGAGTGCTGCCCTGCAGCACAGTCTGGGAAAGTGGGAGAAGGGTAGTATCATGTTTATGGCTCTATTTGCAGCAGTTCTTCTTGTCAAAAAAGCTCTACTTTTGCATGTGCATGTCCCATCCAGCTCTCACCAAATTTTACTGTATGTTGCTGAAAGATATATAAGATGGTTGCTGATGATGAGAAATGTCTTCTGCACTGCAGAACCACATAGCAAACACAGTGGTTTCTGAGTAATTATTGCCAGGATTTCCTGTGAGAAACTCAGAGTACAGCTGAGCACTCAAAAATTTATTCTTCTGGACAAAGGCATGTGCTCCTTTTCCCCAACTCTTAGCAACACACACATAAAGATATATTAACAGTGCCTTGTTCACATGAAAGGAGAGCTGAGGCTTTTTACTGCTGTGAATCACTCAACTACTTACTCATTAGCAAATACACTCTCTCCAGTTGTCTTTTTATTTTGCAATATTGCACACAGCTCCAGCGACTCCTTTTTTCTTCACTTCTAAACAAACAATAGCTTTTGTAGACAGGAGGAGAATAACAACACTTAAGTCATTACTTTTAATTATACAGATGTTATATTCTTGCTTAATGTAAAAATATGAGCCATTGTGCTCAAAATTTATTTTAAATCTATTTCAATTCCCCAAATACCTTAGTTATAATTTACCACAGTCATACAGTCATTACTTCTCAGAGGCATTTTTGAAAGCTAATCATTTAACCTGTGGCTCTTATGAGTAAAAGAAAATGCCTGTTGTTCTCTTGTACTTGCCTTTATTTATGTATGAGGAGAACATATGAAATCATATGGAAACCTTTACCAGCGTGTTTGCACAGAAGTTGCTTGGATTCTAACATTTACACTTTGTTTACCATCAACAAATGAGGATTTTATCAACAAGCCCTGCACCCTCCTCCTGCCAACCTTGCTGACCACACAAGATGCAGTTGGATCAGTAAGGAGAGGGGAAACAAATGGTTCACAATTTCCTCCATACTATGTCCATACAATCTGGGAGAAAGCACAGCATAACAGGTGAAATAGTTATGTCAAGAAAGACCGGACAACTTGACTGTGGGTGCAGCAAATCCTCATTTTATGTTTCAGCATCCCTCCTGCTGAAGTCTAAAAATGGAATTCATTTTTCCAGAAATGCTGCTGGCCTAGAAAGGTCATTGTGGTTTCTCAGTTACTTTTAATTGAACAAGTGATCTGGATTTGGCAGGGTGCAATTAAAAAATCCCGTATGGCTTGTACGGGGCCCTGCAGCAGCCACAATGTGATCATCAACAACCCTTTCAACCTTGCTGCTAATGAACATGGCAGACAGTCAGTGTGCTCTCTCCCCCTGTCTCTCAGATTTTAATGCTCCTTCCCCTAGGAAGGAGTTAAGCAACAGGGCTTTGCATCAGTGTATAGTGTAATGTGACACGTGACAGCAGTATTTGCTCTGCACACAGCAGAAAGTGCTCAGGGCTCTGGAGCTGCAGAAATAGGCAACAGAACTGAGCAGGACTCTTTCTTGCTGATGTTACAGAAGGCTGGAAGCAGGCCTGTCATTCTCTACAGCTGTGGAAGAATTGATGGTTAAGCAAACTACATACACAGAGCACAGTCAAACTCTGTGCACACTCCTGCTCAAATGATTCTTAACAATCTCATGAGAAAATGTGCAACAGATTAACTGCCTGGGGGCAGCATGTGACGTCTGCAGGTTCATAACCCCATCCAATTAAACTGCACTTCTGCAGAAAGTTTCCAAAGGCAGGCCTCCTCAGTGAAGCTGATTTCCAGCTTCCTACCTTGGCTGTTTATTTCAGGGACCTACTAACAAGCACAGGAGGATTCTTTCTGCAGTTCCAGAGAAGATTTTGTCATTCTCCTTTGGAGTTGAAGAAGGGACATCTGTGCTGAGTCTTCAAAAGGAGTCACGCAAACAACAATAGTTTGTTGGGGTAGACGATGAATGAGCAGGCTAGAAGCAGAAAGTAACTGTGAGGTCAGGGCATATCTTTTAGACCAGACCGCTGTCAACACTGTCAAAATACTGTCTCTGTTTTCATGATATGAAACATTGAAGCTTTGCCTTATTTGCAATATGGGCACTGTTTCAAATTGGGTTTTTTTCTCCAATTAAACTGAAGACTAAAGTGAATTTACTAAATTCACATGAACTTACTAAATTCAACAGTCCTGACACTTTGTTTGATGGGATCTAGCCCACATGATCCAGACAGTCAGAAAACTACCCTACCTTGCCATTACCTCCTTGGATACTCAAGGCCACAAGCAGCCTCTGTGGTACTGCCACGGTGACAAGTTCCCACGGCATGACAGAAAAGTGTTGCTCCTCTGTCAGGTTTGGTTACAGCTTGCCAAGGATGGATATTGCTGGGCTGCACCTATTATTTTGGTAGTTGCCCATTTTTGACAGGACAAAAACCTGATCTGTTCTGCACATCAGTTAGAGGGGGGTGAGGGCAGCTCTCCTTCACTGCAGATCACCTGCCTCATCCTCCCAGTGCCTGGGAAGAATTATTCACTGACCTCTTAAGAAATATGCACTGGAAGCCATGTTATGGATACATTATTTCTTTCCTTTTCTCTCTCTCAAAAAAGTATGTTCTTTCAAGATTTTCTGATTACAGACTTTTCACCTTTAATTGCTCTTTCTTCCTCCTGTGGACTCTCCAGTTTGTTTCTCATTTCCTAAAAGGAGACCTCATCAGTGTTGGGTAAAGGACAATAATTGCCTTCTCGGCTGCAGAGAACTGATCTGCTGTTACCTGCTTTAAGTTAAGTACTGCAGGCATACTAGGAGGAGGATTGCTGTGATTTGCCACCAGCATCATTGTGAGCCCACAGAGATGGAATCAGAGGCGAAACATGACTGACAGTAAAAGGGGTAGCTATAGAGAATGGGTGAAGAGCTCTGGGAAGTGATTAAAAGGGACTGACGTCATAAAAATGGGAGACAGACAAGTCCGGCTCCAAAAAAGGTGCGCCTGCCAGAATAAAGGGCAGCGATCATCTGTCCTGCTTAGTGTACCAGAGAGGAAAGTACAGGTGAAACCACACTCCCTCATTTTAAGCAGTTCTCCATTTATCAGGATCTTGCACCTGCCTACTGTGGTGCTTGTAGCTGGAAGTTTGGGATCTTTTGTTTAACATTCTCCACTGAAGCCACTTATTTAGACATCATAGTTCTGGGACCCCCAACATTCATATAAAATAGGAAGCATTCCAGCAGGAGACACCTGCAAGTCCATTTTGGTCATGTTATATTTGACAATACATGAAGGTACCAGAAAGAAAAAACAAAATGCCTTCCTGCATTTCCTGCAAGTCATACTTGCAGAGAAGAATACAAAGCAGCTGATTCAAAATAGAGAGATAGGAGGGAGTTATCAGCAAAGTGAAAATTCACATCATGTTTAAAGTTAAATCTATGCCAACAGAGGGTGGAGAGAGTGGTGAAAGTCCCATGAAAATTCAGGGAAAGAAAGAGTGAGGCAAGAAGACAAAAAAAGAATCAGCTTGAGACACAGGTATTCATGAGAGAACTGAGTCCCAAGCACCACCAGGCAACAGAAATCTTAGTGAAGATAGCAACTGCCAGGCACTGAGCACGTTTGGCTACTTGAACCCTTCTACTGCGTATCTACTTGAAAGATTAATTTCTCCGAATATCTGGACATTTAAGTGTTAAACCATAAATTCCCTGCTCCCAAAAGCAAAGAACTACTGATACTGAGAAGCTGCCCCAAAAACCTTATGTCAAAAACCCCAAAACATTCCTTTTCCTTGGGGATGTAATCAGTGAGTCGCAAGGTTGAGTAGTGTTTAACTGAGTCCTACCTGTGAATCTCTTATACTCTTGGTTTGTGTGGGAGTCTCACAATCACGTCAGCTCCATTTTTAGGGTTTCTATATCTTGTGCATGTCATGCTGTTGCTCAATAATTGTCAGTGTATGGTTTTGTCAGGAAATAATACTGTTTATTCTCTGAGAGACTGAATGTTGTTCTTCATATTTCATAAGCCAATCTGAGTCACTAGTACCTAAGGGACAAAGGCAAAAGAAATAACATAAGGAAAAATAAAGACAGTTGTTTGACATTACATTTAGTTAGCAGAAGGAATTATTCTTGGAAATTTAAGGCTACATGCTTTATTTTGTGAACCCAGTAAGTTTTTCTTCAGGGCTCTTGAGAAAAACAGAAAAAAATCTTTTCAGACACATAACAAAATTCCCTTCTGAACAGGGGATAGTTCATTGCCAAATAGAAACAGAGCAGGAGTTGGGGAAGCATTGTAAAGTCTTGAAAATATTTATGCATATTCAATTATACTAGGCCATAAACTATCAACTATAAAGACTAGTGCAGAGTGACAGGTGTAATGTGAGGACAAGGAGTGAACAGCTTCTATGGTGTTTCAGATAAGGTTTCCCACACTCCTGCTTTTCACAACGTTCAGGCATGGACAAGTAGGTAAAAATCTTTCTTTGCACACCAGATGGGAGTAAAGCCCTCCCAGGAGGCTGACACACCCAAACCTTATGGTGTAGCTCTGAACCTTGGTCAATGTCACATGCCAAACTGTGATTGAGTGGAAGTAATACAGCCAAATATCCTTGCTCAACTCCAGTCTCCCTGATGTATGCATCCCTGTGATTTTGCCCGATATAGCATCTCTTTCAGCACTACCTCTGGAACTTTTTCTGGAACTGGGACTTTTTAATGTTTCTTTTTCTTACATGCTTGACTGGACAATGAGCTTCTCTTTAGCTACCACACTTAAGACTAAACATGGTCAGATACATCAAGATCTCCTGTGGAACTCAAGTTGCTCAATATTTCACATTAACCTCCTACTGCTCCCCCAAACTCTTTTGACTCTCAGTATTTTTTCAGAAATCTCTCCCGTCTTTGCTCAAAGACAGCTCAAGAAAGACACCAATTCTCCCATGACTGTGTTCCAGAATGGTTAAAAACACATAGTCGTCTCTTTTAGCCTGAAATTCTGATCTGACATCTATTAGTTCCCTGCATGTTTTTCTTTTCTACTCCCAAAGCACCCTTCTGGTAATTCTGCTCTAATGGCACTTTAGACATTAGAGTGAGGGACCACAAGGCACGGGCAGGGTGTCAGGAGTGGGACAAATGAGATCTCTTGAATGCTTTCCAAATTTGCCTCTGCAGTGGTCTATTGGACAAGAGGATCTGAATTAATTCTTAAAATGAAGTTCCTTTTGGAAATAAGCAGACAGAGAGAAAGGTATTCAATTAAGTTTTGCTTCCTTTTCTGGGGTAATGAACTATTTTATAATGAAGTACGGTCATAACTTCTGAATAAGGACCTGTAAAAAGCAAGCCACCTGAGCTGTCTTTCTAAAATTCATACTTGTATCTAATCCAAAAACATTTCCTTATACCACAGCAAAGTCCAATTTCCTCATTTCAAGTGAGAGTCTCTATCTCCCCACCCTACCCAACTCCCACATCCTGTTCTCTTTTCTGCCATATTTCAGAAAAATACTCTATTCCTATACTGAATTTTCAGCATCACATTTATAGCGTTCATTTCTCAATTGCATATATCTCCAAAGACAACATTACATCCACCTGCTGTGGCAACAACTGTGTTTTAATATTTCAGTAGTTTTATGCATTTGGATTGCCAAACTATTTTCCAGGCTGTAATCCCACACTCTGCAGGTAAGACCACTGTTGCCTATCTGCACATGCACAGCTTTACCCTGATCAGTACCATTTGTCTTCAAATGGCCTGCTGAATAATCCTAGTTGCTCCTTTTGTACAGCAGTTTCTTGCATATGGTTTGGCAGATGTTTTGCCTGACATAGTGTCAGCTGTACTTTTCAGTGACTTTGCATTTTCCTTCACATATTGCAAAAGATACAGAATAAGCTCAATGGCAAAGTTTATAGAACACACTGAAAGAACCCATATTTATCATTACTTCACTTAAAAACTACTTATGTCAGCTAGCCAGTTCTTAGTGCCTATGTATTTCAGTGTCAAATAGCATGTGTTTCTGTATCAAAAAGGTAATGGTACAGAGAACCATGTCCCTTTAGAGCTGCCTTCATCAATGAAGCTTACAATCTGAAGGAATAAAATAAATTCTATTTGACAAGTTATACTTTGCATAAAGCTGTGTTGAGTGACATTAATTACATTCCTACGCTTTATTTCTCTACTAATTTAATCCTGTATTAGTTTTTCCATTATTTTCCTCAGAAGTGATGTTAGTTCAACTGATCTACACCTTCCTATATCATCTAGTTTACCTACTAATACCCAGCTTTTAGTCTTCAGATATTTAGTCAGTGTTCCAAGTATTTTAATATATTTTTATAAATTATTAATAAAGTATTTGCTTTTTTAAGTGACAGAGGGGGAGTTGCATCTTTCTTTCAAGATCAGGGAAGCAAATTATTTAGCCTACTGGTTGAAAGTCTCTGTTGATTTATCTTCAGTTTTCAACACTTAGGCAGCATTTCATGCTATTTCCTCCATGCAGAGGAGATAGAAAGAACTGGAATACCTGCATCATCAACGCCTTCAACACTCTTACGCCGGATCTTGTTGGCCTTATATGGCCAAACTGCCTTTGTCCACCTAAGAATGTCCACCTAACTTCTCTTCTGATGACTCTGGCCTTCCTTAAAAACTCTTTCATCACTCAAAACAACACACACAGTTTTAACCATCTTCCTCCCTCTCCTATCCATTTTGTATCTTCTATTTTATCTTCATCTGCAGCCCTCACTCACTGCCGTTATGAAAGACACTTGAGCAAACCATCCTGGATTCACATCTTTGAGGGTCAGCAAATACCACAGATTAAGAGCTCTGTCCCCAGTCTTGTCTTGAACTCATGTTCAAATGGTTGTTTCTTAAGTTTGCTTTGAGCTTTCCCATCTTATCTCATTGCAGACTTATACCTTCTATGCAAAATTATTGCATGTGCTTTTCTCTGTTTTTCTCCCATCAATCCATAAAAATCCACACTTTTTCCTGACACATACAAGCTGCAGAACCCTCTCCTTTACATCTGTTTTGACAGTGCCTTGCTGTGTCTCCCTTTCCATTCCCAGACTGATTGTCTGTCCTACATATGATTGTGGTGTCTTGCTCGCTCTGTTGCTTTCATTCACACTCTCTGTTGCCCCACAGGAGATGCTGTGATGCAGGGAGACATTATTTCTACATGCAGCAAATCCCAAGCATGCTGTGCTGCTCTGCTCATTTCACAGAAAACAATAAGGCTGGGAACCTATTGCCCTTGCAAGTGCTTCACAGCTGATGTGAAAAAGCTATTCCAAAATTGTCTTTGAGGAAGCACAGGATAACTCCATTTCATTTCACTGGCATTGATGTTATTGCTCTATGAAATGAATGAAAATTATATTAGGAGCTTTGCATGTTTTCACGAAGTTTAAGAATGAGGTGTGGAATACTGCTGTTTCAGAAAGAGGAGGTTTGGAAGACACTGTGCAAGAACATGACAAATGGCACCCAAAGACAGCCTGTGAAGATATAAATATTCCATTTGGAGGCTTTCTCTTTAAAAGATTCCCAACACTGACTTACAGATATATCTCCCAAGCCTTTGATTGCTGCTGTGGAGACATGTTTTGGTGATGAAACCAGTATAAAATATGTATGCATAATTTTGAAATCTAGATTTTAAGCTTCCTAGAAAATTCATGTTCTCAGAGGATTCCACATTGATCCTTACGATTCATCTGAACTCTTAGCTGACTTTGAGCTTGGCTCTCAATTTTGTAAGGTCTGTGGAGACCTTTCATGAAAGTTCATGCCCAACTACATAATGAAAGGACACTGTCATGTCAGGTTCTTTGCGATCACTCAAGTAATTAAAAATCAAAAACATTTATTTCTGCTTTTCTTGGAAATTACAAACTTTCCAGAAGTCTTCATTCACCACTAAAGGTCACACTTCCAAGATCCTGTTTCTAGCAAGTAGATTGTAGTAGTTTCTTATGTCTAGACCTTGGAATCTCTGCATACACAAGTTCACCTACGTCTGGTAGTAGCCAGCTGTGATCAATCTCAGTGCAGCTCTTACAGATTCTGCATGGTTAAGGGATCTTTCTGGTAAGAAAAAGTGATACTTCGACGTCCAAAGGGAATATGCAAATTGTCATTCCCAACAGACGGATGTGGGGTCACCACTAAAGATCAATGCAACCTCTCTGTTACAAGTCTGTATTAGAAAAACACAGGGACCATAGCTTGCAGCAAGAGCCCAAAGGCTTTCAGCTGAAACCACCAAAGCATATAGAGCTGGAACATGGAGAGTGGAAGGGTAACTCTGGCAGTGACTTACAAATGCACGCTGCAGTATTTAATCCTCTGACATATTAGGTGGAGCTTGTCCTAAAAGTTGACATTCATCTCCATACAAACCACCTTCCCAGAGTTTTCAGGGAACTTGCAGAGGCCCCAGCTTACGTGATGGTGATGCCTTGCAATAAAGCACCACTCAGCAAGGGCTGGCCTGCTTGGGCTAAGCCAGCTGCAGAAATCTGCACAGATGTGGCTGTGCCAGTGATCTTCTTGGCCTAAGCAGACCTCAGCAAATCCTCATTATCCTGTGTGTATGATGTGCCAATGTGAGCACTTGTCTTCCAGAAGCCAAGGGTTCTTTCACCACGCACAGGGACAAGCAGCATGCAGACGACTTGGAGATCTCTGTGCAAGCTAGTACTGCATAGCCTGTGCTTACCTGGAGGGTTTCAGAAGAGACCTAGCAAGGTGAAGGGCCACTCCCTGACTTAGAAGGGGACTGGCCCTTAGAATTTACTCTCCTTGTGTTAGAGAATAACAGGTCTTGTTCAACAAAGACCCCTGGCACATGGTACTTCAGACTCTTTCGCGAACATCAGGAGGCAGATCCTGCTCTTCAATATAGGGAAGAAATTACAAAGACCCTGGTTAACTGTTTGTAAAATCAAATATCAGCACCAAAATGCTCTGGGTCTGCTGCAGAACAAGTAATTAAGTCCCTTTCTGCCACAAGAGTCATGCTATGGTGAGTCCACCCCTAGGACCTCAGGCACATCTGCAGGGTCCAGCCTGTCTGGGGACTTCCACAGAATCTCAGACCTCTTTGTCCCTGATTACAAGAACCTCTTCAGCAAGAATCTCTCCGGTCATTCGTCAATTATTTTTAATTCTAGTTTAATCCTGTGGCAGAACTGAATGAAAAGGTGACCCCATCCCTAGCAGATCTCAGTTTCATTTTAGCTGAGAAGCTGTTATATCTCAGCCTCTCTCATTGACTAGTGTGGCGGCGTGTGTGGCAAAAGCCACAGCCCCACAGGCTCAAGTCTGGTGGGCACAGCCTGAGGTTGCCACAGTCTGAGGCATTCCCCCTGCTCAGGGAGAGTTTTTGGTTCACCCCCAGCGCCCCTTGTACCTTCATTTACATATTTTGGTTGGTTACTACTTTATGTTCTGGAAATTTCATAACAGTTCAGTTCCCTATTGGTTATATGTCAAGCCTTGTACCCCCATTGGTTCCTTTCCCTGCTTGTATCCCCATAAAATCCCCCCCTTTCCCTAAAACCTTGCTCTTGGTAGCTGACCCTTCAGCTCTCCCGGACCCCTGCGCCGCCTCTCCTGGACCCTCTCCCACCTTCCCTGCTGCTTTTTCCCGGGAAATAAAGAGCTGGAAATCACTTCCAAGGCCCTTCCCTCGGGTCTTTGCCTCTGCCTGCGCCTGCACCATCAGCCCGGGGCTCTCTTTGTCACAAAGGAGCCAGCGCTAACGAGCTGTCGGACGACGCCCTGTCCCTGGGGAAGCTGCAAGCTGCAGCCCCCGGCACACCAGGGTCACTCCCAGAATATCGCTGAGCGGCCTTAAGTAGGCCCCTGGAGCCAGCGATAGACTAGCTGCTATTTCAAACCTGTCCAGTGCTGCATTTTGTCAAAGGTCATTATTTATTCAGAAGAACTAAAGAGTGAGATAGCATCCCAGTTCTGTAACGGGGATCAATAGATGCCTTTTCTATAATGAGAGCAAATTTTTTTCCTAAGGCCTAATTTCTGAGGACTTAGAGAATCATTTCTAATGCTGCATCATTAGGAATTGTTAAAAACATAAAATCACTACTAAATGATCTATTAAAAAATACTATTGTTGCAACTGCTATTATACTAATCTATGTATGATCTTGTTATCCTACATAATCACAAACTCCCAAAGCTAAAGAAAGTCAGCTGCATTAAGACAAGGAAAACAGAGTTTAGTATAGTTTTATTTTCTTTATCTTAACTTTGCAGGCCAGTGGCTTCTTTCTCTTAGTTGGTTCTAGAAAACAAGATGTAACATAATCAATTACATACAGCTGCAGATCTCACCTTCCCTTAAGAAAGAGCAATGACCACCAAAATCACAGAGCACAAAACTGACACTTTGTTCCTTGGCCAAGTAAAGCAGTAAATCTACTCCTCCTTCTTCTCTTCCTCCTCCTCCTTACCATCATCATCATCCTCATCTGATAAAAATTGCCTTGTACTGGTGGAAAGAAGCAAGAGAGGGAAAAGTACAGTTTATTTTGGATGGAGGAAACAAACCAAAGCCCAGAAAAGAAGTCCAAAGGCAGAGGGACAAATCTTGCATTTTTGGGAGCTGGTGCAATACAATCCCATTAATCCATCCAATAGTCCTGGGGAAACAGAGTCATCCGTGGATCTCCTTGAATATCATAAGCATTCTCAAAATAAGTGAATAAGCTCAGAGGTCAGACCAGCATCAGAAACGTAGAAGCATGTGTATACTTTTACTGTCCTTTCTTTACAGAGAATAACAGAGAGAGCAATTAAAAATAAAAAAAAAAGGCATCAGATTAGGTTCTGTATCTAATGCAGAGAAGAGATGGCCACCAGAAGGTAAAGGGAGCAACTGTTTACCCTCTGTTAATTCAATCTTTTCTATTATGCATTTCCCAGTAGAATATCTATTTAAAATCCCTATAAAACTGCACAATTATAATGATGGTTTTTTCAGTGCCAGTTTTTTCAGGGTATGGAGGCACCCCAGAGGAAGCTCAGATGTCACTTAGACAGGCTGCTATCTATACTCACAAGAGAGAGAGACTGCCAATAAATAATGTGAAGGTGTAAAATCCAGAGAACAAAATTTCTCTTTTACCAGGCAGAGCTGGCAGCTGAACCTAGGAATAAAGCAGCAAATAGGAGGAGCTGGGGCTAGTGTGGGTTTTTTTGGGTCTGTGAAAGGATTCTGCATATAACTGAGAGAGAATCAAAGCTGTCCAGTCATTATTGCTCCCATTGGTATAAAAACTTGCAAGCCAAAGAGGGTAAGACCTTTTTTGTCTTCAATACATAATGAAAATTAGATGAAACTCGAATGTGAACATGCATGAGACAGCACTTTGAGGGGGTGCAAGGAGGAGGAGGAGAGAAATAGGCATAGATTTGTGACAGAAAACTGCCTGTAGCATTGCTCGAACATTGAGCAGATTGGTTCCCCTGGGAACTCCATTCAGAAAGGGCAAGCATGGAGTGGCAATATTCTACACCTGCAATAGCAACATCAACTAAAACTGCTCTCATGAGAAAAAGAAAACCAGGGTTGCTCTTAAGAAAACCAATAAACACACTAAGTCCTAGATTCTTCCAGAGCTGCAAACCTTTCCAGGTTAAAAAGGGCTGATACATGTCTCTGGAGAGTCTGTATGTGGGTGCCCAGGAAGCAATGTCACACGCCCACAGAAGGTTCAGAATAGCCAGGCTTTGTGAGGACCAACCCAGAGCAATGCTGCTGATCTGACAGAGACACTGCTGTGAGATATGCTGTCCAGGTGTAGGCAGAGGTGCAAGGCTGCTGCCTGGTCTTCCACAACAGCTCACAGGGAGACTTGGCTCTCCCCAACACAGGGATGCAACAAACTGCCTGACATTACCTACCAGCTACAATGACAGCCTAAACAGGGAGCTTAGGTCCTGCATAGTGCTGTAGTCGAGTATAGGAGATATGAACCCTAAACCTGAAATCTCCCTGCTGCACCACTTCCTCTCCAGAGCAGAGGGCAGCAGGGAGAAATAGAGTGACTGTTCTCCTCCTGGCTACAGAATAGCAGCCCAGTCCTGACCCACTCATTCTGGTATTAAGCCTGCAAAAAACCACTTAAATTGGGAATTGAAAGCTGAAATTTTTATCACTCTTACCTGAGATGAAAACCAGGATCCATTAACTAAAGGAGAGTTACTGTCAGCGAGATGGTCATTAGAGATCAGACTTCAACTTTGTGTTATCTGTTTCTCAACACTTAGCAATAATTTTGCATTAGTACATTTTTGTATTTAATTGCAGAACTTATTTTATTTCTCTACTAATTATACTATTTTTTAAAGTTATTTTACAATGGAATGCAATGATTTTTATAATATTCCTCCCACTACTTAACCTACTTAACAAATTTCAACGCCCTGCAATGTAATGCATATAAAATTGATTTTAATTTCAAAAGCAGAGAAAGATTTTTATTGCAGACATTTTAGATACTTTTCACATACTAGAAATCCATAATGCATGGTCTGAGATCAAATACAAAGCTATGAACCTCCAGACTGAAGAGTTTTGTGTTCAAATTCTTAAAATGCATTATCAAGGGAGATAATCAGTTAAAAAAAAAAAAATACAGAGAGTCTTTTGTTTCTATTTGATCCAAATCTTCATTTAAAAAATAAATTGGCCAGGTCCATTACATATTTTAAGCATTAACCAGCCAAATATCTAGTTATCTCTAAAGCTAAAGAATATGTATTGCACCTGCAATATGCAGGTTTTTAGGGGATAAAAAAAATTGAAGTGCTTTGCTTACTATAGCTGAGGATAAATTCTGCCATACTCTGTAGCTGAAATGCCAACACTGGGAATATAATAGCATGCAGTAGGCTGAATAAGATCTACCATGGTGGATGAAATATGCACTAACACATTTCTGCAGCAAATATATGGACCAGACAGAAGGGGAAAAAAAGGGGGGGGGGGGAAGGGGGAAAAAAAGATGTATTTAAGAACACTGGCTTAAGTGAAGTCAAGTGAAATGTTTAGGTCTCTAAAGAGCATGATCTCTATATAGTCAACTAAATTTATTATTTTAGTAATAAAATACCTGTGTCCCTGTATGGAACCAGGCTGAGATACAAAGGAAAAGAGCCAGGAAAATTATTTTTCGGTATTGTTCTTCATATCTGTGCACTTGTCACTTGTGCATTTGCTATGCACAAAGCTGCTATTAGCAGAAATGCTCAGTCCAGCCCTACTCCTGATTCTTTTCCCATTTCAGTTGAACCAACATTCTAAGAAAGAACAGGACATGCATCCTGGTTCCTGCCTCCAAAGAAGGAAGGACACACAACCTCCAGTCACAAGTGTGGGAAACACCCAACTGATGCATTTTTCTACAAGTAACACCTATCAGCATCTTTCCTTGAGCAGTAATTTAGCCTAACACTCTCAGCCATACACAAATAGCTCAGAAAAATGTCTGGACAACTGGCAGGGTTTTGAGCTGAGCTGAGGTTTCATATTGTGGACTCTCTGTCTGCCTCTGAAAAAAAACAGAGCAGAACCACTCAACATTTTCCTTTGCTGAACTTAGTGCTTTTAAATTTAAATGTGGCCTAACAAAAAACATTATGAGCCTGTAGTTGGGAATATTTGCAGAAAATTTTTCTTGTTTGACTAGGTCAATGCTTCAGACAAACGAGTTAAGTACTTGTTTCATGATGTTTTTCCCACATCACGTTTTTTCCAATTGCACACATTCCTTGCTTCCTGCTGAAGGGACAGCTCCCTACCCTGCCTTCCATGGGAAAGCAAGCCATTGAATTGTCACAGGTGTACAAGGAACAGGGTAGGCACAGGTCATGTTGTTTGTCACATGGGGAATTCACTTTGGTAGCCTGATCTGATAGTTTAAGTGGACTTCCAAGCCCAGCTGGATGTCTTCAGCCTCCAAGTATCCTTACTACTGGGGGCTTTGTCACATTCAGAAATTAATGTTAATTAGTGTTCATCCAGGATTATGTATTTCTTATCATCAGTTTCACAACTTGCCATCTAGGGAAGAAAAGAAAATTCAGGGTGACAAAGTCTTCACTCTAAACCTAACCAATTTCATCACAGATGTGGGGACTTTTCAAATTGCAACCTCACAGAAATTGAGAGGCTTCAGGGGCCATTGGAAAGGAGCTGGGTGCACTCTTGGGTCCATCTAGACAGTGTCTGTTCTCTCCCTGCTAATAAGGGAGAAAATCCCTATTCTAGATCATGCCTCTTCTTATGATAGATACCATTTACTGAACAGAAAGCAGCAGCAATCTCACAAAAATGGCCAGCAGGTTAGGCCCAAGGGGAAGAAAAAGTTTTGAAAGCAGTAGGGTTTTCTGCACCAGGTTCTTTGGTTGGACTACCTGAAGATTCACTTGGACCTTGATGATGGGAGCTTCAGCCTAAAGTATTGACAATGCTTGTAACAGTATCAGGATAAACCCTAAACAAGAGAGGTAACATGAGGACATTACCTGCTGTGCATGACACCAGAGTATTGCATCCCAGACACTTACCCCTGTAAAAGCACTGTCCTTCCTGAGGGCTTGGCAGTGCCCTCAGCTGCACTAGCTCCTGACACCTTTGCAGGGAAGAGGAAATTTCCAGTGCTTCATTTTAAAGCAAAGGGAGGAAACCAGAGAAATGTGAGTGCATAGGAAAGAAATCCTCTTCCCCTCTAGACCCAAGACCACGACTTTTAAAAAAGTCTTACAAATCTGGAGAGTCATAACCATGAATTTTGAAAAATAAGATTACGTAACTGATAACCTTCATCTCCCCCAGACTCAGAATATGGGACTAAAGACCTGAGTAAGTGATTATTGAACCATTAGGAAGTTTCTCTATAAGCCTGCTTTCTCATGTTTTCTTAAAATTTTCAGGTTTTGCTCATGACTGTTCTACAGTTTATTTGGCATACTGTGAAAAATGATCCGCTTTCACCAAAAGCAAGCAAGAAGGAGACTCTACCAATGAGAATTTGGCAATTCATTACGCAGCCATCATCCAAAATTTTTCACCAGATTAAGTTAATACTATCTTTTATTGTCTTTTTGTAAATCCTTACCTTGATCCTATTTTTTTTTACTCAACAATGTTGTAATTAGCTTTGTGTTTGACTTCCTATAGCAAAACCATGAAGACTACAAACCTAGGAGGAATTACTATAGGCTGATTTTAAGAAAGTATGTCCTTACTGACACCAATTAAGTCCTTTCAGTTAATCATTAAGCAATTGCCTTAGTGAGCTGGAGAAAGTGTCACACAAAAAGTTTATGAAACAACTTGTGTGCAAGAGATTGGGTGGATTTCATTTTTAATTGTGTCTAGATTTTTTTTTAACAAAGAAATTAATCCTATGAAACATCTTATTAGTGCATTGAACTTTTTTCCAACAAATGATGTACCTTCTGCAAGTTTGTTGTGCACAGTGTTTGATGAAATATAGGCTTTGGTGAATAATACATTCATGGCAGACTTTTTTTCTGAATATGTTTTAGAAAGCTAGCAGCTGTATGAAAACAAAGCCGACATAATTAGAAGTGTTCATATAACAGCAGATCCTCTCCCATTTTCAGAAGCCATACACTGACAGCAAAAGAGACACCACGTTTCCCCCGAGGCTTTACAATCTCACTGAGGGGCTGGTACCTGGGGGGCCCACACTCAGCGTGCAGGCACCCCAGACTCCATAAGGCAGCTCCGTGGCAGGTAGGAGCTTGTGTCCCCAGTGCCACAGGGACCTAGAGGACGGCCCGAGCCGGGGTCACCCTCCATCTGCAGGGAGGCAGCCGCAACAACCCTCCCACACCAGGTCCATCCCACACGGGAGAGACACCAGCCTCTTGCTCCTCCTGCATCCCTCCTCCTATCCACCCACCCTCTGGAATGACTCACAGCTGAATAGCTCAGGCAGGGTCATTAATAAAGCTAGCTGAAAAATACTTTTGGGTGGGAATCTCTAAAGCTTGAAGTTTAACAATTTCCATTATTCACTTTTTTAAAAATTAAAATTCCAGATCTTGAAAAGGAATAAAGTATCAGTGGAAACCATTATTGCAGAAGGCTTCATTTTTCACTTAATTTTTAAAATCTAAAATACTGGAATATTTTTAGTTTTTGGGTTTTTTTAACCAAAACTGCTTACTCAACATTGGAAGGGACTTCTGCTTCATAAGAAATAAGGAAACCATGGCAACCGTAACAGTTGTTTGCGTTTGGCTAAGAAACCAACTTTCCATTGAACAAAGCAATCCTGGTAGAGGGCTTTCACCTAATTTTGAATAGGAAAAGCCTTCCTTCCTAGGCCATGTGAAGCACAATGCACTCTTAATCATGTATGGGTCAGCCAGCTAGATGGGCAAATAACCTTTGTAAGTAGAGAACAGCAAAACTTACACAAGAATAAGTATGGAATTTCTTTGCCCTCTGGATATTGGAGGATGAAAGAGTGAGGTCCCTACTAAACTACAGCTGTTACTCAGCCTTTTCACGAGGCAGCAGTTCTTTCTCATGTTTTGTACTATGAATGGAAAATAATAAAATAGGGCTTGCTGTATGCAACTGCTGGGTGGTATTTATTTATAGCTCTACTGGGGATAGTGTGACTGGCTGGCCAATGCAGTATTAATCATCTTTCAAGTGAAAAGCTGGAAAGTATTCTCAGAATAAGATTAGGCATGAAGAACTATATTGTACCCTCTTGGGAAAATCGTGTGCTGGGCAGGGTGGAGCTAGGAGAGGACTGTGCCCAGCACATCCCAGAGAGAGCACGTGCTGCAGAGGCTAAGACACTCTCCTCTCAGCTAGCCAGCTCTGCTGGGTGCTGCAGCAGACACAAAAGCACAGGAAGAACAGAGCATTGCTTTCTTCCCGTGGCCTGCCTTTCTCTTCTGGACAGAAAGCCTCCTTTATTCGCAACAGCCTTGGAGCAAAGGCAAAGCAGCATCCCTCCTTTCCAGGCAGCAGAGGAGACCCCTTCTCCACAGAAATCCTGGGTGTGGTGTTGACTGAGGCACTGGTGTTGCTTGATGACTTGGAGACAGAAAAAGACCTTACAGCTACAAAATGGGAGTTAAAGCACCAATAAATCTGAAAAAGGTCTCAAAACACTAGGATGTAAGCAGTGCACGTGCACGCGCGCACACGCACACACACACAAGGGGGGATGGGGGGAAAGAAGCTATTGCATAAAGCTAAAGACAAAAACAACCCACCTTCAGCTGAAATTGAGAAGAGCTGGACAGAGAAAAGCAGCAGCTCAAATTGCAGCCTGGGAAGCCCAGTGTTCCGCAACCACAAAGCCCAGAGATAGAACAGAATCAAGCAGTGCAGCACAGATGATTGTAACCTGGAGCGGACAGCAGTGGCAGCCAGAAGGTGACGTGCAGCCAGAGCAGAGACAGAAAAAGGTGCCAGCTGCCACCAGGAAACCTCGCCCATTCTGAAAGTAGGGATGCTGAATGGGGCTGCTGGCTCTACATAGCTCTACAGGGATGGCAACCCAGAGATACTAAGCAACTTTGAAAACCAGAAGAATGGTATTTCTGCAGCACCTGCCTGTACACTGCAAGAATGCTCTTATTACCACTACAGTCTGTGAGGTTGGAAGGAAGGCACCAAAACAGCACCCAGACACTTCAGGCTTCTGACATACTTGAGGTCCCTCTGAGAGCTGCAATCCAAGGAAGTCATTCATAAAGAGGACCAAGTCTACCTGGTCAGGCCTCTAATTCCATGAGTGTCTAGCCCTGGTTTCTTAACTTGATATTTAACCTTGACTAGCATATCTTAGGGCACATTTGGTCAAGCCTTCAAACTACAGATCTTGTCTGCTTCCTGTGTGTACACATGGCTGTCCTCCCAGGGGACACTGGGGAAAAGCCAGCTCCCACCCCAGCAAACACAGCAATGTGTCTACAGAAAATGCAGCATCAACATGAAGCCCCAAATCCCTCTGGCAATTCCTCACAGCATTTACCAAGTGCTGGCCTACATGGGCTCCCTCCCATGAGCTCTTATCCAAGGTATAAGCATATCCTGGCACCCATCTTTGCCCTTGAAAGACAGAATCCCCAAGGTTCATGACCCTCTGTGCACAGTTGGAAAGTCAGGCAAATCTTCTCTCATCCCAGACACCAATTCAAAAGCACAGCATTGCTAGGAGTCTGGAGTGGGCTTGATTTCTCAAGGAAAATTAAGGGATGTTGTTCCCACAAGGTTGTGTTAAGCTTGCCGTCTGAGACTGATGTGGGCTGGAATCTCTCAGGTGTCCCCTAGACTGCTGCTGAAGATCTTCCCTGTCGTTAATAAATCTGAGCAAAGAATCAGACCCCAAATGATAGGCTTGATTGGCAAGTAAGCATGAAACGAGCGGAAAGGGAGAGCCAACGGAAGGATACAAGCAAAAGGAATATAATTATGCAGTGATTCATCTTGGGCATGCTTGCACACTGCGG
>VZRZ01001939.1:74438-113932 GCA_013398175.1 Climacteris rufus | reverse complement strand
GGCAGGAAAATAGGGGGAATCAAGCCTTTGCTTTATTTTGATTTTTTTGGATAGAAGTGGGAAACCGCAGAAAATAATCTGGAGGAGTGATTTAAAGGAGACATAGGTGGATATACTGTGAGGATCAAGGGAAATGAAGCAAACCTTTGATTCTGTGTGAGCAAAGCAGAACTGTGCTTCTACAGTGTGCAGTGAATGCATTACTGAGATCACAGATTCAGGGGCTTAGCAGGCATTTACAATCCTATCCTCTCTCTTCGTAGCTTAACCTTCATGAAACATAGAAGCTTTTACCAACCTTAAGGAAAAACTGTGGGATGAGAATTTTCATAGGCAGCCCACCAGTAACCTATAAATATATCTGAGTAGTCACAGAGGCAGTTTTTAAGCACATACAAAAGATTGCTTTTGGGAGATCTTTCAAGCATTGCAGAGTGGGTGAACTGCTCTGAAACCTTGAATTGTCATTTTGAATTAAATGCTCATACCTACTGTATTTATCAAGTCAAATTACAGGCAGTTGTTACTGGTAGCTGCAGAGAGTGAAACAGAGTGAACTCCCTGTGAGCTGTGTTAGATCAGCCTGGTGGGCTATTAGTGATCAGAACTCAGGAGCAATATGGTCATTCTGCAAGCCCATCACTCAGCTCCCGCAACAGGACTGACAAGTGGTAAAGCAGCAGGTTTGCTTTCTCTTCAAGAACCCGAAGCTCACTTCTGTGGCGCCCTTCTCTCATGACCTTCTGCTTCACCCAGCAGGAGCTTGCAAGGACACAGAGATGCCCTCAAAACAATAGCTTTTCCTCTTCGTTTCCATAACAGATATTGGTGGAAGTCACACCAATTTTGGCAACTCTGCACAAGCATTCATCAGGATGGCTGGAGGTTCTCACACTGTACAGATGGCCAAAGAATACTCTCCCTTTTGGGGCAAATGCAGGTAAAATTTACAACCAGGTCTTACAGCAACATGTTGGGAATCGTGCATGTTGGCCAGCTGCCTAGTGCATGGCTCTTCTACCTTTAAGCTTTCTAAAAAAACATTGCAGTGAATAGATGGTAAATGAATAAAGGTTGATTTTGTTATGCCTGCGCCAAATTAATTATAAATGAGCAGCAAAATAAATCCAAAAGGCTATCAACCCATCTACCAATCAATAAGTTGGAAGTATAAATAGACTAGAATGATATAAAGTGCCTGTGGCACACATACAAGCCCAGTGAGCTAAAAAAGGAAGGAAAACATTTCCAGTCTTCATCTGGAGAGATGCCACAGATTTCATCAGGCTAAGCTGAAGGGGAAGAGTTTTTGTAACTACATGATTTTTATAGAATGAAGCTCCTCTCAGCAGTCTACCTACGGGGGAACTGTTTTCTCACAGCCACGAAGCAACATTGCTAGTCATGTGCATGCACACATACATCAAAACTAATGACCCAAGCACTCTTAGTGATTTCAGCAAGTGCAGGAGGCTTATCTTCAAACAGATAGGAAAGTGTTTACCTGGATAAGGGCCTAACTTACCAGAGACAGGCAAACCCAAAGACAAGGCTTTGCATCCATCAGTTTACAGAAAAATCATAGGGAAAGGTGGTTAAAATGTGTTGTGCAGAAACAGACAACCAGATAAACATCTTCTGCACAGTGATACAGCGAGAGTTGCAGTCTGCAAACAAATTTTATGTCTCATAATCCATTCCAAGAAACATTTGAGAGGTGTGAAAGAAAAGGACCCAAGATAGAAACACCATTCCTGCTCAGTGCCAAACTACCACACTTTTCTCTTGGTCGAAAAGAATTACAGTTCAGGAACAATCTCCAGGTGTTGTAGAAGCAATCCGTGTGGCACCCTGAGTTGACTTTTCCTCCCTTTGAAATGACTGGTCAGGTCTCAAATGCACTCTCTTACACGTAGGTCAGCACAACTGCTAGACTCCCCACAGAGCCCACGCTGCTCAAGCCAGTCTCAGTGAGACCTAGTGGCTGGCAGCTCCTCATAGAATCTTCTGAAAAATTTACCACTGTTCTTGTTTTCCATATGGAAACAACCAGCAAAGATTTCATATTGTGCCTGCATTTGCTAATGAGCTGTACATATTAAGCAAAGACAGACGTGCAACATCATCCACTCCAGTCACTTGCAAAACACAAGGCTTAAGGATGTTTTCAATAGTCCCAGAAGGCTCAATTTCACTTTGTGTTAAATTTTTGTGTCTCTATTCTATATGCCACCTCCAAGGAGTTCTCTTTATTTATGGATCAGATTTTCCTTCTGAAAGCCCAGCAGGGCTTTAGCAGACTGAGTGTGAACACACATTCTACTGTTCTCCATGATAAATGCAGAAAATTCATGAGCTGAAAGCTGCCTGTGGTAAAGCTGAAGTCTGTAGCTCAGATAGCTCAGACACAGGCTCTGCCACCTTTGCCTTGAAGAGAGACAAGCTTCAATCACACACGTGTACTTAACCAGGCCCTCAGCCTTCATAATTTCATCAGCCAGTCCTCACAGACCCTCATCCCTTGGCTGTTATGTCCAGCCTCGTAATACGTTTTCAGAAGTTTGTTCCCAAGCCCTGAATGCAGCAGCTGAACTGAAGTAGACACAGACAGTGCCAGCTTTCTCCTCTTCCAAGACACAGTGCTTTAGGTCAGGCAGGGCAAGAAATACAGCATAATGATTGATAATTCAGCATTGTCAACGGTGCCTTGCTCAGCCCTCCAGCTCCATGCTTCCCACATTGTTCTCACCCACATAGAACATGTGTGTGTCCCATTTCTGATTGCTTTATATTTTCCTTATTCCAATGTCACTCTGTAAATTTTTGCTTCTTCCACCACCCCCTCCGCCCCAATTTTGCAATATTTACATTATGCTATATCCCTGTCCTCATTACTCCTCACATTTGAGCTTTACAGCAAACCAGCTACATTATCCACATACAGAGCTGTGCTCTGTTTCCAGGTAAGGACAGCAGCATCAGCTATCAAACACATGAGGTAGCCCCATCATGTAGATGTACTTCAACTGCT
Source organism: Climacteris rufus (assembly GCA_013398175.1). Classification (NCBI taxonomy): domain Eukaryota; kingdom Metazoa; phylum Chordata; class Aves; order Passeriformes; family Climacteridae; genus Climacteris; species Climacteris rufus. Next base: position 110,901 of record VZRZ01001939.1, on the reverse strand, counting down.
CATTTAAGTGCCACACGTTGACCAATGCCAGGTCAAGCAGATTAGCATTTGTATAAGGGAACCACCTTCCTCTCTGGCCTTCTCCTTCTCTCCTCTCTTCCTTCATCTTTCTCACTCCTTCCTCTCCTCTCTCTTTTATCCACACCGTATTTTTAAGTCTTGCTTCATACACCACTGCATTGCTGCTAGGAACTCACATTGGTACTTCCCTTCCTACCCACAGGCTGGACCTCATTTGTTACACTTCTGTCATCTGTGCCAGTCTACTCATACAACCCAGAAGCAGGGTTTTCATCTCAGTGCCACCAAACAAACAAATACCTAAGTAATAGGCCAGAGCTTCCTCTGCTGCAGCACAGCACACAAGTCCTCTATCTTCACTTCCGCATCACTCCATGGTGACTGCCTGGATCAGCCTCCCTGACAGAATGCCATCATCATACAACCAGCTGATCACACCAATTAACTTGCATTCACCTAAGTGGGTCAGAAATCCCAAAGAGACGTCCTTTCACTGGAATTGTTCATGGGCTGTAGCCCAGCCGTGACCAACCACCTGGAGTCAGCTGGGGCCTTAAAATCCACGTGAAAAGAAAATATTACATTTACATAACTGTAACAATAAAAAGCAAAAGCAAAAATAATATACCAGTTAAAGAAAACATTCTTACGTATAAAATTTTCTGCTGGATATATATACACGCCTATATGCACAAATGCAATGTGTAATTTCTTACGCAGTCCCTGGAGTTTAAAATTCACCTACTTTGCCCAAGAAAGGTATCCAGAAAGATTAGTTCCATAAAAATTTAATTTCCTGTGCCATTGTAAGGCTAAACACAGGGTGAAGGCACACTGTGCAGGTTACCTAGGCTACTTTGATTTAGCATAATTAATGTCAACACCTTACTTGGGGCAAGGCAGAGTAAAACATCTTTATTAGTGAGCTGGAGAAAGTGCTGGAGCAGACTCTTGTCTAGATCTCAGGTGGCACCAAATCATATGGAACAGTCAATACAGCACTGACTTGACAGTATCCCAGTACCTATGGGAAAGGGATCAGTGACATGGGGCTAGGGACTTCTAATCTTGGGAGGATGTGGGACAATGGGCAAAAGTTGAACAAGTGTTTCAGACCAGGTATAAACAGAAGGTTTTTGCTGCATGGACTAGGATCCAAAGAGAATATGCAGTCTCAATCCTTAGAGTTCTTCAAAACCTAACTGGACAAAGATTGAGTCTCTTTCACACTGCAGCATGCTTCTGTTGTTATTAGGATCTAAAGTGAAGTGTACAAAAAAGACTAGAGCCAGTTTACAGGAAGGTTCAAGACATGGACATCTGCAGGGCCAGTGGTGTCCTAGCCCCTTGACTGCTGAGAGTGGATTCTAAAGGCAAGCACCCTGACAGACCTCGTTCCCTGCAGCTCTTCTATTACAATGCTGGGTACCCACCATGGGACCTTCAGGGTGCCCAGGCTTTGCAAATGCCTCGTCTATGTCCTGAGAACCTCAGCACCCTTCTCACCATGCCACACCATGAGCAAGACATACCTGAAATTTTTTGAGCACTGCAGACCCGTTCTTCAGGAAGAAAGTGTTGTTTTTCTTCATCCCCTTATTAAGGTACAGTCATTTGTATTGTCTGGTAATTATCAGAAATTGTAGTTGCTGACCTGAAAGCTGAGAATAGTGGGTGGCAATGTCAATTTCCAGGTAAGAGACTTCATTGCATAGATGAACAAAAAAAGTCACCCTTGGTTTTACAACCTGTTTGTTCATTGTGGGTAATCAGACGTGATTTACAATAATAGCTGTGTTCCAAAGCACTTTTAGTGTTTGAGAGAGCAAATACACCTGGAATGAGAAAATAACAGTCAAGAGACAAACAGGAATACAGCAAGCACCTGTAAACACAAAGGAGCTGTGGCTGGGTGCAAAGTTGATGGCTTCCAGCAGTCAAAATGTTTTCCCACAACATCATAATCATGTAAACCCATCTTAAGCACTCTGCCATTGCCACAAAACTTTCAGATTGCTTTTTCTTCCTTTTAGCATAGCTAGTATTTTGCAACTGAAGTGGCTTTGCATAGATATCATAGTGTTCCAAAGAAGCTGCTTTAGTGAAACCTTGCTGCCTCCTCACACTGTGGCTTCTCAGAAATCTAGGGGTCACTCACATAGATGTAAAACATTAGAATAGCATGAAGTGCTTTTGTTCCACCTTGGAAGCTTTGGGAAGGCTTCAAAAACTCTCTGCAATGCCTTTTCCGGGTAATAAACACTGCTCTGAAGTTCAGGTGAACTTGTGTTCCCAAACCACAGAGCAGCCTTGGCCAAACACTCCCGTATTACACTCTCTATCTGCGTGCTGCAGGCTGTCTGCCATTACACATTACAGGCTAGATCTAAGACTCCAATTTCTACCCAGTGTTTACCTTTTGGAGAACAGGAATTTAATCTCATTGGGAAAGAAAACCTGTGAAAACTAAACTTAGTCACAATGTTAATGCTTCCTACTAATTCCTGGTCCTATGGAGCTGAAGTAACTATGGAAGATTTATCCAGGTTCTGTTCAGCAGAGCTATTGTCTGAAGCATTGTTAATGAAATGCAAGTTGCAAGGTAGATATAACTGCAAAAACACATGAAACCTGTACATGAAATTTAATGCTCAGGGTCTTTCATAGCAAAACAACATACAAAACTGAATCATGGATAGACTTGCACATCCTGCCTTGCATTTGACTGGCTCTCCCGGTTTAGAAAGGACAGGTGTCTACTAAGGAAAGGGTGACTTTTCCTGGAAATGGAGAATATAACCCTACTCCCCCCAAATTGTTATAATCTTGAAATTATGAGGCTTTCAGGTAAAGACATGTGTAAAGGAATAACAGCTCTTTACTAGAATATATATATTTTTAAATCTTATGGGATAAACTAACAATGATAGCAACAAACAGACACCCAGTCACAGTCCTCTCGTGCCGTGGGAGCTGCAGGCACAGCCGGCAGGGCTGCATCGCCAGAGCGGCTGCGGTGACTCCCCCACAGCTGCAGGGGGCGCTGTGGGCACGAGTGCGGCAGCCCCTCCACGTGGTGAAAATGGCGGCCCGGCAGGCGGCCGCGTGGGGAGGGGAGAAGGTGGTTCCCGTGCAAACTCACAAGGAGCAGTCCCGGCGCTGAGCTGGTCTGTGGCAGATCTTCACAGTGGCAGCTGGAGCTGCAGGGTAGGGGAGCGGCAGACCGAGGCAGGAGAATACAGCGTATCAGGAACCCAGACGCGGCAGGGACAGCAGCGGCTGGCTGACTTTGATCAGTCTTATTGCGCTATGTAGCGCTGTATCCCGGCAAGGAGGGCAGTTGGCAGGTGTGGAATATCATTTCAGGGAGGGAGCTGGGAGACACACGTCTCTCCTATCTGAAAGTCGTGCCAGAAAGAGACCAAACGCAGTCTCCACTCCCTCCAGCAACTCTCAGAGTCTCTCACTTTTTCACAGCTTTTTTTTGTTACAGGTTTTCAGGAGCAAGGTACCCCTTCCCTCCCCTCCCCCCCCTGTGCCTAACTCCTCCTGCCAGGAAACACACAGGAGAAAAATTCCTTTACACAGAAAAAAACTAAAACCAAACTCAAACCCACAACACTGGCTCAGCAAAGCACTTTCTGTTTGCTATCTAAGCTCTTTTGCTCTGTCACTGAATAACAGTCAGAGCACTGTTCGTCTTTCTCCAGATATTTTTCTGTAATTATAAAGATTGCCTCCATTTTAGACAATCCTTTGTGCCCTAATACAATCTGTCACAGTCTTTCCTTGTTATCTGCATTAGTACAAGCCATGTTTAGAAGAATGAAAGATTGATAAGTGAAGCCTAGGTAGCACATGAACTGGGTCTGTACACACTGGTGAATTAAAGACCATGGCAGTTCTGTATCCGTTGTGCTGCTGGTTGCAACACTGAGACTTTCTTCAGTGACAGGATCCCAGAATGGTTTAGGCTGGAGGGGCTCTCTAGAGATACCTAGCCCAAATGCCCTGCTCAGAGCAGGGTTACTTAGAGCAAGCCTCTCAGGATATCAAATAGACAGATTTTTAATATGTCTGAGGTTGGAGCCTCCGCTGATACAGGGAAGAAAAGGGTTAAAAGGATGCTTAGCGGGAATTAGTTATTAAAACAATGCATATGGCTTGCTCAATACTTACCTTGCTTGCCAAGCAAAAAAGGAGGATGCAGGACCATTGATAAAGGGAAGCAACCACGACCAAAGGTCCTGCTTTCGGACCTGAAACCAGCCCAAACCAGCCCTGAGACTCAGACTCAAGCCAGAGACTCAGGGAGCTTGCTCAAAGAAGCAAGGTAAAAAGTTCAGCCTAGAGGAAGACTTCTTTCTTCATCTGAAGACCCTTGCCCACGACCACCAGGAGGCAGTGGGCATGCGCAGATTAATGCAAATGACTTTTGAACTCATTATAATATGAAGCGGAGATAGGTTATGAATATGTATAGGCGTATTGTGTAACCTGTTGAATATGTAACCTGTAACCTGATATATAGCCAGCCGAGTGCAGCGAACAGTGTGCGTGCTTTGGAGGGTTACCCCCACGCATCCCAGCACTTGGAATAAAACATACCTACTTTACAACTTACAGAGTTGAGGAGTTCTATCCATGTATCACCACAACTACTCTTGTCCATCTTATGCCAGTGTCCAAGCACTGCAACACTGAAACAAGCAAACAAACAAAAACAAACCCATAACCCAAAATCTCCTTTGTTCCCATTGTAACTTGTCCTTTCATTGGGCACCCCTGAAAAGATTTTGGTTCCATATTCTTTGTTTCTTCCCAACAGGTGTTCATACATAGGGATGAGATTCACCCTGCTCTGTTCTATTCTGTCTGTTCTCTTCTGTTCAACCAGTTCTTCTGTTCTGCTTATTCTGCAGAATAAGCAGCCACAGCTGTCTCGGCCTCTCCTCTTATGTCACATGATCCAACCTCTCCTTTTTGTGCCCCTTTACTGGACTTTCTCCGATATGTTCGTGCTTCATTTTTTCTGGAGAGCCCAGAACTGGAGTTAGAACTGTAGATATGTCTTAGTGCTGAGCTGAGTGGAAGGATCACATCCCTTGATCTGTTTGCAGCACCCTTCCTAATTCAGCCAAAGATGCTCTTGACCTACTTTGCCACAAGAGCACATTGCTCACTGATGACAGAGGATTAGGAGGATTTGCCATTTATTCCAACTTTGTGCCAGTGTTAACTCCTGTGATTTGAAAGAAACTATGCCAGCCTAATTAGTCCTGGAGTAAGTTCACTTCAGTTACATTTAGCTTTATAATGCAAACGGTCCCTACACTTAAAACTTGAGCCAGATGGCTGCAAAAGGAGCATTCCAGATGGGAATATATCTGACTTCACTTGTGGATTGCTACATTGGTGCCCAAGAAGCCATAAACCAGGACAGTTCAGCTGTCAAAGTCATCAGTGCTTAATACTTCCATTAAGGGCATCTGTCAGATCAGATTTCTTTTGTAGGAGAAAACTTCAACAACTTTTACTAGCCATTAAGCTCCTGGGTGGGTATTTCTTTTTCATTGTCAGATATTTTCCATTCAGCTAAATCAATCCACCAGATCTAAATCAGTTTAAATTCACTGATGGAAAACAGGGCACTTACACTGAACACATAAATCCTTCATTAGTGGCATAAATCATCCTGCGTAACAAGGAAATCGTGGTCTCTCACTGTCAGCTAATTGAGGGTTGCCTAACATTTATGTGCTAAGGTAGAGTATGAGGCTTCTGAAACATGAAGGTCACAGCAGTGATGTCTCTCAGAGTCACCAGGATGATTGCTGATGCAGGAGAAGGTCCCTTCTTTTGACAGCTTCCCACTGCAGCAGTAGATGCACCTGCTTTTCTCTCTGCAAACAAGTGTAAATCAGAGCTGTACCAGATGTTGTTGTTGAATAGGCTGCAAGAGCTGTACTGAGTCAGCAGTCCCAGTACACCACACCAAAATTTCCCTGAAAGTTTTAGCTGGATGCTCAGCAGTAAAACACATGTAACCACTTAGTAGGAAGAAGAATAGGTCATTAGGGATTTGGCTTGGCTTCTGTTCCTTTTGTTGAACATGCTTTTCCACTTTCTTCCACAAATAAGTACAAAAAAGTTCTGCAAGACTGCCCCCCTATGAAACACCTATGACTAATGTAGTAATGAGACAACCACTTTAATTCACTTCTTGTCTAAGGCTACCCTCAGTACTTCTCTTGCACACAGCTGCTGTCAAGAACAAGACCTACCCACTCATAGGGTTATGGCAGTATCTAAGGACCCTCCTTGGGAAGCAGATGGGCAGCCACATTCAGCAAGCAGTGAGGAGTCACTGCCTCCTCAACAATGCAAAAGCACATCAGTCATGGATTTATGGATGGGAAGCAAGGATTTGTACATTGTCTCACATAACATCCTCATAGGTAAACTCAGGAAATGTGGGTTAGATGAATGGACAGTGAGCTGGATCAAGAACTGGCTGAATGGAAGAGCTCAAAGGCTTGTGATCAGGGGAGCAGAATCCAGTTGGAGGCCTGTAGCAGTGACGTTCCCCAGCGATCAATACTGGCTCCAGTCTCACTTAGCTTATTTGTCAATGTACTGGTTTGGAAACAAAGCAGTGGAGGAATTAACCCCACAGAAAAATATGGCAAGAGATTCCAAGTCAGAACTACAATTTAATAGGAGAAAAATTAAAAGCAGTAATACAGAGAAACACCAGACTGAACTGACAAGGTAATAATACAACCTGATACCCTGTTTGGTCAGGGTACTGATACCAGTCCAATTACATAGTGGCTGCAGTTTTGCTGGAGCAATAGATGTGGTTGTGGAGCTCCTCTCCTTTCGTGATCGATGGAGATCAGTAGATTGGTGGAGATCCAGAGATCAGTGTCTTTTGCCTCTACTAGTAGTACTCTAGTAGTTTCCTCTACTCTTTTTATCTGGGTAAGATGTTCAGTATTTCCTTTTTGGGGCAGAGCATATCACAATGGGATGATGGCTCATTGGGGGGCAGAGTAGCTGCTTCTCCTTAGAAGATGTTATCAGGGCTGAGTCATTGAAGATAAGAAGCATCACCTGCCTCATCTTATCTAATGCCCAGTTTGCAGTCTTGGAGGGTGGTAGTCAGCTGTGTGAATGACCCATCGTTAGCGACTCATCAAAAGATGGACATGGTAATAGAATACATTCCTTTGGTTACACTTTTCTTATCACCCAAGACAGTCAACAACTCGAATGAAGGGATAGGGTGAGCCCTAAGCCAGTTTGCAGATGATAGGAAACTGGGGGGAGTGGCTGACACACCTGAAGGCTGTGCTGCCACTCAGTGGGACCTTGATAGGCTGGAGAGCTATCAACGAAGGCAAGTTAAAGGTCCCAGATACCAACAGAGGCTGGGGGCTGACCTGCTGGAAAGCAGCTCTATGGAGAAGGACCTGGAGTGCTGGTGGACAACAAGCTGTCCATGAACCAGCAGTGCCCTTGCAGCCAGGAGAGACAGTGGTATCCAGGGGGGCATCTGGAAGAGTGTGGCTGTCAGGTCAAGGGAGATGATTCTCTCCCTCTACTCAGACCTAGTAAGGCCGCATCTGGAGTGCTGTGTTCAGTTCTGATCTTCACAGTTCAAGAAAGACAAGAAGCTACAGGAGAGGGTGCAGTGGAGGCCACACAGGTGAGAAGAGAGAGAGGGAGAGAGAGAGACTTTGGGTGCTAGGCCTTTCTTAGTCCAGAGAAGAGAGGACTGAGAGAGGATCTCATCAATACATACAAATATCTCCAAGGCAAGTGCCAAGACACTGGTTCCAGACTCTTCTCAGTGGTGCCCAGTGACAGGACAAGGAGCAATGGCCATAAACTAAAACACAAGAAGTTTCATCTCAGTGTGAGGAAGAACTTTACACTGAGGGTATCAGAGCACTGGAACAGTTGCCCAGGGTGGTCATGGAGTCTCCCTCTCTGAAGACATGCAAAACCCACCTGGCCATGTTCCTGTCTCACCTGCTCCAGGTGACCCTGCCGTGGCAGGGAGGTTGGACTGGATGATCTCTAGAGATCCCTTCCAACCCTAATAATTCTGTGATTCTGTGTTTGTGTGAAAGTCCTGCCATTCTCTGTCTTGCAGAACACACTGAGAGTCAGCCCCTGCCCTGAAAATCCAGCCAAAATAAACAGAAGAAAGAACATATATCTGGCTTCCATCACTGTATAAAAGAAGTCAAACTCCATCCAAGGCCATACAGACAATCCACAGCAAAGACAGGAATAAAAGCCAGACCTGTTCAATTCAATTGTAGTTCTTCAGCCACTGGAGTTTCACTGGTTTAATTTATGTATGAACATTCACAAGAGCAGGGCACTGTCTGACTCTGCATTCCAATCATAGTGGGGACCCCATGGTAGTGCAGCAGTCTGCTTTGTGATAGCACAGGGAGGACCCAACCTGTCATTCTCATTGTCTTATGAACAGGAAAAAAAGCACATTAAATTAATTCAAGTTTTTGTTTTGTGGGCTCTTTAACATCCAATACATTTTACATCAGCAACTTGTGTGGTTTAAATCAGTATGTTGCAATAATTCAGACTGACAGTATTCTTTTCGAGACAGCAAGGAAAAAACCTCCAGCAGACTGTTCTTATACCCATGAGAAAGGAACTTCTGCAGGACTGCTCAGTACGTTCAGGTATCCTACCTGACCTATTGCTCAGTCTATACAATTTTTCCAATGCCCGAATGGACACAGATCTATGCTGTTGGCTCTTAAAATTATATCCTTCATACATGGCTTCTGCATAGGCTGTGCCATCCTGCAAGAAAGCAAAAGGAGAGCAAGTACTACATTATAGATGAAAATACCTACTTAGGAAAAAGTGCCCCAAATAAAGCTAACATATAATAGTATTTCACACTTCCTACCACTGTATCAGGGACACTTCGCACATGCTGTTAGCATTAAATATCAGTAAAACAAGATGTTTATAAATCAAGTGTCTGCAAACCTGTATTAACTATAGAAAGAAAATGCCTTAGATTTGCAAGTCTGAACGTCTTCCAGAAAAATTCAAATTTCTGTTATGAACTTACATATTCTCATTGCAGTAAGATTTTCTTTAAGAGCCTTAATTTACTGCCTTTAATAACTTTTGTATCACTCAGTATCTTCTGCTTCCTAATAAGCATATTTATTTTGAGTTAATGCAAATCCGATAAAAAATTCTTTTGGTTGATGGAAGAAAAGTTGCTAATTACCATGACATTCTGGAAAATACAGCTCTAATATCTTACTGCCAAGATATTCAACCTGGCCTTTAAACCTGGCCATGGGAAAATGTGGATGTTGCCAGTTGTCACTGCAGAACATGTGTTTTGGCAACAGCTGGATTTTTTAATACGTAAAGTAGCTTTGTGATTTGCCAAGGCTAAAGTCTGAGCAATCATCTATTCATCTATTCATTTTCCCTTTTCCACTAACAAAAAAAAACCAAATACACTCAAATAAACCCCCAAATAAACTCAAAACAACAAAACCCCTTTACGTTTCTTGAATAAAAGATACTTCCCATGCTCCCTTATAATGAAATTGTTGTCCAAAGTGACTCTTATGAGACTGACAGGTCCTGAGAGACTAGAAAATATAATGAACTTTTTGTGTTTTTAAACCCAACAGCATTTCTAATGACATCTTAAAATCCAGCATTTATGGCCACATTATCCTTGCCTGCTGATGTCCTCCTTCTGCACCTGAAAATAATTGTGCACTCAACCAACTCTGACAACACTTGACATCAGACAAAATGTGGCAAAAAGTGCAATATTCAAGAAGTTTCAGAAATATTAGGCAGATGGAATATATGTATCCTAGCAGTATGTCACTAAAGAGCAAAATAAAATAGAACTTGATCCTTGTTAAGAATCCTTGATCCTTGAAGAATCCAGGCAGGAGAATACAGTCCATGCCCCACCAGGCAACACAGAATATCCACCTCTCTCAGTTTCCTTTTTTAATGCAGATTCTGTGACAGCAAATAAATCAGAATTAAAAGATCACTTTTTTATATGTAGGCCTGCCAAAACACCCTTTTAGCTGTGTCTTCCAGCCTCTGTAGTAAGCAGTGAGACTGAGATGATACTCAGTCTAATTTAGACTTTTTTAAAAAGCCAACTGATCACCCAACTGTGGTGAATCCCATTAGCCACTGGTCATTCACTTCAACACTTTTCCTTGTTTTTCCCTTTTAAAAAAATTCATGTTAGATGACTTCACAAATGCAACCATAAGCATGGTTTGACAGTCCGTCTGAAGAGGCTCATAATAAGTCAACTCTACAGTCATCCCAAGATAAAGTATCAGGGATCCAGGAAGTCAGAGACACACCTGTGAAGGAGACAGACCATTTCATGTGGATGTCATGGACCACTGCTTTATGACTTATATGGCAAAGGAGGTCTCCAGGGAAAGGGATTAAAAAAACAAAACCAAAAACACTTTCTGAAGTGGAAACACATTGTCCATTGTAGTGAACATCATACACAACATGTTTATTTCTTGAAGGATTTATGGATACATCCTTATCCTCCAGTCTTATAAGACTGAGGTAGCCCTAAGGTTTGTTAAATGCTGGGGCTCCAAAGATGACAATTTTGCAGTAGAAAGAGAGTGTATGTGAGGCAGAATGTGTGGAGGTTCACAAGAACAATATTGTATGAAATAAATACAGTACTATTAACATGAGGACAGACCTTGATATATTTGTCAGAGACTGAAATAGATCATGCCTTGCACATTGTTATAGCAAAACTGTACAAAGAAGCCACGACCATCACCCCTTCCTGGAGATACCTGACTGGAACTTTGGACTGTAAGCCAAACTGCTGAGATTAGATAAAGGGAATGCTATTGTTCAATTATCTCAGGTCTGAGGAGAAGTAAACAAGACTGTACATCCACAAGAAAGCCAAACCCAAGCTGTGCTGGTCATCCCTGGCTGGGTTTGGGGTGGGGGAGGCCACAGCCCACAGCTGAGAGCAGGTTTGCACAGATTTCACTCCCAGCTGAGGTGGGGGAAGGAGGCTTTGAGTGTGGCATAACCTCTGATCAGAGGCAATGAACACCCATCCTCCCTGACTCAGCTGTGGAACCCCCAACCCCGAGAGAGCTACAGGACATTCACGTGAGGGGCAGCTGAGGGGGTGTCATAGTCCATCAAAGAACCCCTGAAGTGCCCCCCAGACTCATTCCTAAGGCCTCGCACCATAGGACTGCATGTGATGTACAGTGATGCAACAGATCCAGGGTCTGCTGCAAGAGACAATGGCAAACCTGCCCTTTCCCCCTCACCGGAAGAGGTGCCTGGATTTTCCTACCCAGCCTGAGCGTATATTAACCCATGGAATTCTATGCTTCTTGGGGGGACCCACATCACCAAGAAGACCTGCTGGAGAGTATCAACACAACATCGTTGGGATCCATGGAGTGGTGGTATTTTCTTTCTCTGTCACTCTCTTTCTGTCCCCCCACCTCTTTTTCTATTTCTCTCCCATCTTTACTAACAAATAAAATCCATACTATTGACACTGGCATATGGTCTTGTTTACATCTTAATTCAGACAGAGGAATGTCTAAATAACCCTAAAAACCAGAACCTTAATAATACTACACTACACACAAAATGGCCAGGACAATGCAACCTTCTCCTAACACCCCCTCCCATGCTCATCCTGAGCTGTCACAAATCAGTCACTGTGAAGTTGAGGCAGTCAGTGAAACCCTCAGTGCACAGACCTACAAACATAGGACACAGCTCGAAAGCAGTTAAGTGTTAGTAAAAGCAAATACCTTACAAAACTTTTTTTCTTTTTTTTTTTTTAAACAAACAAGTGCTTAAAGAAAACCAGAGCCACTGTGTGACTGCAGCTGGGAGGCACCTCTGCAGACCATCAAATAGAAACCTTCTCTTGTAGGCAGAGTCAATGAGAGTAGGTTTCTCAGGGCTGCATACAGCTGGACTCCCTCTGAATGGCAGCACAGCCCTCTGGTGCATCAGCCACTCCTCCATATTCTGGAGACTTTGCAACTTCCTGGTGATGCCCTCTGTTCCTCATCGAAGGCATTCATGGAAATTCAGAAAAGCATTAGCCCCAGTATCCATCCTGGGATGTCATTGTGGTGACAGGTTTTTAACTGGACTTTGTGCCACTGACCATAGAATGCTTCAGGTTGGAAGGGACACTTATAGACTGTCTAGTCTAAGCTCCCTGCAAGTGTCCCTGTCCCAAGCAAGGACACCTTTCACTAGATCACGTTGCCCAGAGCCCTGTCTAACCTGATATTGAATGTTTCCAGGGATGGGGCTTCTACAACCCCTCTGGGCAACATGTGACAGTGTTTTATCTCCCTTAGCATAGAAAGTTTCTTCTTCATTTCTTGTCTGAATCTATCTGTGTTTAGTTTAGAACCATTAATGCACGTCCTATCAGTAGGGGCCCTATTAAAAAGTCTGCCCCCCTTGTTCCTATAAGACCCATTTAAGTACTGAAGACCACAATAAAATTATGATGGAGCCTGAACAGACTCAACTCTCCCAGCCTTTTATCATAGGAGGTGTTCCATCTCTCTGATCATCAGGTGGCCCTCATCCGGACTCACGCCAATAGGTCCATGTCCTTTCTGTGCTGGGACCCCAGAGCTGGATGCAGTGTTCCACGTGGGGTCTCACCAGAGCAGAGCAGAGGGACAGAATTCCCTCCCTTGCCCGGCTGGCCACACTGCTTTGGATGCAGCCCCAGACCCATTTGGCTTCCTGGGCTGTGAGTGCACATGGCTGGGTCATGTTCGGATTTCTGCCCAGCAGTACTTTCAAGCCCTTTCCCTTGCTACACTCGAACCCTAGGAGTCAGTTAAAACAAACTTCAAGGAAAGGTTTTTTGTTTGCTTGGTTTGGTTGTTTGTTTGGTGGTTTTGTTTGTTTGGTGGTTTTGTTTTCCATTTTCTACCTCCATGTAAATACAAGCCAATGGCTTTGTATTGCTTGTGCTTGCCAAGTACCTGGCACAGCTGTGCTTATACAGTAACTGCAGACAGCCTCCCCTCCTTTCCCTGCCTACAAATTCTCTCTCTAAAATTTCAGCACATTCCTCCTGTCCTTCTCTCCACACTGGCTGATGGTGCTCCCTTCTACAGTGTATTTCCATGTCTTCTTTCCCCATGTTCCTAGAAGGAGATGAAAACCTGCCACCTTCCTGGTTAGACTCACCAGCAGAGTGACCGACAGAGCAAAGAACAGATTATGGAAAAACCACAGAGATCATCCTTTCCTTGTGGACCATGCTGGCCGAAACAACACTGCTTCATTTCGGCTGGTAGTGACTACCTGCGAAGGTGGCATCCTGCTGGGACAAGCATCTAGACTCTCATTCACACAGGTCAGCCAAGGTGTTGTGGCACTGCAGGTTCCAGTAGCTGAGGTGTCCTTTAAATGTAAGAAAGTGCCCAAGAGGTAGATGCTTTGCAGGGGGTAGTGGAAAGAGAGATGGATGTGGCTTTTGCAAACCAGCTGCATTGCTTTTAGGGAGCTGGCTCTGAAGCATTTTGACTTCAGATTTGAGGATACACAGAGAGCAATAAATCCAGACAGAAAGCAGGTTTAGTGACACTGTCTCCCTCACAGAGCTGGTTTCTTCTAACCTACAGGTATCATGAAGAAAGAACAGTTCAAAGGAACTAAGCAACAACACACAAGAAGTTTCCTCATTAAAAAGTCCAGCATTATGGAAAGTCTAAAAAAATGCAGGATGAGTTTTTGAGTGTTTTAGTTTATTTTAATGGAAATTTTATTGCCTTCTGAACCTAATGAAGTTTTATTACCTTCTGATATTCTTGTGCTGACCTGAGCTGTGAAAAGTCCCTTGCCACACCTTGCATTTGTTGATGCACACTGGCATCAACCAATTATCTTGGCTCCTTGGAGCTTTCAGATGATCTGACTGAAACTCCCATCACACCTGCACAAACAGAAAGAACATGAATTCATGAGAAGAGCTTGGCCAAAATGTCCTCTGAGGTTACATTCTTCCATGTTTATCTATTTCTCCAAAGGTTAAACTCAGCTGGCACTGCTTTTCTGGGTTTAAAACAGCTTCTCTTTTGGATGGCTGTGCTTTTACTGCAGTCAAATGGCACACAGTGAACACAACAGCCTAAAGCTTAGTGAAGGTATTTTAGACATAGGCTGGCATTATAAAAAGAAAAGTAAGCAGTGACTAATCAAAGAAATAAGAAGTGACTAATCAAACTTCCTTATGCAGAGGGCTGTCAAACACCAGAACAGTCTGCCTGGGGAAGTGGTTGAGTCACCATCCCTGGAGGTATTTAAAAGATGTCTAGATGCTTAGGGACATGGGCTAGTTTTGGACTCACCAGATTGACAGTTAGACTTGATGATCTCAAAGGTCTTTTCCAAATGAGATGACTCTATGATTCTATGACCTTGCAATAGTCTGTCAGCTTTTCAGACCGACTGTTGAAAAAGCAGGCAATACAGTAATGAAGAGATTGTTGTTCGTCAGAAAGCATCCCTTGTTCACAGACAAATTGTGATGATGAATTAAAGGAAAAATTTGCTTCAAAATAGAAAGATAATAGTGTTCAGTCACTATTTCACTGGAAAAATATATAAAAAGTGATAGAAAGAGAAATAAAGATGAAAAATTTCTCAGGTACCAATTTTTATATTAAACCAGTAACTCCTGATAGAAGCTGAGCAAATTTTTTTCGGATAAACTTCTTCCAAAGTAGTCCATTGCAATGAATCCTCTACTTAAAAGATAATGGTTATTTAAGTCACAGAAACAGCTCTTAAAAAGAAGAAAATTCCATTATCATCTTCTTCAAAAAATGCAGCTGAAAAAGAAGCAAAAAAGAGAAGAACTTCTGCAACCTTTGAAGTCTGGATTCACAACATGAGGTAGTTCCCTAAAATGCAAGTTTATAGCTTGAGGATCAGAAACACAAAGAAATCAGTGATAAATCTTGTTTAGCCATGAAAACATCATTTTCAAAATCTTGAACCATGTGTCAATTTGTCTATAAAATAGCAAAATATGAGCTACTGCATTCAAAAGAAATACCTAAGAATTAGCACTTTAAAAATTGCTGGCCTTGGTAAGATGGCCAAGTAACTGACATAGGGGACTTGGAATTAACCCAAAGTTTCTAATCTATAAGAAAATGATGTTAAATGTAGGGCCCAAATCCAGTCATTTCAGAAAGATAAGTGGATGTTGAAATGACAAGACACATTTCATGGAGACACCATTAAGATTCTGTGAAGATTCACACTGATGTTAAGTAATTTAATTAAAAGTACTCTTGTTCAGTTTGCACAGATTGGACATACAATTCATGCTAGAATTTTGTGAGAAAAATAGAAGACAGAAGAATATTTGAAGGAGTCATGGGGTATTGTATTAACCCAAACCACTACGGACCACTTCTGAGCTCTGCAAATAGGCAGAGCTACAGGTATTTCCAAAAGCTGATCATCCTGCAGAGGGTTTCTGGTAGCTTAACTTTCCTAAAAGTAACTTTCTAGGGATAATAAGCAGGTATTTGATGTGCATAGTTGAGAAAAGTTTTCTGAAGTGAAATCCATGCTGTTTACCAATCAGTACACACAGGAAATTTTTTGGTTTTCCATTACTCTTGTACAGGTTCAAAATCCCAGTGCTTTCAGGCAGTAAAGATTAAAACTAACCTTTGTGCCACTTCCTCCTACTATTGTGCCAAAAGTATCTGGATATTTCATAAAAAGCCAGTACATTCATCTTCTCTCCATTGTTACTTCAGCTCTCAGATGTCAATTGTTTGTCAGATTACTTGACCCTCAAGGAACAGAAAAATCATTGTCCTTTTTCCAATACTAGTTATAAAAAAAAATGTTTTGCAGAACTTTTTAACATGCACAGGGGAAATTGTAGCTCTATGCATATAATATGCAGATGCCAATCAGGAACATTCATACCTTCTGCTCTTATAGGTGAAATCCCACTGAATGCATGGGAACCTTTCCACCAAGCACAGTGGAAGTGGGCTGAGGTCATAGACCATCGAACTGTATACATGGAATATGCTAAGCTGTATTACAGAAATGAACTCTGAAAAAATCAATCAAAATTTTCTTATCTTTCTGTTCTGAGCTATATTTTATATCAAACCCATTTTTGATAGATATAAACCATAAAGGTCTATTAGTGGATTGCATTTATATTAGCAACATTTGATATGGAAGAACAGTTATTTTATGAGAGTATCAATCTACGTAGGAAAGTGAGCTTTCAAATCTGGTAAAAGATGTAGATCTTCAAGAAAATATTTCTTCAGAGGTGTGTTCTATGTTCTTTTTTTCATCAGAAATACTAAAACAAAAACTCATTGAAGAAAAACAAGAGATAACCTACAGGATGCAGCTCCAGAGCAATTTGATTCAGCCTCTATACAGTACCCAGGAGTAAAAATTGCTTACATTTTGCATATGTTCCCTTCCTTCTACAGATTGTATAAAGAAGACATTTCATTTCAGCCCAGAGAAAACAAAGTCACTTCTTGACTGCTGCAGCTATACTTTATAATAGTTTCTAGTTCTCAACAGTATAATTTTTTCTCATAGGAAACAGAAACAAAAAAAAAAAGAGAAAAATCCATCAATTCATCTAGAGGCATGAAAAATGTGAATATATCCTCAAGATAAACAAAAGTGGGACAATACATCAGTCATTAATAATTCTTTTTTTTCTGAATAATTCCAATTATTTATTTCAGTCTATAGATGAAAACAAGAGCTAGAATATTTGTCTTCTCTAGGTGAACATAAAATAATATTGCAGAGAGATGACAGAAGAACAATGCATAAATCACTCATGTAAAACATTATGTACAAATATTCATTGCTGTTAAGGTGACATTGAAATACCTGTGCTGTCTCAGTCAAAATAATATAACAAAAAGAGCACTAAACAATTATACAGAAGTCTGATTGGAACTCCATCATGAAAGACCAAATTCTTTTCCATACCGTGCAGGTGATTACTTATGACAAGCTCAAAACAAATAGGAGAGGTAAATCTTAGAATCTTTTTTACATCCTTTTGCACAGATTTAAATGGAATCACAAGGAGAAAAGGAGAGCAGAATGAGCCCTTATTCATGCACATTAAGTAATGGCGCTTTTGGACTGATCAACTAAGGATATTAAAAACCCAGGAAAGTATTTCAAAGCCTCTGTTTAGCAAACTCAGTACACTCAATTTGTCAAGGCACCATGCTATCACAGAAAAAGCAACACTGCTGATTAAGATCACACCTTGAGTGTCTTCATTGTCCGATAATTTCATAAAATATGTGCACTCTTCTCAAATGGAATAATTTAGCTTGGTCATGTTTAATTATTTTGTATATTTTATTAAGGTACTTACAATTTACCTCTTCTACAGTTTAGATAACAGTAATCATCTTCTTCTGAGGTTCATTTCAGGTGTCTCTGGTCTTGTTGAGAGAGTCCATATCAGACAGCCTGTGTAACATAGTCTTTTGGCCACTAAGGTGTGCAAAACAGAGACTTTTAAAATTTAAAAACATTGATTACAGAGTTCTGCATTAATGGTCTTAATTAAGATACCTAACTGGCATCTGAACTTAATTTGTTTTCAGAAATGTACTTACGTGCTTTACAAATTTCTCTATAAGATTTGAACAAGTGCTTACTAAAACAGCAGAATCCTATTTATTCCTTTTTTCTTTCAGAAAAAATAATTTTATACTTATATCATCTTTTCCTCCACACTGATACCAGTATCAATATAATCCTTAATCCTTTCTATGGGCACTGAGAAGGTAGGATTGTAAAATATCCTTACATTGCCATATTTTACAGTCCATGCTGTGGTTAGGTAATGCAAGGACTGTAAAGGCAGAGAAAGGTTAGCCAGAACACTCTGTAAACATGAAAGGGAGAGGTGGGTTCTGGTGTGCAGTTAAAAACTGACTGCTGCCCTCAGCATCCCTGAGAAAAACTGTTCTCTTCTTTAGTATTTTTCATAGGCTCTTCTTCCAATTACTAGCCTTGAGTAGCTTGCATGAATTCCAAATACAGATCTGTTTACAGATCTCTTTTTGCCAGTCAATTCCTTCATGTAAACATCTTTCTGTCTACAAACTCTTGATCAACTTTTAGGAACATCTTTAATTCTTTCTTACAGATTCTCCTGTAATCTCAAATGCTCATTTTTTGTTAATATTACAAGATTTCTTAATATAGTGAGATCTGATATTTCATCTGCTTATCACTCCAGTAACTGCTCCTCTTTGCAGCTGACAGTGTAGTTATGGAGACCTCACTCAGTGAATTACTATTTACATAAGCAATGAAATTATTTCGTTTTAATTATCATATTTCTGTACCAGGTAATTCTCACGCTCTTCCAGGAGATCTTGTGAGCCATCATGAGCCCTGTTTCCCAAGTACCTGTGTCCTCTGAGGAATCATTTCATATGCTTCTGCCAAGCCCCTATGACCTTAAACTGTGATTTCTTCCACTACAGCTGTTTAAACAAACCTTCCACCTTCTCAGTGACACTAAACTTTCAGAGGAAGTTTACTCAAGGTTGATTCTCCTCATCATTTTCCACAGTGAGAACACCAGTGTTATGCACAAGGCAGAGGACGTTTTGTACTTTGACTTTATACGGCCTTTGACACAGTCTCTTATAGAGTCATTACCACCAAATGGGTGAGACATGGACTGGGTACATGGATAAAGCAGTGGGTAGGAACTGCTGGTGACTGGTAGCTAGCAACATCCCTTGGGGATCAAAACTGGCACAAAGACTTTTTCATGTCTTTATCCATGAACACGATGCTGAGATGGTGTACTCTGTCATCGGATTTGTGAACGACACTGAACTGGGAGGAGTGGACAATTCACTGGAGGGAAAGGCTAATATTCAGAGAAACCTGGAGAAAAGAGCTAAGCAACCTTGTGAAGTCCAACAGGAGAAAACTCAGTCTTGCTTCTTGGATGGAATAACCCCATAGAACAATACAGGCCAGGCCTGACTGTCAGAGAAGCAATTCTGCAGAAAAAGTTCTTAGTGTCTTTGTGAACAGCAAGTGAAACCTGAACCAGCAGAGTGTTCTTGGAGCAAAGAGGGCCAGCTGCATCCAGAGCTGTTTTGGCACTTGCAATACTGCATTTGGAGTGTTGTGTCTATTTCTGGCCTCCTCAGTACAAAAAGGACATTGACAAACTGGAGTGAGTCCACTGGAGGCCACCAAGATGGTCAGGAGCTGGAGTACATGATGTACAAGAAAAGGCTCTATAAGCAGGAACAGTTCATTTTGGAATACAGGAGACACTTTCGAAAGGAGACACTTTTCTGTTCACTACAACTGCCTGATCAGAGATTATAGAGGGGATAAAGCCAGTCCCTTCCCAACCATGTACAGCAACAGGACAAGAAGCAATGGACAAAGTAAGAACATGGGAAATTCTGATTAGGTAGCAGGAAATTGCCACAAATACGGTAAAATAGTGACACAGATTGCCCAGGGACTATGTCAGATTTTCTAATCAACTCTCTAAAGAATTGACTTTAGAGGAGGTCAGGATTTAATTGAGCATGACCCTGAGCAATCTCAATCCGATTAAACCTGCTGGATTTAGGCAGTTTTGGGGTAGAACAGTCCAATGCTCCAAACATATTTAAATTCAGTTTACAGCTTGTACATTAGTCTCTCTAACAGAGGATACAAAGCAAAGCAAAACAAATACCTCACAGATGTTAGGACGTCATATTAGAAGTAAAAATGTTCCTTCAGACTGTTAGGGGTACTCACAGTAGAATGAAGCACTGCAAATATATTTCTGGATAAAAATTTAAGGAGGTATTACAACCCACATGCAGTTTCCAAGGCATTCCAAATGGCAAAATAAAATATGTCCTAGAGAACATGGCTCTTGTGTACAAACTAGACACATGCAAACCCTAGAGCACCATACCAGTCCAACCACCCAGACTCATCTGTCTGCACCTGCCCATATGCATTCCTGGGAAACTTGTCCCACATGAAGGAATAGGCTTTGTTGGAAAAGCTATTAATGGAAAGATTTTTACCTTCAGGATATATCCCTTCACAGTCCTACCAAAGCCTTGCTGTGGTTCCAACAAGGTAAGCAGTGGAGCAGCTCTGCATATTAAGGCAGCCCTGGCTAAATGAAGTACAAGGGTGCTCCTACTTACCTCACTGAGCGTTGCCTTTATGCAGAATTCTGTGCATAGGCTCCAACATGAGATAATCAGCATTTGAGTGGATATGCTACTTGGCAGTGCTTTTACCATGTAGTCTCAAATTGCCAATCAGTTCTGGAGATTTGCTGCTGCTGCTGCCATTGCAAAGACCCACTTCCAGGTGACCAGACCTACCAGTACTCTCTTGGATGACACCACACTAATGCCTCTCTTCTCATCCAGCTATATGAGAGAAGAATAGCTCAAGAGATTATCCTATGCTGTTTTCCCTGGGCTACACCCATGAGAGCACTGCCTGGTGTGTGCAGGACTCAGTACCTGCTGAGCCTTTCTAAGGATTTGTAGAGGCACAGGTCTGATACCATCTGTAACTGCAGAGTGTGGTGCCTGCCAGCCCTTTCCAGCTAACATTCCCTCGACCATCTGAAGAATTAATGTAGTACTGAGCAGTGGGTCTCAGACTTTATTCCCAGGTGCTCATCTCTGATAGCAGTCTATCCATGTTTAAAAGCTAAGGCTCAATGTGTTGACCAGCCCTGCACTGACCTTACTCTGCTGCCACCTGACTTGGTTCTCCCATGAACTGCAATGTTAACTAAGTTTGACTAAGGAGGCAGCACCGAAATCCACAGCATTTGCTGCTTGAATGAGCACAGGATAATTCAGAAGTTGTGATTTTTAGCAGCATTACTGTCACAGAACCTTTACTAAAAATCACAGTGTCTGTAAATAATATCTCCATCCAAAAATAATCTGATTGTAGGCCTTGTTCTTTAAAATGACATAACAAATACAAGTTTTTCTTCATCCTTAATTGTAATTTAAGATTTATAGAATTCTGTCTGCTTGTGTGACCTTCTTAATAAACAGGGAGGTTCTCCTCTTCTACTCATAAATTATCCATATTTTAACTATTCAGTGAGTCTAATATGTGAATGATACAATAGCAATGCTTTGAATAATAATAATAACTAAGCATGAACAAAAAAACTTTTTCTGAATACTTTGGGGAGCATTCCCTGCCCTAAGTACATTTTTTTTCATCTTCTGATTTTCAATATCCAAACTTATTAATAAAACAATCTTTTATTTAGGTGTTAGAGAATACAGAGGTAGAGGCAGTGATCAAGGTGAAAGAGGCTAAATTCATCAACCATATCCACTTTTGCCAGATTTGCTCTAATCTGTTTTGAAACTGTGGAAGAGCAATAAAGAATAAATGAAAACACAAAGATACAGAAGAATTATGCCAGATACCATTGCTATTAATAAAAAGCTATTGTCTATATCAATAGAAGCTATACTGCTAAAGTCTTGTATTTGGGGTCTATTTCAACCTACAATTACAGCTGTCACTTCAGTGAAGTTATGGTGATGTCTCCTGAGACAGAGATGGGCTCAAATCTTTCAGTTGTCTATTATTTCCACTTCATGACCAAGGATAAACAATAATGTTTCATTTCATATTATGGCTTCCATTCATGTAAGAAATAACTTCAAGGTTATTGGTTTCTTTCCTTGTGATTTTATTCCAGAAATTCAGAGGTGGGGTTCAGATACACGTATTTCAGTATATATAATGACATTTTTAAAATCTTTTTGAAACACCTGACAGCTTTATTTTTCTGCTTTGCAAAGCTCAGATGCAAAATTTCCCCATAAACTGTTCTTAAAACATGTTCATGCTTCAAGAGAAGGTATCAGACATGAGAGTTAAAAGAAAATTTACAATATATTTGTTATTTGTTACTTGCCCTATTCTTAAAAACTCTTGATAAACTTCTGATTTTTGCCCTTGTTTCTTATGTTTTCAAATGGAACATTAATAGATTTGTCATCATGGTAAAATAAGCATACCCAGCTTGAAAAAACAGAAGTTCTAACTTCTGTTGAGAAAAATTAGGTGCTGGAAACCTTTCTGATTTTCATATTTATAGGAAACTCTGATCAGATAATTTCTAAAGTTTTTTCAGAATCTTTATAAGGAAGATGAATCTGAGAGAAAATAATGCTGTTAGAACTAATTCAATAGTAGCATAGCAGAACTGTCGATATGAGAAAGATGACACAAAGCATGAAAATTATTCTTGCAATAGAGGAAAAATTTATTAATGGATTGAAAATGGACAATTTGCAGTAGGCTCAATCAGCATTAGCTATTCTTGCAGTATTGTGTGAGGAGTCAACAGGAGAAGTGCTTAGCTTTCTCTGGAAACAGTTTCAGACCTTTTCCAGAGCAGTGGTCATACTCTGATGATACAGTCACCCCCTGAGCAAAATCTCTGAATCCCATTTGGCAGATAGTTCTTGCTGGTCATCCATGGACAATCCTTGCTGAATCCTGTTTCACAGAACACAGTCTTCTTTTACTATTCTCATCTGAGGTTTTGGGGCTGGGATTTCTTGGTTTGGTTTTATCTTTCCACTGTTCAAAAGAGGCAGAGATATACATGCATGATACTTCACTGTAACCTGTGCCACATGCTTCACACTATTCAGCACATCCACATCAAGAGGGTGAGTCCTTCCAGGGTGCCCATGGTTCAAAGCAAGGGCACACTCCTCCACCCTGCGAGTGGTCTGGGATGGGAAACAGAAGGGTGCTTCATTGCCCCACCATCAAGTAACAGCAGAGGAGGCAGTGGTCCTTGCAGGCATGGAGGGAATAGCAGACAGGAACCCGTGTTGCCAAATAAACATGGGGAAAGATGCTGACAAATGCCATGGGCTGAGCAGTACTCCAGTCTTGCTCCCAGCCTGTCTGTGCCAGGGACAAACTCAAAGCGTGACACCAGCTTTGATTAGCAAGAGAGTAAGTCTTCTATGCAAATCAGGACAATTCATGGAATGAAATCCAGCTTCTAGCTAACTTCAAGGATACCTCAGACTCTGGAAGACTCTGTGCTGGGAACTGGGGACTATGCTAGGAAAGCTCACTGTATATTTGCCTTTCTCCTAGGTACTCACCAGTGGCCAACTGATGGATTGGAAGCACTTTCAGAACCTTTTAGTGCTGTGTTCCTCTGAATCTGTTTCAGGTTGCCCATTTCCATCCTAAGATGAGCAGTGTGGAACAGAACAGAAGTTGGATGAACTGGGGCAAGGGATAAGAAATCTGTTTCAGGTTGCCCATTTCCATCCTAAGATGAGCAGTGTGGAACAGAACAGAAGTTGGATGAACTGGGGCAAGGGATATGAAATCTGTTTCCTTCTCAACACACAGTGCAGTCCCAGAACACCAGCACACGATTCCATGAACTGTTTTAGTTGCCACTGAACTGGTTGAACTGCAAATATAATGCACCCCATTAGCTGGGTTCTTTGCAGAACCGTCGATACTTATCTTGCTCCCAGATCCTCACAAAAGCTAGCCTGAGAGACCCACAATGGACAGAACACCTGGAACAGTAAAGAGCACAAAGGCACAAGACTTCTCTCTCAGGCTGCCAATGGGGCTCCAAAAAGACCAATACCACCTCACTTGATTGTATCTAGAGATGCTAAAGCCGGCAGAACAGAATATTTTCTCAGTCAGGCAAAAGCGTAAAACAATGCAACCACCTATTTGTATATCCAGTACAGACAATTCCAACTGAAGAATAAACATACGTACCATAACAGAGTACCCCACCATGAGCTGTGACCACAAGCATTCAAAGACAGCAAGCATGATGTCATATTCTTCTAGTAGCATCCTAAGCCAGAGAAGGTCAGCTGTTGTATAGCCTTCAGCAGAACTTTCTCCCATGACTTTATCCATCTGTTTTATAACACTGTATAAAACATGGGTGTGAAGTGCTTGGAGAGATGGTCCTGAGACACTATTAGTGTTATTGCAAGCCTTCTAGTCTTTGCACCAGAAGTGAATTTTCTCTTCTCTTTTCTGCATGCCATTTATAATTTCATAGACCTTTGTGCATTTTCCAGGTTTTCAACTCTAAAGAAGCCAAGTTTGTAGATGCTAGTCCTTATTTCAGCTACACCACAACCTTCTATGCCTTTGAGTATTTGACCGTAACCCCTGTAAGATATGGGTACTAATGAACAGTGTGAGTTTTTACAAAAATAAATACTGTATTCTGCACCTGGCATAGAGTAATTCTGGACAAAAGTATAAATTCAGAGAAGGGTGGCTGGAGAACAGCCCTGGAAAAAGAGACCTGTGGGTGCAGCAGGATCAAGATGAGTCAGTAGTGCACCTTGGCAGGCAAGAGGGCAAACCACATCCTGAGGTGCATCAGACACAGTGTTGCCAGCTGGTCAAAAGAGGTGATTATCCTGCTATATTCAGCATGTGTGCAGCCTCACTTCAAATGCTGTGTGAAGATCCGGGCCCCACAGTTTAAGACAGATACAAAGGTCTTTGAATGCATCCAGAGAAGGGCAACTGAAGTGGTGAAAGGGCTGGAAGGCATGTCCTGTGAGGAACAGCTAGGAACCCTGGGTTTGTCTAATTTGCAGAGCAGGAGGCTGAGAAGTGAGCTCATTGCTCTCTACAGCTTCCTGAAGATGGGAATAGGAGAGGGCAGTGTGATGTCTTCTCCTTGGTATCCAGTCATGTGGAAATGGTTCAAAGTTGCATCATGGGAGGTTCAGACATGACCTTAGGAAGCACTTACTTATGAAAACTGTGGTCAAACACCGTAACAGCCTTCCTGGAGAGCTGGTCAGTGTTCCACACCTGTCAGCACTTAAGAGAAAAATGCTTTAACTTTCGGTCATCTTGGGTTGGTCATGCAATTGGGGTCTAGTTAAGCACTGTAGGTCCTTCCACTGAACTATTCTATCCTATCATTAGGACTGTGCATAGTAGGAACAATCTGGGGACCACCACGGAATTGTGCAGTGAAATAATGGTATTTTTCATTTAGTCTTCTACTCCCTTCCTAGTATTACCTAGTGCTATGTTCTGTGCCCTTGTTTGCTTATTACTGCTGTGTATTGAGCTGACATTTACATAACCCCACTATAACACTGGGATCTCACACCTCCTTAGAAAGAGTCAATCCACAGTCCTTTGTGTGTAAAGCTAGGGTTGTTCTTCTCATGTGTTTTTCTTTACATTTGCCTACACAGAATTTCAGCCGCTTGTTTATGGTCCATTCAGTCTCATGAGATCCTTCTTTGATACGGTCCCAACCTTTAAAACTCCAAACAAGGTTAGCACTATCAGCAAACTTTTCACCTCACATATGTTCACCAGGACAGCACCTGTCTGACTCCAATGGTGACTTGATTCTAAACTGAAATCCCCAAATCTACCATTTATTTTTCGCCTCTACTACCCAGTTTAGTTGCTTTCCGATCCATAGAACACCCTGGGAAAAAGCAAAAAGGCTACACTCTTATCACTTATGCTATTAGATTTACATCTGCCCTATTGACTTACATATTTGATTTTGCTTCTTCCTACAAATTATATTAAAGCAAAGAAAGGCCCAGATCTAGTCACTAGGTAAGATGGTGGTTGGGTTAGCAGTAATTCAGGTTAAAAACATGGCAAATTTCACAACTACAGCTCTGGCAGTTGAAGTAAATGTTGTCGCTTTATGTTGTCCTCCAGAAAACATTCACTGTTACTAAAGGATTCTTAATGCCTGAGCTGGCAGAACTGCTGCAGTCACTTAAATGAACAACATGCATTTTTCTGTATACAAAAAACCTGGCTTTTTTTTTTCTTTTTTTTTCTTTTTTTTTTTTTAGAATTAAATGCCAGAGTTGCATACAAATACCTAAATTAAAACCATCAGATTTCATCTCATGTGCCTCCCACTATAAAACAGAAAACTCATCTACATGAAATTGCAGAGGTCTGCTCAAGGAAGCAGAGCAATCATGTAAGTACATTTTAAAATACAGTTTGACAAATGGTTCAGCCACTGACAAGACTGAATGTCTATGACACTTCTGTCACTAATATCTTATGTGCTTACATTCACACAGAGTGGCAGTTGTCTAGCATGAAAGTACACTCTTGTCTAGGACTAAGTCTTCTAGAAAAGATAAACTTGGAAGAAAAAATAGCAAAAAAGCAGCCAGACCCCAATTCCTGACAAAACAGGCACCGAACAAAAAAAATAAAATAAAAATCCTGTGTCTGAAAGGTACCCAGCTACCCAGGTACCTGTGTCATGTGGTACCCAGCTATGTACCTGACCCTCAGTGTTTTTAGTCCAGTGAAGAGGAACATCACAAGACAGCCTCTCTTTCCTCAGAAGTGAGACCTGATGAGTCTGTATCAAGTTCAAAGAATGAAAACTGTATTGATAGAAACTGACTGCTGAGACCTGACTGCTTTAAACTCTATGTTAAACCAATTAATAACAGCTTGATTATGATATGGCAAATACAGTCTCCAATAAGCAAAGGAAAAATTCCATCTAGGAAATCTTTCTCACAAGCTGTGCTGAGCTCTGGTCAGACTCACTTTAACCAACAAGGCTTTTTACAGCATTAGTATACTATCCAGTCAGTATATATCTGTACCTATTTCCCTGATTACTGACACGAAGAATCTAGCACAACATCCAGTTCTATCAAGAGAACTCCCAACATGGAAGGAGGTGACTTTTCTTCTTATAGGACACCACAATACAGCTGTTAAGGTCCAGATTATTAAGGTTATTTAGATATTCCTCTGCCCAAATTAAGGCGCAAATGAGACCATATGCCAGTGTCAATAGTATGGATTTTATTTGAAAGTAAAGACAGGAAAGAGAAAGAAAGTACAAGAAAGAAATAGAAAAAGAGGTGGGGGGACAGAAAGAGAGTGACAGAGAAAGAAAATACCACCACTCCATGGATCCCAACGATGTTGTGTTGATACTCTCCAGCAGGTCTTCTTGGTGATGTGGGTCCCCCCAAGAAGCATAGAATTCCACGGGTTAATATACACTCAGGCTGGGTAGGAAAATCCAGGCACCTCTTCTGGTGAGGGGGAAAGGGCAGGTTTGCCATTGTCTCTTGCAGCAGACCCTGGATCTGTTGCATCACTGTACATCACATGCAGTCCTATGGTGCGAGGCCTTAGGAATGAGTCTGGGGGGCACTTCAGGGGTTCTTTGATGGACTATGACACCCCCTCAGCTGCCCCTCACGTGAATGTCCTGTAGCTCTCTCGGGGTTGGGGGTTCCACAGCTGAGTCAGGGAGGATGGGTGTTCATTGCCTCTGATCAGAGGTTATGCCACACTCAAAGCCTCCTTCCCCTGCCTCAGCTGGGAGTGAAATCTGTGCAAACCTGCTCTCAGCTGTGGGCTGTGGCCTCCCCCACCCCAAACCCAGCCAGGGATGACCAGCACAGCTTGGGTTTGGCTTTCTTGTGGATGCACAGTCTTGTTTACTTCTCCTCAGACCTGAGATAATTGAACAATAGCATTCCCTTTATCTAATCTCAGCAGTTTGGCTTACAGTCCAAAGTTCCAGTCAGGTATCTCCAGGAAGGGGTGGTGGTCGTGGCTTCTTTATACAGTTTTGCTATAACAATGTTTAAGGCAAGAACTATTTCACTCTCTGACAACAGCCTCCATCAGCAACACCACTCGTCACCACTCTGCACCTGACCTCTTCCTGTGCACCACTCCTGGACAGCCCTCACCAGCACATTATCATTCCAGCAAGGACCCTCAACTCCCACATAGTCTCCTGACACCAGTGACCTGGCTTTGCAGAACCGGGGTTGGGCTCTCAGCAGGCACAACTTGATGAAAAACAGAATTGCCAAAGACTGGCATCTCTCCGGAATTCCATGTACCACCTGAGAAATCCTGTTAATAAACATATTCCACAGTGGCCTGGTCCTTCCCCAGAGGATTTTGCACCCTAATTTTCTCACACCAGTAGAGACAAACTGGCACTTTCCATTGTAACCACTTTCATTAGCAAAGGAGTATGCTCAGTTAGACACCAGAGGGATGCCACCACAGAGCAGCATCCCTTCTTTCCTACACTCTGTGCTCCACAGTGCCTGTAGCACACCAAGGATTTTCATATGAACACATTCTGCAGGGCATTAACACAGTGTGGACACCAGCATCCCACATGCTAAGTGACTACAGGATGGAGTCCTGGCTTTTCATCTCCAGTCTGTGTTCCCTTGCACAGAGCAGGATTTCAGTCAGGGTGCCCAAACTCAAAACAGTTACTCCCAAGAAACTGTAATCAGAATCAAAACATGATCTTCATGGCTACATCCCTTAACTTCATCACAAATCTAGAGATGGCAGAGTTTTTTCCATGTCTGAAAAAAACTGAGGTCTACAGGCTCAAAAACCACTATGCAGCACAAGTGAAGGTGACTGATACGACACACACTAAAACAAACAGCACAAGGGCCTCACCTAGGAGAAATGTAATTGATTTTAGAGTGACTTAATAATTCAAAGACCAGCACTGATTTATTTTCCTTCTGTCACTTATTTCCCATGGGTCTTTGGATAAATAACCTTTCTAGCTGTCACACTGGTGAAATGGATGGTATTTACAAGCCCAAGTGCTGAGGTTGCTCTAGCATAGAAAGACAAGTTTCAGGTACTGTTCCATAACGATGGCAGCATTCAACTGTGAAACCAATGAGTGTGATATTATAGCGTATTGGATCTAGCTGAGATGGAGTTAATTTTCCCTGTAGTGGCCCTCACAGAACAGTGTTTCTTGCTGATAGCTAGAAAGGTGTTGGCAATACACCAGTGCTTTGTCTGCTGCTGAGCAGCAGTACAGCACCACCCCCAAGGGTGGTGGGCAAGAACTTGGGAGGGGACATGACCCAAACTGACCAAAGGGATATTCCATACATTATGACATCTGCTCAAGCAACAGAAGTTAAGAGGAAGGATGGCTGGGTGCATTCATTACTATGTTTGACTTCTGTCTTCTGGAGCCACTGCCACATGTACTGAAGCCTTTCCTTCCACAAAGTTGCTGGACATCACCTGTTGACAGGACAGAGAATAAATCTTTTCTTTTCCCTTGCTTCCACGTGCAGACTTTGCTTTTGTTTCATTACATTGTGTTGATCTTGACTCAAAAATTTTCTCTTTTACTTTCTTCCCCCATATCTTGCTGAGGACAGGAGTGATAAAATGGCTTGTTGGACACCTGGTGTCCAGCCAAGGTCAACCCACCACATACAGAAATTATGACAATCCACTGAGAAAGGGATCTCAGATAGTGTCAAACCAATGTTCCTTATTCCCTTCTTCCAGTAAAACAAACAGAGAAAGCATAACCCCTCACAACCACCACACCACAGGGAATTAGCCTTGGAGGGGGAAAGGGAGGGATGGGGAAAGATAATATAAATGCAGCTGTAAGTCTGTATAAAGCTATCAAAGAACAGAAAATACTGGAAAGCCAGTTATCTATGTGGTCCTTACTACCTGGGAAGTCCACTCATACTCCCCTTGAAATGTAAAAAAATTGGTCCCTGTTTTGTAGGTCTTGCAGAAAATAGACAATGCAAAAAAAGCGGGTGAGTGGGCCACTGCTCTGACTGTGCTTGCTTCCCTCCACCCACCAGGACCAATGAACTCTTCAGACAAATTTAGCCAAAGCCTCCCCCACAGGAACCATATTCCCTATGGGGCTTCATGCTTGAAAACAGAGCTCTCCCATGAACATCCCCTGAGGTGCTGCAAATAACTGCCTTTATTCCCAACTCTGAAAATGCACTGCATACATTTAAGACTGGTCTTAAGACTGCCTCTGGTTTTATCCTCACATCCCTTCTTTTCGCACACACAGAGGCACACTCATGTTTTGCTCATTCCTGTCAGCTGCATTAGGACAAGGTCAGAGAAATTTTTCCCAGTTTTTACCAATACAGGTGTCTGCCCATAACAATGAGTGGAAGTTATTTGCTGGGACCATGGGATGTTTCTAGTATGAACATTATCCTCATTTGGAAATGAAACTCATCACTAAACAAATAAATCAAGTGGAACATAATTGGAAAGTTCCAGGCAGGGAAAACAGGTTGGGTTCATGATGTTATGGCCTTGCAAGGGCTTCACAAATACATAGGCAAGAGTATCCATTTTTTTGCGCCTACTGCCTTTGCTCAGAGGGAGAGGCATTATTGCAGCATGAAATTCCAGCAAAAGCCCCACTGTCCAAAAGCACACATACCCTTTAAGTGCTCAGACTTTTCTGTTCGAAAGGTTTTCCCCCGCACCTTCATGATGCTGTTTCCCAAAGGAAGACGAAACACAGTATGACTGACCCTCCAGAGAAGCACAAATACACAGCCGGGTGTTACCGGCTTAGGGATTGTATTGCAAACAAAGGTTGTAAACAGTGCCCTTCTACTCAAAGTGAAGTCAGCTGGGTGGCACCCCACTGAATTCCCAGAAGCTCACAACCCCATTCATTTCCTGCAAGAGCGACTCAGAGTGAGTTGTTGAATAACAAACCTGCCCTACTCACTCACTTCATGGCCTTAATGGAGTAGGTGAAGAAAAACAGACTGACGAGTGTGGACACAAAAATACACACCAGAGAAGCAATGCCATAAACTAAGGTGGCAGCAAAAAAGCATCACAAATAGGTAAGCCAGAAGGGCTGCCATCTTGATTTCTTTTAGTGGCTCTGAAAGCTGTGCTTTTTAAACTCCTGTGAAACCAAATCCTGCAGTCCCTGCTCAGCTTTTGTGGAGGCGAGCTTCCCATTGACGTCAAAGACCACATTACCTCATAAAGCATTGCAGGGCTGCTTGCAGAGACATCACTCATTATTCACTGTGACTGCACGCTTTGTGTAGGATTAGCACATCTTCATTCTCCCCTCATGGTCTCCTATGGAAATTAAGAACTGTCTCCAGTGATGTAAACCCATCTGCAAAATCAGTCCAGAGGTCAGACTGCTGCACACTGATACACTACGTTATATAGACACATACAAAAAAACCATTGTCTATCCCATGATGAAGAGACAATACATTTAATTTAAAGTTACTGTGACAATTTCTCTTCTATATGCAATAAGAATTCCTGCAGATTCAGTAAACTATCCTAAAGTGGGCAGCAGGCTCTGCTCACATTACCAGACCAGTTGGCATGGGATGACTACAGTGGGTCCAGGTTGCAGATTTCTGTCCTTTTCCCTCTGCCAGCTGATGAGGCAGGTTCAAAGTGTTGTGTACATGCTCTACAGCTGCCACAGTTTACTGCAAGCATTAAGAAAGAAGTACTCAGAGGGCATCTGCAGGAGGTATGCCTTCATGCAGTATCCTTCTGCTGGGGGGAGATGGGCTGCCAGAGAAGGGAGGCAGAAAGAAAGGAAGGAAATAACCTTGGATCAGATGAAAACATGATTCTGAGTGCAAAAGAATTACTGCATGCCAGATTCAGTGAATTATTTGTCAGCAGAGTACTGCAAGAAGCCACATAGGCAAGAAATTTCAAGTACTAGATCAAGTGCTTGATCAAATATAGACCATATGAAAACAGCCTTCTGCATCCAGTTGGATGTGCCAGCAGGACTAACACAATATTCAAGAATCAATTAGAATGCATGGCAAAAATTAAGATGGGGTAAGAGTTAGGCATAAGCAAAACCAGACTAGTTTTCCCATAATACTTGGTCAGACCTCTATACATTAATCTGTCTCTTAGCAAACAAATGGATTTAAAATAGCCAGTAAGTTATTGCTGAATAAAAGCAATAATGTCAAAATGTAGACTGAAATTGCACTCACTGGAGATAAGAAACACATTTTACATCATCATGGGTTAATATTCCAGCATTCTTGTCACAGACCATTCAGCAGTTACTAAAATAAAGACGTGAAGATTGATTGGATCTTTCATTTAGATTTACCATTTACAACTTGCTCTTACTGACAACTTTCTCTGTCTGGCCAGAATTTTCAATCATACAGCTGGAATCAACTCAGTGGATCCAGAGTTGTCAGGTGTTGTACCTTGGTCTGGCAAATCAGGTCAATTTGCCTTCTGCACCATTACTTTGTTGTACACACACAGCGCTCTGGTGGTCCATTGGGTCCAGTGCTGAAATCCAAGATCCTAGCCCACTGTCATGACCCTACATGCACTGGCATTTCTGGGGAAAGTATAGTCCAGGTGAAAATGTTCTGAAGACTACTCCCTTTCTGCAATTAACATTGTTTGACTCATCTGAATAATACCATGGTGACATGCAAATCCATCTTTGGAGTGACAAGGTGTAGCTACTGCATTCAGAAAACTGGACTAAGGTAATTGTCACTACATTCTCTATTAACTATTATACAGTCATAAAAATAAATGCAAAGCTGACTTCTCCTTCCCCATTGTAAAAGAACCCTTCTGTAACTTCAGCAACTGTATCTTCTCCTGGAAAGGCAGGGGTTAAATCTGAGTTCTGCTGGAATCTGTGTGAGGAAAGCATCCCTTCACACAGCTGCATATTTCAGCCCTTTCCTGCAAACTCTCTAATCTGAAAGGTGGGTCCATTAGCTATTTCACAACTGCCCCTGGTTTCCAGCTGCACTATGGGTTATGTTGCCAATCTCATATCTCATGCCCACTAACATCCTTTCTTTCTACTTCAAAGAACTAAAACTTGGCAAGTTACAAGCTTCATTGGAGTATTTCAATTTTTTTCCTTTCTGGCCCTCAAAATTCATTACCTTTGAAAAGCCTCTGCCAATGAATGAAAATAATTGGTCTAACTCTTTTTATCTTTGCAGAAACCTTTTATGTATGAGCAAACTTGGTTTTCTGGTCTTTTCTCTGATTGAGGACTTCTGATTGCTGAGTTCTCCTCTTACTTCACAAATTCCTCCCATTTTCACAGCACCCCTCTGTGCTCCTCTCTGCAATGAGCAGGTACCTGAGCACTGCGATAGGGGTTACCTTCTGGCAGGTTTGCTTGTTTCACTCTTTGCTCTCCCCTCAGTACACCGTTTCTTCACTTCTGGGCAGTGACATCATGGTTTTGCCCCTACTTCTCTTCTGCAGATGCACCTGCTGGCACAGATCCCTTCCACTGTCTACAGTCCCCATTTCCTGAGCCTAATCTGAAGCATACTGCTATCTGCCTTCCCCTCCTTCAAGACCCCATCTGTTTTTGCATACAGAGTAAGGAGTCACCAAAACTAGGGCAGAACAGGAAGTGGAGGGGTGGCTTTCCACATTTTTCTGATAGTTCCCAAATCGAAAAAAAATGAGCACCATCTGCAGCTGAGAGTCCAGTATGGCCATCAAAGCACTCTTCCATCACTGACCCTGCTGCACCATGTCCAGACCCACTCCTCTCTCTGAACAGCACCAGCTTCTGAGTTTCCTGACCTTTATGAGACTGGAAAAGCTGACTTAGCAACAATTTATTCTGAATATAAATGAGTGGACAAGCACAGAGTCCAGGTATCTTATCTTTCGACATGTAGAAATTCAGTCTTCCAGCACCTTTCATTCACCATTAAATACTAAACTAGGTGTCTGTCGCTCTCAGTGACAACACTTCTTAGCTAAACTGCCTACTTTTTCCTACTTCATCTTCCCTCTTCATTCTTAACACCCGTCAGTGCAATTTTTTCCTCTTTTTATCACATCACTTGTATACTTCTTATTTCAGTTCCTAATCCCATGTGGATTCCTCCCTGAAGACAAAATATGAGATGGAAAAGGTCATAGTACATCACTCATATGGATGCCTTTCCCTGGCCCAGCATTGTATCTCTGAGCTGATGTGCTGGACCCTCCCCAAACGGTGACACAAGTGATACGGTCTGGGCAAAAAGCACCAAATAGATCACTGAATAAAAAAATCCTAGCAGTGGCCTCCAAAGGGACAACATTTACCCTGCAACTCAAGCATGTTCATCAGTCAGAGGGTGTAACTCAGTGACTGCTATGATGCTGTGATGCCTGTGTGAATTAGTGAAATTAATAAAAAAGTAAGTGAACTTCACAGGGTTGCTGTGAAGTATATCCTTTTACTGTAAGGGAAATAAAACTGAAAATGTTTTTGAGGAATACCTGCTCTGCTCCACAGAGTTCTTTGTCCATCACAACTTTTGAGGAGAGGCAGTTCTGGAGATGAGATGTCGGTACATCATCAGTACTGCAGGAGGAAGTGTCTTGTAACAAGAGGCAGCAAGTGTGAGATTTTGACATTTGTGTGTCTGCAGGATTTCATCTTACAGAAATAGTGACACATCTGCAGAGCCTGTCAATATTAAATACTTACAAATAGGCAGAGTATGAGACAAACAACAGAGAAAATATAAACTCCATCTCCATTGCTAGAGTTCACTGGAGAGGAAAAAGCACACAGAACATGATCTATTTAATAAACTACCACAGAGAATTCCCCACCAGGGAACAGAACAAGGAAAGACACACACAGAAAACAGATCTATGCTTTGCTTTGCTTTGCTTTGCTCATGGCAAATATCTGATGCTGCCATAATGGACACACTAACAGAACAGAAATGGGCATCCTGCTGTGGAAACCAACAAAGTCTCAAAAACTGCACGCAACAGAATTATCAGCAGCCCAAAAGCCACCCTATAACCTTTTTGAGAGGTAAAAAGAAAATACATAACCAGCTTCTATTTGCCCTCTGGAGCTCATATGCTTCCCTGCAGAAAAACTATGTGCATTCATCACCCACACACAGATGCTGCATATCTAGCTGTCTCTGAACTGCTGTCTGCATGAGTGGAATGGGAGCAAGACACCAACTAATAGGTGACTACCATCCAAGCTCGTTGGCAGTTTTGCAGGCTTGGTTATCGTGCCACCATCATCAGTGCTGCAGACTGTGGTGGTTATTTTCTTTGTGCACTGCTAATGACATGACTCATTTACTTCATCCCCCTTCTTCCTCCCCCAGAATTACTCTGATGGACACACACCATTTCTGCATGCTCTGCTGCACTGATCCAAAAGGAACGCAAATATTTTCCAGGTGCAGAATACCAACAGAGGAAGCCATTGACTTCTCCACCGCCTTGACAAAACTGGGAGCATACAGACTTCATTCTAGCAGCAGTGTCTGCTGTGATCCACAAGTACTTCATTGCTAGGAAACCCAGACTTGGTTGTACTGACACCAGAGCTCTGCTCAGCCCACCTGGAGATACAGGGAAGCAAGTTCCTTCCTCTTGTACCTCTGGGGAACTTTCTGCCAGCATAAAAGTGCATATCCAATTAATTTGGCAACATTCCATGCATTTAGCCTCAGGTTAGCCCTCCTCTTGAACACACACCTCTCTAAAGTCAGGAATGCTCCAGCATTTAGAGATTCCCACCTTAAGGCCCTTTAGAGCAGGTTTCACCCAATGTCATTCAGGAACAGGGTCTGGTTCCGGTTCTCCTCATATGAAGGGCCTTTGTTAAATCCTTTTACCTCCTGCCGATGCATGCAGCATGCAAGCACATTCATACTGCATGCACCAGTACCAAATGCCACCAGAGCAAATTAAAACAATAAATATGGCATGATGAAAATCTAATTCCAATACCTCAATTAGAGTTAATGATGTTAATCTTCTGCGTGATGTTAATCTTCAGTCCTTGTTTTTGAAACCTTTTTTTCCTCTCCAGTACTTCAAGTGCACAATGTCCCTAACACAGCCACAGGAGAAATTACTTGACTTTTGCAGATTGCATTGCTAATAAGAAAATTGTTTGGGTTTATTACAACTTGATATATACACATATTCACAGCAGGATAAAACTCTTGAAAAAAAAGTCTCATTTTCAAAGTGTCCTGGGACACAGTAGGGAGCAACAAACAAATTTATTGATAAAAAAATTGACATTGGGAAAATATTTTTACAAGGAGGCATCTCTCACACCAATACCACTGTAACAAAATAAAAATTAAAAACCAAAATCCAGCCTATACAGGCATTCCCACTTGAATTCTGAGGGAAGTAAGGCACAGAAAAAAATACAAGCATGTGCAAAACTCCTTCCAAGCAGTTCCTCTAAACAGAGTGTGGAAGGGAAGGTTCAGGAAGGTTTGGAAAGGGAAGGGAAGGTTAGGGAAGGTACGGGAAGGTTCGGGAAGGGAAGGTTTGGGAAGGGAAGGGAAGGTTTGGGAAGGGAAGGCTTGGGAAGGGAAGGTTTGGGAAGGTTTGGGAAGGTTTGGGAAGG
>VZRZ01001939.1:60366-73970 GCA_013398175.1 Climacteris rufus | reverse complement strand
TGCTTGGGAAGGGAAGGGAAGGGAAGGGAAGGGAAGGGGTTTCAAGCATCCAGCAGACATATTGAAATAAGTATGTCCAGAGACCTGGCAGGTGGATTCAGGGAGACTGAAGTAGAAATTTTTTTGGAAAAGACACAGACGTGATTCTTTGAGCAACTGATAAAATAGACCCAGGAACCAAATATAGTGAAATTGACCATGGAATAAAGTGGAGTAGAGAACAAAGAAAACACAAAGATATGTATACTTTTAGCTCTGTATAATAGCAAATATAAGACTGAATACACTCATATAATGAAGGTTTTAACAACTGAAATTTATAAGGATCCACCCTTGTATATTTCAATGTGCTCTAAATACAATCTGTAGTTCCTGCACTAGATATTTTTAGTATTTCTTGTAAGTTTTAGAAAGTGGGAATGACACCATGCACAAATAAGCAACTTTGCCCCTGAGATCTGGATGCACAAGCAATATGGCTGTGTTCAGAGAGCACTGTGCACAACTGCATTGCCTAAAAGCTTCATGGGGATTTTGAAACTCTCTCACTGGAAGCAGCAAAGTGAAGGATTTGGCAAACAGAGTGTGCATGAAGTTTAGGAAGTCTAAAAATGTATGGCAATGCACTTGAACAAAAATAGCTCAAACTTTTACGTAAGCTGATGCTCTGCAAGTGAACTTTTATGTGCCATCAAGGGAAAGCCCTCTGAGTCACCACACATAACTCAGCACTGTCAGATGCCTTGAAGCAGGTGAAGCAGCTACAGTGTGCACATGTGCTGCAAACCATGCCATCAAAATTATCTTAGGCAACTGCATATTTTCTGCTATGTGTAATAAACAAGAGTTTAGACACAGTTGCCCATGCAGCTTTTCTTTTCATAGACCAACATGGAGCTTTTCCAGGAGAAGCAGGAGCAGCAATTAGGGGCTGTTTGTCCCAGTCTAGCTTTTCAGCTGTTCATGTGGACAGAAAACGCACTGAAAATTGCAATAAGCTGCAGGCTCAGTCATCACTCTGCTCCAAATTTTGTTGCTTTCAGGCTGCCTTCAGAAAAATGGCAGGGAAAGGGGAGGGAAGGGATTGCATCTTTTCCCCCTCTTTTCTGAAAGCCCACATATGATGGGAAAGGAGTGAAGCTGTGAAAATGCAGTGTACCTTGTGGGAGCCGTGTTCTGACATCTAACAATTACTCAGATACAGACTTTTTGCTTCCCGTTAGTGCCCTGTCCCCCAAGGCTGAGTCACATAGCAGATTAAATGAATGGGTCAAGAGGATCCCATTTTTAAAATTCACGTTTTAAGTGCTGCACCAGAGGCAGGATCTTGTACCCTCCCTCACCATTACCAAATAAGTACCATTTGAAAGCTCCTAGGTGATGGGCCATTCCTAGGTGAGGGTGCCCATGGTCAGGATAATTCCTCCTTCATCGACATCAGGCCCACAGTAGAGCAGACTTTTCATTCCTTGAAATATCAGGCTATAACCAAAGAGTAAAGCAATGCGTCAGCCTCTCAGAAAACCAGGTTGAAGAGGCACCTCACCAGGATCAGTTCCACCCGAATGACCTGTAACACATATTTGCCAGTGTGTTAGTGGACACTTCTAATAATGTCATTTCTATACAGTGTCAAGCCATGTGTTCCCATGTAAAGTATCCAGACAGATTGATAGTTTTACATCAAACCTATGACTACTAATCTTTCCAGCAGATATGACAACAGGTTACTCATTTCTTCAATATGGTAGTTTTTGCCATTTGCAGTACAAATCTGACTGCCTCTTTGAGCCCTT
The DNA here is from genome assembly GCA_013398175.1 of Climacteris rufus. NCBI lineage: Eukaryota > Metazoa > Chordata > Aves > Passeriformes > Climacteridae > Climacteris > Climacteris rufus. The sequence goes on along the minus strand of VZRZ01001939.1, from coordinate 72,174 downwards.
TCTCCAGAGGGAGATTTCAATGGACTACTATCAACACATCTTATGGCAGTCAGCCTACCTTTCAGTCTACAAGCCATGGCAAGGACAATGTCAGCATGGAAACTGACCCCCCTTCCCACCATTGCATGGACTCTTTCTGGCTAGGCAAAAGTGTAGCAAATGCTGTGATAAAACTATTTCAAACTCCCCAAACTTTCCATAAGCTGGTTGCCAAGAACTCTAAATTAAATACTTTTAAATCTATGAAAACAAAACATTCTCCTAACTGCCCACACATACATAGCCACACCTACACTGAGGCTAACTCTGCCTATTTGAAGTTCAGCGTTCTTGATAAAAAGTTGCAGGAGGTAACACTGCTGCTAATACTGCCAAGTGACAGGATTTTCTGGCTTTCTGTGTTGGCACTGCACTTGCAGACACCAAGGTTTCACACAGTCCTGACTTTAGAAAGAACACAGCTTCAGGAAGGATAGGCCAGTACCAAGGTTGTTTGAAAACCCCATGTTACAAAATCAATATTTAACACATTAGATTTCCTACTGAGTCTTCAGAGACAAGTGTCTGACATTTGAGTTGTCCTGGGTCAATATTAATTGCACATAACTTCTCATCTGCATTTACTGCCATGTTTCCACAATTAAATTATAAAAGCTAAATGAAATCTTGGAGCTTCATAGCTAAATCTGCATGCTAAGTTAATTAACACTGTAATGGAAACCATAAAAAAATCTCAGGCCTGTCTGATCCAAGGCCCATTAAAATAAGTGACAGCTTGATTATAAACTGAAGCAAATTAATAGCCATGCAGCTTTAAAAAATGGGGGAGTGAAGAACTGTTTCATAGATGTCAATAAACCATTTTGCATGGAGGCCTACACAGAGACCTTTTTCTGCCAGTGTCAGCATTTCTAGCATCTGCTCTGTGTGTACTTTCTGTTTTCCATGAGCAGGACATGGAGCAGACCTTGCAATACACACCGGCAGTCTCGCAGTTTACAGCTGTTCTTTAGGTGGCAATATGTTAAGAAATGTGTCAGCCAGCATCTAGAGCACCAAGAGACATTGATGGGCTGAGCTGCAAAGGAAGATGCCAAGTTTCCTTCATGGGAGGTGCAGGGTGCTGGGCACCAGAGAGTGCCGCAATATGCCACAGTATGCTCCTCACACATAAACTGCATTAGCATCTTGCTCTTTTTGCCAAACTGCATTTGTCTTTCAATCAATCAACTGTTCTTTAAAACTTCTTAATGCATGACACTTCAGAGCACTTTCCAGCAAGAACAATAAAAGCAACAAAATTAATACTAAAAGGAAAAAGTAGGGAGAGGCAGACTTCAAAAAGAATAATAGCCAAAATTTTGGCTCAGTGGTTAAATAAGAAAGGTGAAGGGTTATTCTCCATGTGTGGTACTTGCGCCCTTTTCAAATATAGCATGTACTTATCTAGCCAGCTTTGTCAAGGTAAGGAGGTTATAAAATGGGCCCTGAGATGCTGTCGTGATCAGCAGGTTCCTAGAAGCATCATGTGAAGAGCACCAATGATGCACTATGAGGATTCTGCACTCAGAGTCCTACAAGCTGCAAGTTAATTATGGAGACAACTGAATTACTGGATTCAAAGGCATAGTTCTGAAAGGAAAAAGTGAACACCTGGAACATGTACAAGTTTGTATAACCTGAACCTGCAAATGTGAGTTTATTAATCACAAGACAGCCCCAAAATATGGCAGGAGAAGTGTTGCAAAGCCTAATGTGGTTAAATGAAGTTAATTATACCTAATTATGTATGTAACATATTGAAGAGAGTTATCTCAAAACAAGTATGTTTAATAACTACAAACAGCACACATAATAGGGAACTCTATGATGAAGTTTTAGAGAAACAACATAATAGATATGCTCAAAAGCAAAAGCAGACAGTGCCAACTGCTGAAGAGCAGCGACTGCTCTCACCGTCCTTCTGACAGTATCTGTGAGGGGCTGCACTGGACTCTCTTCTCCCCCCACACTCACTTGCCGAAAGAAACCCACCACCTTCCTCCTTCCAGCTCTACCCCATGGAGAGCAGTGGGCCTCACCACCCAGCTGTGCTTACAGGCACAAACCCTCATCACAGACAGGCACTCTGGGATCTGCAATCCTCACAGGCTAACAGCAAGCGTCACTGCCAGATCATATGGACAAAGAGGCCAAGAAACATTACCCTGTCTCTGTTTACAAGTTGGTCCTGCTCTAGGCCACCAAAGGAGATGCAACTGACGACCTAATGGTCAGGTCCAAAGGTCTCACCATACCACTGCCTGATGTGCTGCATCAAGAAAATTATGTATTTAAGCACAGCCACCTGGGTTGGGACTGCCAATGGAGCAGGCTCGGAGTTGTTGGGATGGGCTACAGAGAAGAGAAAAAGAAGCCATCAAACCCAATACCCAATGAATAGTTTTACAAAATGGTAGTGGTGGGATACAGCATGGACTTCCGATTTAGCAAGAGCCTGATAAGGCAGAAGGGGAATCAGACCACATCCCCAGTAAAGAGTTGGGGGAAGCTGAGTCCTTGCTGGATTTTCATCCCACCTTGCTGTGCCTTGAGAGCTTGCTCAAGACAAATTACTTCAACATCTCCCTGGGAAGATGGTAAGGGCTGGAAGATACTTCAGAGCCCCTTTCAGAGGCCTATGGCAATGTAGTACCAAAATCTCCTATATTTAAGTGTTCACTCATTGTGACTCCAATAGGAAATGGGTTTCATGCACTTAAAACCATTCCTTCTGCTCCAAAGCAAAGCCAGAACATATGATGCACTCGTATCAATCAGTTTTTTCTGCCTGTCAGCTCCTAGGCTGCAGATGGGTTTTTCCTGGCCAAGAGAAAGCAATTATCTGTACAGCACTTCAACTTTGAAACCTGCAACTTTGTCCAAGGCTTTTGCCATCAGAGAAGACCACTCCCTACCAAATGATGGAAAGGATAGCTCACTTACAACACAGACTCATGGTGAAGACAGTAGGATTAGAACTAGGGAAAGTACTGTTATTCTCTGGCATAGCAAATGAAGAAAAAAAATTACCCTGACAACTGAGTGAGGAATTTAAAGAATCAATAGGCAAGAATGAAGTTGTCCAGCAACAGAAATTAAGTTGTAAGTGCAGTGGTATATTCTTCCATTCCTTTGAAAATGAAGGCAAGAAGAAAAAGTCTGAAATTATGACAGTGATGGGAAGACCTTAAAAAACGGTAGACATCAACAGTAGATGAGAAGAGTAAGCATACCAAGCATTTTTTAGAGCATTCTTGAGTAAGAAAAAAAATCCCTGACAAAAGCACCTCAAATTCAAATAGGAACACACAGTCATGACAGAAGAAGAGAAGGGAAAGGAGAAGATGCCTGAAGATACATACGACAATATAGATCTTTAGCTCTGGTCAGTGCACGGAGCAAAAAACATACAGCAAAGAAGGACTTTCACTAGAGGAATGAGGTATTCACATTGGAGGTGAGGTACTACTTGCACCCAGACCATGAAAAGAAGAATTAAGCAGAAGGAGATGTGATGTCAGGAAGTAAGGAGCAGTAAGCCTAACATGAGAAAGAAAGGGATAGAGAAGCTGTATGAGGGAAAAAATAATAGATAACAGATAGAAGAATGACAGAGAACTGGAAATCAACCTCCAAACCAGGGAGGGGTAGATTTACATGACAAAGAACCCTGGAAAAAAAAATTTATCGTCTTAGGAAAAAAAGAGTTTTTTGAGGACCAGGAGGCACAATGATACTTTCAACACAGAGGGAGTTCAAAATATCAGAAAGGAAAACAACTGTACTACCTTGAGGTAATAACAGAAATTTGAGGGTTAACAGTCAAATAAGGGGAAATGTCATCAGTGCCCACAGCTGGCAGCCCTGTAGCTGGGTGGAGGACAAAGAATGAGGTGCACTAAGTACAAATAATAGCCTGCTATGGGAAGGACCTGGGTAAAAAGCGAACAAAATTCTAGGATAATTGGGCAAGGACATTCCACTAGAAATGAGGAAGTTGTAATACCATCATTCAGGGTCTTGGTAAGACCATGAAAGTGCAGCATACTGTCCTGGTTATGTGCTTAGGGATGAACTCAAACTTCAGACTATAAAGACTTTTTAATACAAAGGGGGGAAAAAAAAGGAAGAAGAATAAGAAGAAAAGATCTGGCCTATTTAACAAAATGAAATCTCAGAGGGAGTATGTTTGCTGTCTATAAATACATACATAGAGTAAACATCAGAGAAGGAGAAGAGCCATTTAAGTTAAAGGACAATGTTGGCACAGAACAAACATGTACAAGCTGACCATAAAATATACTTAGCACTGAGACAGACAGTTTCTAATCACCAGAGCTGTCAGGCTCAGCACAGTCTTCCAACAGGCAGGCAAAGAATTCTGGAGAAAAGTGGAAGTTGTTCATGACTGCCATGGAAGGGGCATGGTGTGTGCAAGACCAGCAGCCTTACAGGCTGTCTTATGCAGTCCCTTGTCTTCCAGCATTTGCTAACAATTTCCACCCTTTTTTAACCTTAAAATATTTCCAGTGGTGCTGCACAATTGGATATAGTGAATTTATGGCCCCTGACAAAATTTATCTTTACCAGTCCTTTAAAAATAGTCTACCAATGTATTGGAACCCTGAATTCTGAGAATTTCCTTCTTTCAGTTCTGACAAGTAATGATGCCCAAAAGCACACTCCATTTGATCTTAGACCCTGGGAAGGACTTCCCTGATTATGTGATAGCCCTGAGATTACTGCTGTGTAATTAAAGTTATGTCACTGGGTGGAATACATAGAAATGTGGAAATTTAGGTTTGTGGAATATAATGGTATAAGTGTCCCAATATGGAGGATTTTGGGCGTGGGTTTGTACTTCTTCCTTCTTTCCTCTTCACAAATCTGTGTTTTCTGGTATTGGCTCAAAAAATGCTCAGTGTGGAACATGAATAGTTATTGGGTTATAATTAAAAATAATCTACATGGCAATTTATAATTGGACAGCTTGGAGTATAACTAACCTTGGAAGCTGAAACTCACGGCCATTTTCACCTTGTTAACACTGAGAGCAGCCTCTGTGTAGCTATGTTATAGGTAAGATGTAATAAACAACTGAGACCGAAGAAAAAATTCCCTGCCTTCTGTGTTTTAATTCAAGCTCTGAGTAAAACGGACTCACAGAAAATGAGAAAATAAACAGAGGTAAAAAGTGATACCAATGCCCCATGAAATCAAGAAAATTTGGGTCTCCTTGGAGAGTGAATTTCCCCCAGCAGTTGCTGCTATGGGCAAAAAACAGATGTCGGCTACTCCACCAACTGCTGCTCCTTCAGTTCTTTGGCTTCCTTGCCCACTACTCACCAACCTACACCTCTCAGTGTTGTCGACTGAAAGGAAAAAGAGGCATTCTGATGGGGATCACTTACAATTACAAGCTAGGGAAAAACCATGCAAGCAGCTGAGACCTCAGAGAGACAAGGTGTGACAGGCAGTTAGGACGGCAGTTTCGTCACCAAGCCAGAGCAGAAACCACATCTCGCCTCACTGAGCCCTCAAGCAGCAGGGAGGTACTTCCTAGGCTATAGATCTCTACAGATCTACATGAAGGCAGGCTCACCATGCTCATTGCATTCAAGAACCAGCCAGATTATTCCTTGTCCCAACATACAGCCAGAGGAAGAAATCATGATGCAAGTGAGCTACACCTTCCTAACACATGACTTTTGCACACAGGACAGCCCCAGGCAGGAGAATGATTTCAATATTATTTTGATTGGAGAAGATCCTAATGTACACTTTCCCTGTATCACAACTCTGGCTAGAGTGGGGATCTGTTCTTCCCCTCCACTCCTGCCTTGAAATTTCTTTCTGTAGAAAATTAAAGGTTATTTAGGCTAAAAAAGGAAGCACCCCAACAGGCAACAAAGTTTAGTAGAGCACTCACTAGCAGGTGGCTTCTAGTCCCTCCTTCAAGAACAAGTTATACCCCTCACATTAAACAATCAGTGAATAAAATGCAATTTAGGTGCATAGAAATTCAGAAGCAAGGGGTCTTCTGAGGAGAGTCCCCTCTAAGACAAAGTAGCATCAGCAGAGAGTTCTCAATATCTCTGTGTAAAGTCCAGTATCTAAATTTTGGACCTGGGCACACAAAACTGACAAGACACCTTATTGAATATCTGAAGAGCATCTGATCCATCTCAGCTCACTTGGTACACACTCAAAATCCTTCCTCCCCCCAGATGCAAAGAGCTTCTTTGTCCAAACAGACTGGAAAGTACAGTGTCAAATTACAGGACACACAGGTAGGTAACCCTTTTTCTCACACATTAGGAAGCTAGCTCCTGTTTCCGTGAATCTGGAATAAACCCTGCTGTGCTGGTTTTAGCTGGGGTAGTCAATTTTCTTCACAATGACTGGTATGGGGTTGTGTTTCAGATTTGTGCTGAGCACAGGGTTGATAATATAGAAATGCTTTTGTCATTGCTGAGCAAGGCTTACACAGAGCCAAGGCCTTTTCTGCTTTTGCACTTTGACAATGGCGAGGGAGTTGGGGGTGCATGGGAGATTGGGAGGAGACACAGCCAGGACAGGTGACCCCAACTGACCAAAGGGATATTCCAGGCTATGTGACACCATATGCAGTATTTAAAGTGGGTGGAAGAAGGAGGAAAGGGGGGGAGGATGTCTGAAGTGATGGCATTTGTCTTCCCAAGTCACCATCATGCGTGATGGGGCCCTGTTCTCCTGGAGGTGGCTGCACACCTTCCTGCCCATGGAAGCGGTGAATTAATTCCTTGTTTTTCTTTCCTTGTGTGTGTGGCTTTTCTTTACCCTATTAAACCATGTTTATCTCAAACCATGAGACAGTGACTGCATGGTGCTGGGTTGCTGGCTGAGGTTAAATCACAAAACCCTGTGGACCTTTCAAACTTCTTGGCATCTTTATTAGCACACTCATTGCTCAGCAGAAGGCAAAGCAAAGGCGTATGATTGCTGCTCAGGTCCTATGCTGAAGGCCTACCTAGAAGCTAAGAGATCTTAAGCCTTTGTACAGCACTGATTTCAAAGATATGGGAATATATCAAATAAGCAGATGAAACTGAAACACACTTTGAAATAATCTGAGAGCCCAAAGGGAAGGATTTTCAGACACCTTTTAGCTGGCAGTGTTCAGCAATGTTTTATGATCAATTTAGCAGCTTCCTAGAACATACACAATAAAATATAAGCCAAGTGCCACCATTAGAACAACAGTTAGAAAAGCATCGATTTTCTGAAAATTCTTCATAATTTAATAATTCTGTGACATAAGTAAAGAAGCCCTTGCTTAACTAATTTGTCAAATAGCCCCAAGCAACCCAGTCTAACCCCAGAGATGTGCCTGCTTTGAGCAGGTCAGACTTGATACCTCCTAAGATCCCTTCCAACCTAAATTACGCCATGATCTTAGAGTGAAAAACCACATTGTTGTGCCTATACCCCTAATTTCTCAAACATTTCTTTCCTTATTCCAGAACTCCTACTACTAACAGTTCCCAAGAAAAACATACTTGTTCAGCTTCTAGTATAGAGTTTGCTTTTTCTATCTTAACTTCTTACATTCTCTTCCCAACCTCTCTGCTTCCTATTTTAAATGTCACCCATTGAAACAGCATCTCTAGATGTTGTTTTTTCACCAGTGTCTAGTGCCCAGTTAGGTCCAGACTTGTAGGTCCTTTTCCAGCATATGTTCTCCATACATCCCCTGTAGAGGTGAGTCTCCCACACAAAATACTGTGAAATTTACAGAACAGCAGGCCTCAATCACACAGAAACATGCTGGTGGACCTTGCAAACTGCAAAGAAGAAGAACCAGAAAGAGACATGATGGGTTTCACCTTCAGATTTTCAAATTTCTAATGTATTCTTAGTAACTGTATGTAGAACAATTTTTGCAAGGACGTTTTACAGTCCATAATGTCCCATATGGAAATAGGCAAAAAAAAAAGGGGGGGGGATGGAAGGAAATAGGAAAAAACAGGAAATGATTAAGTAGAAGAAGTAGTAGGAAACAGAGTAAGTTATGGGAAGTTACACAGCCACCATGACTGAATAGTCAAAGCTATAACAACCATTTATCAAACTGGCACAGAAATAACAACACATATATCTTACCATAAATGCAGTGTGGGAGGAGAGGTAGACAATAAAGTAACACAATGCTTTGCACTTTAGTGGCATAAGCTGAAGATCTCCATCTATTTTACAAGCACACATTCTAGCTTCAAGCCTGGAGTGCAAATAATTAAAAGCTCTGTTGTCCTTTGTGCCACTGAGTCACCACAAAAAGTTAAGAGGCTGATCTGCACATTACTGAAAACATCCATCCCTGTGCACAGTGAGCAAAGGAAGCCTGAATCACTGGTTGTAGCAGTGCTTACTCCCAACAAGACAGCCAACAAGCAGAGGTCCTTCATCTGCCCTGTGAGCCAAACAAAAGTTTGGACCAAAGATCTCCTACTCCTCTTTGCAGACAGGATCTAGCCATAAGTGACTACTGGTGTAACACACAGAAAGCCCAGTCTATGATTGTTAAGGGACTGTTGGGAATGTATGTTCCAGGCCGGTGTTGTCCCACAAAACCTTATACACTTGTTCCAAAGTCCACCAGAATAACACTTGTGAACAACTATGATAAATTTTTGGTTGGACAATGGAAAAAGAAAACACAACCAACAAAGCTTAAAGATAGAACAGTTGCCAGAGACTCAAAACTATCTGCAGTGACTAATTTAGGTGACAGACTGATGTGGCCAAGTGGCTTGAAGTTCTCTCTTCTTTTGTTGCACACAGATATTCTTTTTTCAGCAGGCAGACCTGGCTGTCAAATTAGACACACATAGATCAGCTATGAACATGCAAATGGGCATATTAACCATAACCTGAAGGGACGACTAGCTAGGACTGAAGTGATCAGCATTACCCTTTGGGGTCCAGAGAATTCTTCAGTGATCTTTATTTAGACTGGTAGGTCAGCCCTTTTTTTACAGTAATTCCAATTCCATCATCAACAAATTATTCAATATAAGAATACAGATGTTTTTTATAGAGTCTTACGTCTGTTATTATTAAAGTAACAACATCATTACAACGTTTTCTGAAATCATATTCAAAGAAGCTGACCTTAAAGGTGCAGGATATGACCATACTCTGTGTATGTGTATGTTTATAAAGTACCCTCTTACTGAAAATCTGTCACAATGCAAAGCTGTGAATAACCAGTGAAAAACTGGGCTAACTCAGAGTGGCAGTGAAACACAGAAAGTTTACAAATAATAAATCACATGCAGTGAATCATGCTGGCCGTGAAACTTCTGGCTTTGAGTACTGAACATGGTGCTTGGAAGCCAAAGCAGCATTTTGGAGAGAAACCAGAAAGATTTGGAAAAGGTTAAAAGTAGCAAGCTGCTCCACTGGAGGAATAAAAAGGTACACCAGAATTATTAATTATATGATTAAATTTGTGAATTAGCCTGGCCTCTCACAATGCACAGCTTTGTGGGATGCAATCAAAGATCAGTGTCCTGTCACAAACACAGGGAAGAAAAGGTCCTTTCTTTGGAAGATGACATTCAAAATGAGGAAGACTGAACATCTGAGACAGCTGTAACAACACATGAAAAAACCATGCTGGAGAAGCCTTGCTGCCCACTTCTGGCAGTTGCCAAAACAGGAAGAAGGAAAGAAATATCAAAACATCCTTTGTACAAAAAAGGAACAATTTGCCCCCAGGGGAAGGTTTGCTTTTCTGCTCTAACCATTGTAAGTTAAAGGCTGACTAATAATTTGACACATAAAGGCTTAGAGCTTTTCTTAGTTTTGTATTTATTTAGTGTTAAATGAATGTTCTCACTATTCACAATAAATAGTTTATTTTTTTAAGCTCTTGGCAGTAACAATCAAGTTATACAAATCACACATTTCCCTCACATGTAAGTTTATGTTGTGTGTCAAGGAGTAAGGCACTTTGCCCATTCCACATATAATTAGTTCATTAGTGTTTACGTCCCACTAACTGCACCTCCTCTGCCTCCACACAGAGTGAATCTACCAGGATCCTCTGTATTAACAGTTGGACTGAGAGTTTACATGTGCTTTCTGAAGCAATGTTTTGATGTTCAACAGAGATCTAAGGAGGCACATGCTATATTTTGTAAAATCCTGTGTGCTCTCTATGCATTCACTTTTTAAGAGTGATAGGGTGAGTTCTTTTCCAAACACCTGAAGATCTTCCTGAGCAGTCCAGGCACTCACCACAAGCAGAGCCCAAGTCCAGATCCTATAGTAAAATCTTCACATGGCCACCCATCAGCAGACCAAGGCACCCAATTCTCAGGAGTCAGGGACAGCCTGGGAAGATGAAGAGCTGGTCATGACTGTGGATGACATATCTGGCCACCTCTTTCTGGAGGGATACAAGAAGGCCAGTCAAGATTTCTGCATTTTCTCAGTTAGTGCTCCATGGGCCCTTTGTGAACACGAGGGAGAGAGCAAAATTCCTTTGTCTATGTGGCCCCAAGGGGCAGGATGACACATCTCTTTGGAGCCAGTGATACCTTTGGACAGTGCAACCATAGAGAGCTGAGCTCCAGGCAGGACAGCCTCCCACCAAGTGCCCCTGGGAAGACCACTGCCCCATGCAGGGCCCAGAAACCTCTCTCAGGGAGGAGCAGCTACTGCAAAGGAGACCTGTGCCCATGTGCCCAAGATTACAGCAGGGCGCTGCTGCTCCTCAGGGAGATGCCAACAGCGCCTACCCCGACAGAGGGGGCAAGGGGCAAAGGGGACAGAGGGGGCAAGGTCTCACCTCTGGAGAAAGCTAAACAGTGAATATCATGCACACCCCTCCCGCCACCAACAGGTGCATTTGCCCTGCTGGAAGAGAAAACGATTTGGAAAACTGTTTTCTCTCTCTCGCGCTTGCTCCCCTGAATGCTAATCAGTGGCGCCGGCTAAAAATACCCAGCAAGGCTGGCGTGCGCACGGCAGATAGGGAAAATGGGGGAGCTGAATGCTACAGCTTCCCGGAAGGAAAAGGGACTGGCGAGGAAGAGCCGTCCTCAAGACCCCCTTGCTAGACTTTCCCGCTCTGCAGCTGAGGTTCCGACCTCTCCTTCAGAAGGCCACCCCAGGTGCTCCCCGAGGGATCACCGGGCCACCCTCTGCCGGGGCAACTGGCGGCACCACCTCCAAACCAGCTTCCACGCGGGCGGTGCAGGCGCTCCCGGACGGGGCGTCCCGAGGGTGCCGCCGTGGGCAGTTGTCTCTCGATCCCCGCTGCCCCCGCGGCGCAATCCCACACGGGCTCACCGGCGGTGCACAAAACAAAGAGGGGTGCTGAGGACCACCGCCTCTGCGGGCACGGAGGACCTGCGCCGGGCAGCGCAGGGGAGCTCGGTCCGCTCGCTGCATCAGAGCCGCCGATACGCCGCAACGCGGTCACAGGGATGCGCGGCGGATCGCCGGCCTCCTGAGGAGCGCAAGCTCTAAGAAATAAATAAATAAAATTAAGAGGGGGAGAGAAGATAGGAACACAGAGACAAGCAGAAGCCCTCGGCAAGGGAGCTCGCGGGGGTGTTCAAACCCCCGCCACCCCCTGCCCGAGCTGCACGTCCCTCGCCGCCCTTCGCGGTGCGGACCCGGCCGGAGGGCGACGTGCGGCCCCCCCGCGCCACGCGGGTGGGAGGGCGTGCTGGGCAGCTCCGCCGCCTCCGGCCTCGCCGGGGGTCGCGCTCTCCC